>VDFB02000013.1:156248733-156302501 GCA_007258455.2 Sequoia sempervirens | reverse complement strand
CCTTCTACCCCCTACCCTTTATCTCTCTCCCACTCCCCCCTCTCTCTCTCTCAAGTATCTCCCTCCTACCTCCACTCTCCCTTTCTCTCTCTCAAGTCATAATTTATAACAAATATCATTTATATATATATTACTATTAAAAATTAATTTTTAATAGATGTGGTTCGACCAAACCCCTTCCAAATCTATTTTTTTATTGTATGTTAAATGGGTTTGGTCGAACCCCCATTTGACTGAACATTATTTTTTTGTTCGACCGAACCCACTTATTTACACCCACATCCTCTCAGGGACCAAAATTGCTCAGAATTTTGCACTTCGAAGCTCGATTTGAGAATGAAAATGGAGGAGATCTCAAAAACCCAACTAGTATCAGGTTTCCCTCAAAACGAGCTATCCAACGAATATAATTTTAATATGTTTTGATTATATTATCTATTTGTTTTTTAAGTTTTATTAATTATAGGTTTTTCACTGAAAACAAAACTCTCTGTTCTGCACACGTGGAAAAATAGAAGATTATCAAAAAAAAATAAAAAAAAATATGAGTGCACCAGATATTGGAGTCCTTGATCCAACAAAAAAGAAAAGAATTTCGATACATACAGTAAAAGTATGTGTTAAAACAGTGTTATGTCTGAATTGTAATTTATTTGACTTTGAAACTTGATTAAAGAAAAATATTTAATAAAAAACTATCTAACCAAGTGGAAGCACTAGATATTAGAGTTACAAATCTAAATTAAAAAAATAGAATTTTATCTTTCAAGGAAAAAAAGTTATGCATTATACGGTGTGCGTCACTTTTTAAAAATGCTATTTTTTGAAAAAAACCAATTTTCGTGGGAGATGGAAAAAGAAGTGCAATCTGATTCCAAAATTTTTGAAAATAATATTTTTAGAATCTACAGACAAAATGTGACAAGACTCTAGTTTGCATCATCTTCAAATTCCTCACGGTTTAACTACTATAGGTGCTCGAATGTGAAGATTTAGTTAAAAAAAAAAGTCAGTGTCCAGTTTGGCCAAAAATTGTAAACCACTATTGTGGGATCACCCTTAATCTAGTACTTTCCTACTTTGGATCTAACTCAACTCTAAGCCAACTCTTGATTGCCTCCTAACTAACTACCTCCTCTAATAGAAATGTTGATCTTTTTTAGAGTGAGATGATGTATCATTGCATTGACCAAAAATATAGTAAATTAATAGGGCTAATACACTAGGTATAAGGATCATTAGTCTAATATTAAATGATTTCATTTTTGATTTTATCTTGGAGCTACATATTTTGTTGTGAAAGATATAAAATGACTCTTCTTACATAAGTGCAACACCATGTAAGCTTTTAACTTTAATGTAACTGTGGATGCTAAATCTGTAAAATACTTAAACTTTCACACACACATTAGCATGGTTAGTTATTTAAAGTAAAACAAACATAACATCCCTATGAAATACCTCAGCATGCCTCATAATGCAATAAAAAAAACAAAGGATTAAATAAACTAATTGAAAGCATACAAGAAAGCATGATGCATACCCTATCTCGTAGTGGATTGGTGCTTCTGTGGAAAGAAGCCCTTTCCCAATCCTTGATAAGCTCCAGATATGTTGATGATGCAAGATGATGTGTGTATAAAAAAGATACTAAGATTGTGGATAATCCAATGCAAAGGATGAATTCTCTATTTATAGGAGAGGATGATGGAGAGACATGCAAAATGGGTGAATGTGGGACAAAGATTCAACCAATAGGAAGGAGCCACTTGTCACCATGTGAATGGGCCAAGAGTGTACAAGTTTTGGTGAATGTGCCAATAAATGACATTAGGTGGCCTTTTCAAATTTCAAATTTGGTTTGTTGAAGGGAGAAGAAGGGGTTTTAAATGCCAAGTGGGGACATGTAAGAGGGGAGTTAATGCTATGTTGGAAGGGACAAGTCAACTTGAGAGGGATAATTCAAATTGAAGGAATATTCTCCAAAGATGCCTTGTTGAAAGAAAATGAAGATTTAATAAATCAATTAAATGATTTATTTGTACAAGTGGGAAAAGCTAGAGGATGGGACTTGTATTAAGATTAGATTTAATCTTGATTTAGTTAACTTAAGTGAATATTAGGTGATTTGACTCATTTGACTTAGATTTAAGGATTAAACTAAATCAAAAGGAGATGGAAGATGATTTAGATTTAATTAAATAAAAATTTGATTTATTTAATCAAAGAGGGTGATGTTTGGATCAAATTAAATAAAGTTGATTTATTTAATTTAAATGGATGACTTTAGGAGATTGATCAAATAAACTTGATTTATTTGATGAATGGATGAATATGACCTAATTAAATGCATTATGCCAATTTTGTATGTCTACATTTTTCCCCTCTTTGAAGCAATGTACTTGCTACGTTGGTTCAAAGAATAAACTTACCGCGATCAAAATTCAAAAAAATTTTGATTTTTTTCGGATGCCCCAGCGGAAAGAAGTATATTGGTACATTGCCCCCTCAAGAGATCGAGCAAAAAGATTCGATTTGAGGGTCGATCTCGTGACAAAGAGGTTCAAGATGGACACATGGATGGTTATGATAATGATGCAAATGAGATGGTTTCAAGATGCTCAGAATAACCAATCTATATTATTCTAAACAACTTAAATGATAATGCAATGCATGTGAGATGGACGAGATGGATGATGTGATATGCTATGATTATGAGATTTATGTATGCTAATGATTTGTGGATGCAGGATGGATGCACTGGCGATGATGATTAACTATCCTATTATGATGTTAGCACGGAAAAGAAGAAATGAGATGAGGACAAGAAGATTCAACAAGCCAACTTTATTAAAGATGATGATGAGAGATGGATGATTTGCTTATCAAGAATTGGGATTTTAAAAGGGCCACTTACCTTATGTTTGATAACACACCTAGATACGATACATCAAGGTATAAAGAACCAGGATGCCGTTGTACCTGGTGCGATGGACTTTGACTCAGAAAATAGATAGGAGTATTCTTGTTCACACTTGACATACAAAAACCTTGCTAGGACATACCTAACAAAGCAAGTATTCACCAAGTTATATTACAACAACAGACAAAAAGATAATGATTGATGCCCCATTCCCTTTTCTCTAAATCGCTTTGATTAGACATCATTGAGAGGTCATTGGAATGAGCGCAATAAGATAAATCAAAAAGAAAGGATCAAACACACAAACAAGTCAATGTTCTTCATACTTTTAGCCAAAGGGATTTGTTTTGATTAGGATAAGAATCCAAAGTGATATCCAAAATGATGCCCATTGTCGGAACGATATATCCTAGGACATGCATTGTATAGGATGATGATGGGTTGATAGGTTGTTTGATAGGATTTTGATATAAGGTTGACTGACATGTTTGCAAATGATCAAGAGTTTGATTTTGCATTTAAAAGGTTTGTTGTTTGCTTTTGATTTTGCGTTTGAAGTTTGCTTTTGCTGATTGTTGTGCTTGTTTCTGTTTGTTTTTCCAAAGGGTGAGTGTGATGATTTGTTTATTATGGATGATTGATTTATTGTGGGTGAAAGTGAGATGGGACAGATGGATTTTTTCAAATATTTGGATGTTTTTGATGTTTTGAAATGTTTTGAGGTTGTTTTTGGGTTTTTTCGGTTATTTAAATGTTTGTGTTTCTTTGAATGTTTTTGTGTTTTTGTGTCTCAAGGGCTGATCAAATATTAGCCTTGCCTATGTTTAAGCTCAGAGATGACGTAGTTCAAATACCATGTTTTTGACTTTTTTGATGTTTTTGGATTTTCTAATTTTGCGATGTTTTGAATGTTTTGGATTTTTTCGCACAATTTTGACGATTTGGATATGGACATGTGTGACAATATCAGTGTTCTATTTTGGGATTTTGTTGAAAACCAAGCTAAGGTTGATTGATCGGATCAATGGATTGATGATCATAACATTGTTGAGGATACACAACAATGTAAGGATAGTGTTAAGCAACACAAGGATTAGGATGGATATCCCAAGATGATGAGGCATTGATTGGATTTGATGATGATAACATTGTTGAGGATCCAAAACAATGCAAGGATAGTGTTAAGCAACATGAGGACTGGGAAGGATATCCTGAGATGATGATGGATTGGATGGATTTGATTAATCAATATTTTGAAGCTTGGTTTGGAAAAAAAGTGGGTTTGAATGATTTGATGCGATGCTAAAGTGTTAATTAGATGTGACTGATATTGATTATTTGGATTGATGTTCGATGGAAGATGAAGCTTGATAAGGAATGTCTTCTCGTCAAAATATGCCATGGGCTAGTGATTTGGATTTTGGATCACAATTGCTTGACCAATTTGATTTCACATTTTGCCAATGTTTAGATCACCACATAAGTTGGAGGATATAGATCAAGATTTATTCTCAAAGCGAGATGTATATATCTGCCCCCAGTGTCTAACAATGTATGGAATGCCATGGGTGGATGCTTGGATAGGATGAATGCATGGATGGATATGGTAAGCATGCAAAGGATGCCAAGGATTATTTTGTGATAAAATAAGGTGTTCGGATAAAGAAAGCTCATTTGGATAGTGCTTCATGCCTCAGATAATGCTGGGTAGGATAGGATCAGTGAAAATGACCCATGTCAAGATGTTTACCATTAGTAGATGTAAAGTATGCACCAAAGTTCATCAGGATCAAGATAACTCAGACTATGGATGCAAATATATGCAAATGGATCAGATAAATGGTTTGTGTATGAATGGATTTATTATGGATAAGATGGATGGAATGCTAGATTTATTATGGATAAGATAAGATGCTTCCACCTGAACTAGCGCACGTAGATGCTCGATTCTACACATGCCACTTGTTTGCTAGGTTTTCATCATGGTACCTACCTAAAGCGCCACTGTAGTGGTTTTCACTAGAGGACAATTTTTTTCTTTACTGTTTTCAATCCTTTTTCTAATTTTTTTGGATTTTCATATTTTTTGATTTTTTTTGATTTTTCTGAAAGATTTTAAGCTCATGCTGAATCACCCTGTGGTGTTGATGTAGATGATTATGTCATAATGTGCCATCGATATCCTGCTTGAAGACACTGCTTTGCCAATATATGTGCACTTGAAAGAAACTTTTGAGACTCCTGATCTACTTTGTTGATATCGGAGTTAGCTTTGTCTTTGTGCGCACATCGCGATAGAGTGCCTTTTGAATCCTTATGATGAAGGGCGGCTGCCAATACATGGTCAATGTGAGAATTGGATATCATGCATGGAGGCGTGGATGGTGTTGTATGTTTAGGAATAGGAGGTGGATTGGTTGATAGTTTGTAACCTTTGAATCCCCAAACTTGGGAAGATGAGCAATAATGGGTGGTTACAAAAGTGTGCATGGAATTAGGACCAACTGCTTGATATAATTTGTACATTGCTTGAGATGCTTGCTTTTTATTTTGTGGAAATTTTTTATGGATACATTTCCCTTTTTTATTTTTCCCCATAGTTTCTTTGAGTAATGGAGTTTGATAGGGATAATCTTTCTTTGTACTTTTAGGTATCCATATGTATTTGATTTGTCCATCACACTTCTTAGCTTATTTTCCTTTGATGATGTTCTTTAGGCTTTGATTCAAGTCTTTCTTTTGGTGTTGGTCCCAATTCATGGATGGGGTGATGGGTGGATGAAGATTCATGACGTGGCTGGTTGTAGTATTGGCATTGGTTTCATCATAAGGATTCTTTGTGCCCCCTATGTTGACATTTGCTTGAGACATAGTTACCCCCAGTATGGTGGTAGTAGTATCTTTATTCTTTGATTCTTCCTATTTTGAGAGTTCCTGTTTAGAATGCATTCTTTGATAAATGACCACTATAGATGACATTATTTCAATTTGTTGTTTTGTTGGCTCTGGAATATCCTATTCTGTTTGACCTGTTTCCTTGAGTGGATAATGTTGGATATCTTCATACATGATATCCCCAATATGAATTTGGGATATATCTGATCCTAATGTTGACAACTCAGTTTGACCGTAGGAATCAATAATCTTCTCTTTTTGTGTCATGATGTCAGGAGTAAAGGAATCCTGTTCTGAATGAAGATCATCTACGTGTCTATCCATAGAAAGCATCTCGTGGGTAGATGGAGTATGTGCTATGTGGATATGTTCATCTTGTATAGATAGGAGAGTGTCCATTACATCATTGTAGTAGCTTGGAGATACAAATTCTTGATCTTGAGTGATTTCGGAATTGCTTTCGACATGCTTTGGATCAAGTTCTTGACATGGGTTAGTTTCAAAGGATGGATTTCTTACAAAGGGTTCTTGGACATCATCATTAGACATGGGAAGTGGCTCAATATCCTCTTGATTTTTGAGTGGACTTGGATCAAGTGTTGAGTTGAGGATTCCTTCAGTATTTGTAATCGTGAGGTCAAAGGGGGTCAACATGTCTTGGAAAGGACCATTGCCAGACCTTGGTGAAAGATTTTGATCATGCTTTGGAATAAATTCTTGAGATATGTCCTCTAACTCATAAGGTGATGTAGAGACATTTTCAATATGATCATTGGTTGATGGATCATAGATTATGTCAATGGGATCAAATAATTCTAACACTCCTTGAAATAGAACACTAAAAAGTGGCTCTTGATGTATGGTGAGTTGATCATCGGATGGGGTAGAAACATCTTCAATATGCTCATTGATGGATAGGTCTTGAACATTGTTTTCAACAATTGCGGTAGAGAGATTGTGAATGTATTCAACCATAGGGTCAAGTGATGTTGGAATTTCTTGAATTGGATCATTGTTGGGTATTGTTGGTGGATTTTGATCATGATTGAGAAGTGACTCTTGATATATGTTGATTTGATCTTCGGATGAGATAAAAACATCTTCAATGTGCTCTTTGATGGATAGATCTTGATCATTGTTTTCAACAATTGGGGTGGGGATATTTTCAATGCTATCACCAGTGGTTGAATCTTCATTGTTATCCCCAATAGTGATTATCTTTTGATCAATGGGGTCTTGGATGAGATTTTTGAGTCGAACACAATTTGATGTTGTGTGTCCCTTTATTTTGTGATACTCACAAAGGTGCTTCTCGTCATACCAAGACGGTTTTACCAGGGGTTCTTGATAGTTCTCATAGATGAGTATTTTAATGATATCTTCCTCCACCAACTGTTGCATGACCGATTCGATTGGTTTCCCAAGTGGTGTGTATTTTTTGTTTGTTACCTTGTGATATTTGTACTTTAAATTGACCTTGTGATGATTGATCTTGGAGATGTGGTGATTGATGTTCGAGATGTGGGGGTTGGATTTGTTGATGTGGTCGATCTTGATATCTGACTTCTTGACATTGGAGATATTGTTCTTGATGCGGTTGTGGACACAACTCAATACTTTGATGACATGGTTCAACCAATGGTAGAGTGTATTGATTTTGGAGTGAAAATGTCTCTTGGCTCAATAATTCAATTGGTTTGGAAAGTGAAGCAATTTGATCTTGATACCCTTGATATAGTTGATTTGGCTCTTGTTCAAGTGGATTTGGAATGTACACTCGTAGTGTTTGCATGGGATCATGGACAAATTGATTTTGGATAATGTTCTAATTTGGGATGATGTTTGGATTTGGCATGGTAGGTTGAAATTGATCATTGTTGTGATTGGGAATCACGTTACCTTGATTTAGGTAACTTTGATTTTGCATGGTGTTACCTTGACTTTGATCAATACATGGAGTTTTTAACATCTTGTTTGGAATTTGAACACCATTTGTGTGATTTGCAAACATATCCATCCCAAAATTCACCAAGTGTGGATTTGAAATGTTTGTATTTGGAGAAATTGTACTTGGCATGTTCACTTTTGGCATGTATGGATTTGGTGGGATGATGTTTTGCAGAAGACTCATGCATTGGGTGTTTGGTTGATAGATTTGTAGGTTTGGACTTGGATTTAAATCTACCATCGGAACAGGTGTTCCAAAATTTAGATTGGGCATACTCACATTTGATGTACCATTGAGGTTTGTAGGAGATAATGATCCCATGTATGGATTGTATAAATGTGAGTTTTGAAAATCAATTGGCATCGTAAGGCTTTGATAGTTTGGTTGACTTGGTTTACTCATGATGTATGGATCAATTTTATATTCCATGTTCTTCTTGTGTTTTGACCTTGTTGCAAAAGTTACCTCTAAGGTGTTTAGGACCAATGATGAGATGAAGGATGAAAGGGGTGAATGACATGGGTGTTGAACTTTTCAAGAACTTTGGATCAATGCTAGACTTTAGGATTTTGATTGGTTTGATTTGGATGATGAACTTGTAAACCCTAAGATGTTAGATGTTATCTTAGGATGAACTCATTCAAAGGTGTGTTGATTTAACTAGAGGTATGAGAAAAGATGCATTTCCATACTCCTAACTAGACAGGGTGATTTTGATTTGGTTTAAGGATGTACCCAAGTCTAGATAATGATGTTTCCAAAGCTCTAAAATTGTTTGGGGGATGAGATGATAAATTTTTGGAATGAATGAAGTGTTTTATTTGATCCGAAATGAACCTAAGAAGGACCTTGTTTACAAGACCAAGATAGTGAAGAACATGCTTTTCTCTAAGAGTAGTTCAAAAACTAAAAGACCAATGTTTGCATGAAAACCATATGACCAAAAGATGCCAAGCACATGTGTGGGGTCCAATTGTTTCTTTTCTTAATGAGTTCATTTTACCACAAACACACTCTTGATTAGCTTTTGAAACTAGATGTCCAATGTCCTAATTTCTTTCATCCCACAAAGTGCATTATGGGGAAATCAAGGAAATCAAGGAAAATGTTACCTATTGTTGACTTTAGCAAGCAAATTGAGATATAAATCCAAGTTCTTAGAAACCTCTAAGGATAAAATCCCAAGGGAAAGAAATAACACTCAAATTTGGTCAATTATATTTGCTTCCTAAAGGGTTTGAAGTTTTGATGACAATATTAAATGCTTGTCTCAATGTTTTGGATCCAAGCACTGTGTTTTCAACTGACTCACAAGCAATATAACATCCTAGCTCAATTGGTACAATTTTCTTGGTGGGATTTCCTCATGCCCTTTGTAGTAGAAGAGATGATTTTACATGCAACCAATGAGAGAATATAAAGGTATGTTAAGAATGAAGTCTTAACCTCTATACTTTAACCAAGATCGGACATGGCAAGTAACTTCTTGGAATCTAAGTTCCAATGCACCACTTTGATAAACTTGTTGGATGGACTGGTTGGATACTACAAACAAGGTTCTTAATGACAACAAGCTGTGAACACTGAAACCAACACTCACCCGCTTGGCCACTAAGGCTCTTCAACTGTTCCCGTTCCACTTAAGGCCTGGGATCAGGTGCAGTCTATTGTTGGCATGGATTGGTGCTAATTTATCACAATTTCACACCCTTTGATATAGCTTGCCGGTAAACGTGCTTGCAAGAACTTGCCTATGAGTTTCCTGTTGCAAGGTGTGTCTCATAGTAAGTCCTCTCTTAAAGGTGACTTAAAGCAATAAAATTCATTTTGAGTGTTTCTCTTGCACCCTAGATCGCACGAAGCGCAAGGGGAGAGGATACACACTCAAAAGGCACCAAAGACAAAATCACTCAATTCAAACATTTGTTCGTTTTAGCCTCAAAGCAATGATGAATTCATTTTAAAGCACCAAACTTGAGTGTGAAGTTGCTTGTTGAATTGCTAAATCCAAAAACCAACTCTAGTAGGTTTGTTCTAAAGTTCTTTTTAAGCCCTTTGTCATGAAAATTGAAATGTTCTTTTTAAGAGCCCCAAAAGAGATGTGAGGTGATTTAAAACAGAAAACTAAAGCGTATAACGAAAGCCTTAAGCATTAAAAAATTCTTTGTTGATTTCAAGTTTTTAATGCCTAATTTTCCAACTCAATTTTGCTTGTGATTTATCCGTCTCGGTGAGAAGTACCTATAAAAAAACAATGGTTATACATCAAAGAATTTAAAGGAACCCCATATGATCAAGATAAATAAGCATGATAACATGTTTTATACATCAATTCATATTAAGCATGAAAAATTGATCCACAAGTTTTATATTGAGACACTAATCAGATTAAATCAAAAGACTACACCTTTCACTAGAACTTCAAATCCTATGATGTTAGCTCAAAATATTTGCACTAAATCAGATTGATAATATTATTTTATCACAAGACCACCATTGATTTTGCATAGTGAGCAACAAAAAATGATAAACGTCTCCAAGCCATTTTCAATAACTCAATTGTCAAGACTCTTGCATAGTCCCCTTCACTCCATGGAATGATGAATATTTATGAATTAGATCCGTGCATCAAATGTTTTTAATGCAGCTCTCAATTTGTCCAACACAGTCTATGGAATTTTCCTAGGCCATGTTCAGACACACATTAGCATGGTTAGTTATTTAAAGTAAAACAAACATAACATCCCTATGAAATACCTCAACATGCCTCATAATGCAATCAAAACAACAAAGGATTAAATAAACTAATTGAAAGCATACAAGAAAGCATGATGCATACCCTATCTCATAGTGGATTGGTGCTTCTGTGGAAAGAATCCCTTTCCCAATCCTTGATAAGCTCCAAATATGTTGATGATGCAAGATGATGTGTGTATAACAAATATACTAAGATCGTGGATGATCCAATGCAAAGGATTAGTTCTCTATTTATAGGAGAGGATGATGGAGAGACATGCAAAATGGGTGAATGCGGGACAAAGATTCAACCAATAGGAAGGAGCCACTTGTCACCATGTGAATGGGCCAAGGGTGTACAAGTTTTGGTGGATGTGCCAATAAATGACATTAGGTGGCCTTTTCAAATTTCAAAATTGGCTTGTTGGAGGGAGAAGAAGGGGTTTTAAATGTCAAGTGGGGGACATGTAAGAGGGGAGTTAATGCTATGTTGGAAGGGACAAGTCAACTTGAGAGGGAGAATTCAAATTGAAGGAATATTCCCCAAAGATGCCTTGTTGAGAGAAAATGAAGATTTAATAAATCAATTAAATGATTTATTTGTGCAAGTGGGAAAAGCTAGAGGATGGGACTTGTATTGAGATTAGATTTAATCCTAATTTAGTTAACTTAAGTGAATATTAGGTGATTTGACTTATTTGACTTAGATTTAAAGATTAAACTAAGTCAAAAGGAGATGTAAGATGATTTTAGATTTAATTAAATAAAGATTTGATTTATTTAATCAAAGAGGGTGATGTTTGGATCAAATTAAATAAAGTTGATTTATTTAATTTAAATGGATGACTTTAGGAGATTGATCAAATAAAGTTGATTTATTTGATGAATGGATGAATATGACTTAATTAAATGCATTATGCCAATTTTGCATGTCTATAGTAACCTTAACTAGAAACCTCCCTAGGATTGGTGCAAGCATCATATATTTCACACACAAATCAAATAAGCCTTCCTTATAGGTGCGAAAAAGCACGATTCATATCATTGTACCAAATACTAATGTAAACATGTGGACATGATTATGACACAATTATAATGTGTTAGATAAATTTTTATGATATTATGATGAATTAAAGACATTGCATATTATGATTATTGTCTACTAGTCTTTGTGATTAGTAAGAAGACTATGATAGTATTATGAATCTATAACATTAATAAGGTGATTGTAGGAGACAAGAAAACTTACAAAAGAAAAATAAATACACAAATTTTGTTGATGAAAGTATCTGGGTTTTGTCATGAACCTCATTGAATTAACACTATTTTTCTTTCTTTTAAAAAATATTTTATTTTTTCACTTAATTAAAATATTAAATATTTTATGCAAGGCGTACACCAGTTTTTCCATCATCATTCTCAGAGGCAAGTAATGATTTTTTTATAGCTCATTAAGCCATGTAATATGTATAAAAAAATTGTCAACTTTTTTCCTATCACTGGTGACCCCTAAAGTAAATTAGTTCCATCATGAAATTCATGAAAAAAGACTATTTTTCTTTATCTCTCCTAAGTCTTTTAGAATAAGCACATCTTCAACTAAGTGCCGACATAGAGCTCTACCTCTCACCAACTTTGGAGGTTTAACATCAATGCCATAATCCATGATCTTGGTCATTTAGTTGAATGTCTTCTCATTTATCTCTCCACCTAGAATATATACTCTAATCTTGTGGTGGACTACCATGGAAATGATCTTATTATTAGAGACTAGATGTCTAAATTTTTTTAAACTATTTAATAAAGAATGTTTATTTTTTAATGACGTTATACTTTATCTAATAGTCTTTGAGGGTTTGGATAAAGAAGGCAACATGTTTGTCTAGATCAACATCTCCTTTTCAACTATCCTTAATCTATGTAAAGAATAAGTTTTATTAAAGTCTAAGCTTTCCAAGACTATAGCTTTGGTATAAATTTCTTGATTAAGGATGCTCTCCCCTTATTTATCCATCTAAAAAGATTATCAAATTTTATCATTAGGGTAATCAAGTTACTAACTCTATAAATTTCAAGATGAACTTTCTCACAAAATTTATCTTTCCTATAAAGAATTGAGAACCTTTCTTATGCTATGGTAGAGAAATTTCAAGAGTATCTTGAACCCTTTCAAGATCAATGACTATCCCTTCCTTTGATATAATATATATCAATAATTTTCCTTTGAGGTTGACAAAATAAACTTCTTGGGATTCAAAGAAATCCCAAATTGTCAACACCTCTAATACCTTCTCTGGATGTCCAAAGTGATCTCAATTTTTAGAAAAAATAATCAAGTCCTCAAGGTAAATCAAAATTATTTCATTTATTAGATCTTTGAAGGTAATATCCACTTCCCTTTTGAAATGTAGCTACTACATTAAATAGACTAAATAAATTTTTTATTTTATTCTTTATGGGTGTCAAGTGAGTCTATGTACCCATCAAAGTATTTTTTTGATATTAATTCCATGGGATCTATAAAGGGAATGGAAAAATAAAAGTAAGGGTGAGTGATTCATTGAAAGGAACTTTACTTTGAGATCTCTATGGACCCACCATATTTAAGGGTACTATAAATACCATAGAAAAATAAATAGAGATGGGATAGGTAATGGAAGTGGGTGGAATGAAAGGAAAGATGAAATAAATCATGCTAGAAGGATTTACATTGGGTTCACCAAAATATGTACTCATCAAATTTGAGTCACCACTTCTATGTGTGAATTATAAATGGTAGGTACAATTTTTATTCATTTTGATAAGATAGGTATCATACTATTTTTGTTTGTGAGACAATAATAGGTGTAATGTTAGGGAATCTAATAGATCATTCCCTTCACAAGGAAGGGGCACTCTGTGGACAACAAAGATATGTTGTGGAAGTGTGGTGATGGTAGTATAAGTGTTTGTTGTGTAAGTGATTTCTTGATAAAATTCATTAAGGTTTTACTAGACAAATTAAAAGAGAGAATCAAGACAAGTAGTCTCTTGTTTAGATAATTCAGTAAGTGAACTATCTCAGTTGCTTAGAAAAAATCAATTTTTATTGAATATGTTATTTATTGGTTGTAGGATTTGGTAAACTCCCCCTTAGCTCTCTCATGGTAACTTTTACCCAATCCTTTTTTAAATTTTTACACAAGATTAATACACTTGTAGTGTCATAAATTGCATACCCTTGCAATTTCACATTATGTTTCATGCCCACTTTGATGTTCATTTTCTTAGTGTTTATGTAGGCTCATTTCAACCCTTGCACTAGCCTTTTTCATTCTCAAGGTGCTCAAGCCTTCTTTTTCAGGGCCACTTCTTTATGCAACTTTTGCATTTCCATTATGTTCTTTTTGTAACTTGTCATTTTTAGTGTAATTTTATTGGACACGTACCTAGCATGGACGTTTTCATGTAGGGCTAGCATCCTATTATAAATTTTCATTTGAAGATCATTTTTGAGTGTTTTTCCACTTGTCACCTTCCCAAGTTGGTGGAAACATCTTAGAATGATTCATAGTGACTCATTTGTGTCTCCCTCTTCCCTCCTCTTCTCATTTTTGAAGGGAATATATTTTATTTGGAATCTCTCTCTCTCTCTCTCTCTCTCTCTCCTTACTCTCTTGTACTCTCAAACATTATTTTTAACTCTTTCTTTGTC
Organism: Sequoia sempervirens; assembly: GCA_007258455.2. Taxonomy (NCBI): domain Eukaryota; kingdom Viridiplantae; phylum Streptophyta; class Pinopsida; order Cupressales; family Cupressaceae; genus Sequoia; species Sequoia sempervirens. The sequence continues at coordinate 156,288,305 of VDFB02000013.1, read as the reverse complement.
TCTTGGGTTGCTCAAGCCCCTATAGGTAAAATATTCATAGTTTATATTATCATTAAAATAATTTCTTGTTCCCTTGAGAACCTTGGGATTATTACATTCCTTATCAAATCATTTTATTTTGTAATTATTATTAGGTTTAGACACATTTAGAATAAGAAAAAAAAACTATTTTTTTTATCTATCTATCTTGGTTGCTATGGAGGTGGAAACATCAAACCAAGGATTTGACTTAAGAAAATCCCCTAGCAACCCCCAACAAATTTTTCGTTTTGTTGTGTTTGTAGGTTAGGTAAATTTTGGAACTTGAGTTGTGCATTCTAGGAGTTTCTCGTGCAATTCGTATAGGACGACAATGTGACATGCTAGTGTTTGAGGCAAAAAATTCCAGATTTAAACCATAGGTTCCTTATCATCTATATTTTCCTTTTTATAGTTATTACATTTTATTTAATTTTCTATTATTAGATATTTTTACTAGCTTATTTTCTTTTAAATATTTTAGATAGTTAACTTAATTTGAGTGTATGTAGTGAAGTTTACTCTTTGAGTGTATGTAGTGAAGTTTACTCTCAAAGGAACTTAGCTTTCCTTTAGTCAAAGTCAAATTCCTATATTACAACACCAAACACAAATAAAGTGAAAATAAATGATGTGGAACCACTTAGATTCCTTGAATTGCTTTTGCAATTTTTGTTCATTTGTTAAGATGTTCAATTTCAATGCTCGATCATTCAATTTTAAATGTTTTGATGTTACAATTCTTGTTTGTGATTGAGCTTGTGGATTTGTGAATCAATTTTTTGAAAGTTTGATTTTTTTGATGTTTAAAATTTTTCAATTTGAATGTTTGAACTAAGTTTGGAGCTTGTGTTTCACTAAAATGAAAAGCTCCTATTATTTTATTTGTTATTTTCAATTTTTTTGTGTGTTTTAGAATACATTTTAATGTTAAAAATTGAAACTAAACTATTTTTTTGTGTATTTTTATGTCTTTTATGCTCAAAAAAATTAAATCCAACTATTGATAACACTTGCTGAAATAACTATGAAAGAAAACAATAGTTTTTTTTTGGTATTTTTATTTAATATGATTACATTTATAAAAGAAACTATTCTAACTTTGCAAATAAATTCTAATGTTAACATCGACAAAATGAGTTTTCCTTATTTTTATTAAATGTAGTATGAGTGGAAGGTATGAAGGAAATAAAATGAAACTAGTCAACAAAAAATCAACATAATTCTCTTTTCATGTTCTTTTTTCAATCAAAATCAACACTTATATTAATTGAAATGAAATATGAACACTTGCTAATTTTTGTAACAATATTGATGAAAGAAAATTTTGATTTTCATTAATTTTTTTAGAAAATCAATGGTTTTATTATTGTTTGTTTTTGATATTTCTTGAGATAAGCAATGTTGTTCTAAAATCATTATTTGTAATGAAAATAAATTATCTACACTACACAATTGTAACTACTCTATCTTAAATTAAAAAATTTCAATCAAATGTTAATATTTTAGAGAAAGGAAATAACTAAGTTAAACTTCAAATACATTCTAATCTAATACACAAACTAATATAAAAACTAAAGTAAATAGAATCCCCACACCTATGATATAAATAATTTTAAATATAAAAAATGATGGTTGTGGTAGTGGTGTGCTCAATAACCCAACTATTTAGTATCCTTTATCCTCTCAACTATGGAATTCCCCTTTGATAGAAGGAAGGCAAAAAGAAAAAATAAAAGACAAACAAAATAATGTTGCTACTAAAACACTAGAATTGAATCTTGGGAGTTCCTAAAATTAATGAAATTTACTTATGTAATTACCTTACTATAGACATGTAAAATTGACCTAACACTTACAAAGCCTAAAGGCTATGTGAATTCACTATATTATATTGGATGGTATATGGAACATTTGAGATAGTTCAAAAATTACTTTAATTATTTAGATTAAAATATGATACATAGATGTTCATGAATGGAGAGGGGAAAGAGAAATAGTTTCTTAAAAATAAAAGACCAAGAGACCCTTGAAAAATATTTTCCTACCTTATTAATATCAAAATTTTCATAATTAGAGAAACTAAATGTAGTTTAAATATGATATTGCTATCAAGATTCAATCGTGTAGTTTTTCAAGTCAAACTCATTGACCCATGTTTCATGAGTAGTGGTTCACAAGAACCCATCTCTCATGATAATGAATGGTCCACTTAGCACTCATTGCATCTAGGTGATGCTCATAGAGGTGATGCATTGGGCCTTCCCATGAGGTCATCCATCCCAGTTCTACTCCAACTCAAGCATGCTTAACCATGGAGGTTTCCCCAAGGTTAATTCCACTTAGCTTGCAACCCCATTTTTAAAACCTTTAGTAAGTCTTGTTTCTTATGAAACATTAATTATAGAGCCACTTTATCTCATCAATTGATACGTAGGAGGTATTTTCCATAGCATGTCAAATTATGATATTGTTACTTATCAATTGATGAGATAAAGGGGCTCTATAATGAATGGTTCATAAGTCACACAACTTGACAATGGTTTCCTCCAAAGTTTCCCTTTGAATAGTTGGAGCTCTTTTTTTTTTTCCAATAAAAAAAATATTGAGAAACAAGATGGATAATGCTATGGGCCAAATTTTGTTCCTATGTTCCTCTATAGACTAATGCATGAATACTTACAATAGGATAGTTAGAGGTTTCACTACATAAGATGATAGATTCACCTTAGATATAAATGCATTAATGACATAAAATGGAGCGAAGATAGAATGAAGTAAGAATAAAAGTGTGCAATTTAACTCCCTTTTTGATGGACATGACAATCATTGGACATGTTGGGTAAAACTTTTAAAAAATCATACAAAGATAATGACATATCACAAGGCACAAATACCAAGTGTAGTGAATAGATGAGTAGTGCTTGCAAAAAATCATAAAGGTAGAGATGAATGAAAAAATATGAAGGACTATACATGATAAAGAAAAAAAGGGAAAAAAAGGGAGTGTAATAAATTTTCAAAGAAATAGAGGGTTCCTAGTTAATAGTGCATAGGTTCAAATGGCAAAAATATGCTCAATAACATTCCCAAAGTAAATTTACATGTTCAAAAAGGAGTCTACACAAGACATAGTCATGAATTAATATAGTGAGGGATACAACATGACAAAGATAGATGAAATTTGTAGGTTATAAAAGATAAGGATGATAGTCAAGGGAAAAAAGGTAACAAAATGACAATGAGGTACAATTTAAGTTAGTATTGTAACTTGGTATGTTTGTAGGCCTCTTGATAGAGATCATAGTGATTAAAGACATGAGATGGAAAAGATTATGACAATAGTAAAGTGATCTAAAATTTAGTTTATTATTGATGCCAAATTAGGCTACAAAGCTAAAAGTATAATTTAATAATGAATGGAATAAATTAGAAATCACCAATGATAATTACATTAAAAATTATGCACTTCTAAAAAAGTCTAACCCAAATTTATGTTATTGTATAAGCCTAAATGGAACCCCCAAAATTCCCAAAATGAAAAATACTCATTATCACCTATGATAATCTATAATTTATGAAAAATATAACACCAAAATTAAAAATATTCTAAACTACTATGGAGCTCTCAAAAAATTAATTTAGATAAAAAAGTGTTTGAAAAAAGGAGCTAATATATAACCTAAAATAGAGCCTTTGAAATTCAAGTGCAAAATAAAAAATCTAATGGAGGTGGGGGGTTTGAGGTTAAGGACCTTATTGACATCATGATGATGTCACTTGACAAAAATCTCTAAATAACCAAAATATTCCTTGATCTAGATTGGTATATACCAATTTTTTAATGTTATAAAATAATCTTTGACCTATGTGAAACCACATACCTATTACAAGTGGTGGTAATATTCCTTAGATCTTAGAGATTTGATTGTGGTATATTACTATTGGCAAGAGCTAAAAACCCTTGTACCCTACCTGCATAAGTTATTATGGCTCTTATGCATCAAGATACTAACCCTATTCGTATGGCTATGCATTCAATTTAGTTATTCTTTTTTATTTTTTAATAATAATATGAAGCATAATTATTACATGGAACCTTTGGCATAGACAACTATATAGTTTGGATTAGAATATCAATAATAAATCAATTTTTTTAAAAATCTAATAACGTAAACTCAGTGTCAAGTCAAGGGTGGGTAGTGTGGGCACAAGAATAAAGACAAACTCAATCACCAAATGATAGAAATAAAAGATAAATTAATGAATCTTCAAAGACCAATGAATAATCGATTATGGAAAATCAATAAATTAAAATTAATTACATTTCTAGAAATCTAATTACAGTGCGAAGGTTAGATAGGTTTGTTAAGCTCACCAAAATAAAAAGGAAATAAAGTATATTTTCCTTATGGGTAGAATATAATATAGCTAATTACCTAAATGCAAACAATTAGGAACAAATCAACCTAGAATAATTGTTGTTTTTGGAGTGGAGTGGATTAGATTAGGCAATATCAGCCATAAAGTAAAATAATGACATAAATGGTAATAAATGAGGATATATTTATTGGCTTTGTGAACAAAGAATGCATGAAAATTTGATGAAGAAAATGAAATTTGTATCCCTAAAAATCTAGAGATTCTTTCTAGATAGTTATGTGTATGGTTAAAAGTTATTAGGAAAATGTCCAATATGCACCTCTTGTATTGTGATATTTTCTACCTATAACGCCTAACACATGTGAAAGAAAACTATTACCATAAAGAAAATTTTGGAAACATTCATTTCCCACATTGGCCCTTAGAGGAAAGAAATGAAAATACCAGATATATCAAATTTTTAGTAGAATAATATCCTAATAGATAACACTTTAGGAACAATGAGGAAAGAAGAGAAGAAGCAAAGACAAGTGATATACATCGATATATGTGAGGAATTTTTTTTTGGGTAAAAATATATAGCATCTAAAGAACAAAACCAATGTATTATTTAGCAATACAATAGTTACAATACACATCTAGGATATTTCATCAACATAGAGATCAACATTCTACTCCTTTGGAGTAAATATTATTGCATAAAATTACAATAAAAATCCTTTGTCTTCTCAACCCAAGTGTCGAAATAAATAGACACAATCGAATAAGAAACCATATATGGTGTTAGGAAAACCATGTGCTAGCACAAGAGGTATGGTGACCACATTTATATGACACAAACTCCTACATCCATTTCCAATTTTGGGCTCTAAACTAAAAATAGAATATTCTCTTACACAGGTAAGATGCTATCATAGGTTTTCATAGTCAACCTAATAACTTGGGTACCCCATTTTGTTATATTCCACATTTATCAAGATTCTTTATGACATGCACCAAAAAATTATCATAAACTTGGTCAAAATTCTTAATTTTCTTTGTCATTCCCCTCGTAGATGCTCTTATGTGCATCATATAATCTTTTATGCACTTATAACATTTGTCATAGATTCTCTTACACATATTACATGATGTAATGTTGTTACATATTATCACACACATCATATAAAGGGATGCACATGGAATAATCAACAAGTCATAAGTGGTATGCCCCATTTTCCAAATGAGGCACACATAATAAATAAATATAATTAGAATAAAAAATTAAAATATTAGAACTTGCAAGGTGTATGACACACTTAATCCAAAATATTCTCCCACTTGTCATATAATTTGCAAGAGAAAAAGGAAAATTCAAAATATTCATGAACTAATAAGGGTACCATCATGCTATCTCAATTGAACTCCATTGTGTTCATAAGATTTATAGAAGTATATACAACAATAAACTTTAGAGAACACTCAAAACCAACTCTAGATTACACTAAAAAAACTCTAGAGCACACTATAGTGCCACATGAACCAACTTTAGAATATTCTCTATATAGCCATCCTTAACCCATTATCATAACACATACCCAAAAGTTATTAAATTCCTCCAAAATAGGATCAAGTATGCACCACCTACCCTATTCTATTTGAATCAAAAACTACAATTAGTTTTTTGTCCAACTAAACTCAACCACTTATAAAACTTATTCTCATGACATATATAGACTATATTGTAACACCCATCCATGTATAATACACTATCTTGCCTAAGGTTACCATATTCCATGGTAAAAACACATCAATAAAAACATTAAATACCCTTGATACTAAAACATAATGAAACATATCCACCAAAGACACATATACCTCCTAAAATTCCCACCCCATGTGTAATATTTGGCATGTTGTTGACCTTGAAACAACATAATTCAAACAACAAAAATCTCATAAAAGATGTGGCTCATGTTGTCAAAACCAATATTGAAGAACACAAGCAATGATCTATAAGTTTTAATTAAAATACTACAAAATAGAGCATACTTGATCTAATAGTTTTCTACTCCCTCTCTCACCTTAATCTACTTATCTACTCATCTCTCCAAATTTCACATCAAAAAAGATAGACATTAAATAGTTCACATACTATTGCTAAGAGCACAAAAATAATAAATAACCACAAATGTATAATGATCACAATAGATCCACATAAATCTCAACTCCAATTCCATATGAATATGAACCTCTAGGAAAAAGTCATAAATCATAGAGAGAGAAAATACAATCCATATAACATTCTATTTTGTTTCACTAAAAGCATTGAGTTCTAAAGCTATGAAAAGTAACATCCTCACTTCTAAAACTTCAAATAGAAGAACATTAACAACATCCAATATTTCATTCCCAAGGCCAAAGCAAACATCAATAAACCTACAAGCATATAATATTTTGAAGTGAAAGAATATCAAACAAAAAACCACCCACCATTGATGAATATGCCATTAACCATTACCATAAAATCTCATAAAAAAATGCACATGGGATGTGAAGGAAAAATACACCATATGATTTAAACATCAAATAAGCCCTCTATAACTAATATTTGTAGCACAAGACTCACTCCCATGAAGATAAACACATTAAAAATATACATCTTAGTAACTATATGGGAAATACCTCTCATATAATTATCCACCAAGTGGAACAAGATTAGGGGATGAGATTGCTCCTCTCAAGGTGCACTAAATCACATAAACTCTCTCCATGAACAATACCCTTATTATGTCCATGTTGAACTCATGTCTAGCTCTAGGTGAAATCTCCTTGATCTTTTCATTGATACCTCATCAAAGAGTCATTTCTCTATATAACATGATCCTCATAAAACAATACATCTAAAACTTCACCCAAATATGACTAGTAGCAACAGGTGCACAACTAATAATCTTTGTGCTAAAATATAACTATAAAACTACAAGCTCTAGAAGTATCCAAGTGAGACTATATTGAAATACAAATAAAAAAACACCACAAACTAAAGCTCCCTCTACATGATTAATATAGAATCTAGGATCTCTATATGATATCATTATTTACATATTCCACACATAAGATGATTTATCTCAATAGAAAAATGCTCCTAAGAGCATCCATATCATGCCAAGAATAAAAGGATTAAAAGATCCAGAGTCCTAGGAAAAATATCACATCACCACCAAATTTCTAATTGCAAGTGATCCAAAGATACCTATAGCATTGTGGATACAATCTCCTAATTGAAGATAATTTGTGATTTCACACAATCAAATAACTCAATTTCAACATTAGGAACTCCCAAAGGGTAAATTAAAATGATGATATCTAGAAGAAGACAATTAATTTGGGTTCCAAGAAAATACAATTGGAAGTGACCTGAGGTACTCTTACAAGAATGCCCCAAAAATCCTGAAGTATTATAACATGAATCACAAGTTTATGTCCAAGAATATCACTATCTCATTGCTACCCTACATCAATATATCACAATGGTTGATGGAGTGCCAAAGTAGAATTTGCAATAGTATGGAATATGACACATAAAAATCATATGCAAGTACATGCAACTGTATTCAACCAATGGAATTGACTAGGCTCTAATTCCACATGTTAGGAAAATATCTAATATGCACCTTCAATACCATAATATTTTCTAAATAAAATGCCAAAAAAAAGTGCAAACAAATATGTCTATAAAGTGAAATATGGAAAAATATTCATTTCCACCACATTCATGCTTAGAGGAAATAAATGTAGACCCTAGGTTTAAGAAAGTTAAATAGCCACAAAGAAACATGTAAAATATCACTTTAAGTACAAGAATGAGATAATAAAAGAAGAATAATAGACACAAGAGAAGAGACATTGATATGTGTGCATAAAAACTTATAGGTAAAAAAACCCATCCTCTAAAACACATAACCAATTTATTATTCAACAACACATAATAGTGACACTACATTTCTAGGATTTTTCCTTAACATAGAGACCAACATCCTACTCATTTGGAGGAAATTTGATTGCACAATTGTGCAATGAAAATTATTTTATCTTAAAGAACCCAAATAAACAAAGAAAAAACCAAATAGGAAATCACAAATGGTTTTAGGAATACTATGTGGTAGTAGAGGATATATGGCATCCACATCTCTACGACACAAATTCCAATGGTCATGTCCAAGTTTGGGCTTCAAAATAAAGGTTGAATACTCTATTACACATGTAAGATGTCATAAGGTCATAATTTTCCCACTAAATTGGACACCACATCTAGATGTATTCTACCTTTATCAAGATGCTTTATGGCATGCATCATAAATTGTCATAAAATTGTTCAAGATTTTTGGTTTGCTAAATGCAACTCCCCTCTTACATGCTCTTATGTGTGTCATATAATCTCTTATTCAATTACAATTTCATTGATGCTCTTACACATCTTACATGATATAATGGTCCTACATATAAGAACACACATCATACAAATGCATACACATGGCATAATGTCCAAGTCATAAGTAAGGTACCCCATTTCCCAAATGAGGTACAAATAATAAATAAATATAATTAAAATAATTAATTCAAAAATTAGGAATTGTAAGGTGTATGCCACACCCAATCCCAACAAGAATTAGATATTCTTCTCTACTATATGCTAGGTCAACTTTGTTGTTATAGCTCATGACTATGAATTGTTGCAAGTATGTACAGATTGGTGTTGTCATTGATGTCAACAAGCTTGTATTGGCATTGGTGTCAATTGTGTAGTGGTTAAGAGAGATTGTTTAAGGGGAGATTATTTCCTAATTTTTGCAAGAGTTTGTGGCAGATGGTGTTGTCTATGCTTTGATTTGTTACACTATGTTGTCATTAGTTAAGCTACTAGTGCTAACCTCTGGTGTTTCTTTGATAAGATTTCGTCTATGGTTGTGGTAGTGCTTAAGATTTTTTTGATATGTTTATGGTGCTTGGTTTCCAAGTGATTTTGAGAAAATTTGATAAAAAGAGGAACCAATGTGTTGCAATGTTGTTCTAGGTTACATATAGGTGTTCTGGTTTTTCTCTGCATTTCTTCTACGTTGAATATCTACCTATGCGATTTGGATATGTTGGTTTGAGGTGTTTAGAGATGTTATATTCAAGAGATGGTGTGCTTGGATTGTCGTATAGAAGAATTTGTGTTCACCAGTATGTGATTGTGCATTGCAAAGGTGTCTAGGAGGAACATTTTGGCTCCGCGTTTCTTCACAGTTGTGCTTCAAGTCTTGCAATTCTGAAGGTGTGTTGATGGTGTTGTTAGTTTACCTCAGTCAAGAGGATTTGAGGTTTGGTGTGTTGGAAGATAAGTTTTCAAGTAATAGTGTATGGCAGAGTAGTCTGAGTGTATAAACCCTATACATTCTTCAGGTCGAAGTTGTTGCGAAGGAGTTTCATGGATAAAAATGGTTTGTGGTAGTGTGTGGTTGAGTGGTGTTATTGATTTGGGTTCCAATTAATTTTATGATGTGGTTTGCATTCACTTCTACCCACCACAGAAGTGCTTTGACACCGACCTAATTTGAATTTACATGTTTGAGGTGCATTGCCAACCTTGGAAAGGGTTTCAAGGTTGAGGATGGTATAAGTATGAGTTGAATTGTTGAAGAAGATCAAGATAGATGTAAGAGAGATGAATGTGCGAAGTGTATGATGTGAGTGATTCAAAATTAAGTAAAGTAGTGCAAAACTTTCAAGTGTTGGATTATTGGATGTAGTGAGCAAAAGGTGTCAGAAATCATTCAAACAAACTGCAAAGGTGTTGGAGCTATTGTGGTGGAATCTTTGTTGCATTGAGATCATGTTCTTTATGTAACATTTCTTCTCTATCTTCTTTTTCACTCCGATAGTGAGCCTTGGCTGTGAGCCTTTTTGGACAGTGTGTCCTATTCTAGTAGTGAACCCTTGTAACTGGTTTTACAATTACTTATATTATGAGCTAATCCTCATCGTGGTTATTCCCTTATGTTTTTCACATAAATCCAGTGTTCTCTTGTGCATGGTGTCTAACTTGTTTTAGTTTTTGTTATTTGTTTTTCATGCCAATTCATCTTAACAGATTAAGTGTTTAATGAATGCATGTGGATCTAAATTTTAATGAGGGTTTTGATGTTTTGAAAATATACAACTGATTCACCCCCCTCTCAGTTGTCTTGTTTGCTCAAGAATTGGTATTAGACCAAGATTCCTTGGAGAAAAGCTTAACAGCTTGAGGTAGATCTGGGATGGAAAACAAGAAGGAGATCCCTATGCTTGATGGGATAAACTATGCATTCTAGAAAGTGAAGATGGAAGGCTATCTGGTTTACCTTGGATATGATGTTTGGAAATCAGTGAAGCCTAATTATACTATACCTGCAAATGGACCGAGCACAAGTGATGAGATCAAGGCCTATGGAACAAATGTAAAGTAAGATTTGTTCTCTTGAGTAGTCTTGCAAATTTTGAATTAGTAAAAGTTATGGATTTGAAAAATATTAAAGAAATTTGGGATAAGCTAGAAAGTATTTATGAAGGAGATGATAAGGTTAAACAAGCTAAGATGCAAAATCTAAAGGAACAATTTGAGAGCCTGCAAATGTATGAAGAAGAAAATATCACAAGCTACATACAAAGAGTTGATGAAATTGTCAGTGCAATCAGAGGTCTTGGGGGAAAGGTCAAAGAGCCTAAAGTGGTAAAGAAAATTCTCAAAAATCTTCCTAAGTCTTACAATCAAAAAGTTTCTACTATTGAAGAAATTGCAAATTTTAATGCTTATACTAGAGATCAATTGTATGGTAGACTAACTACATTTGAAATGACAAAATTTGGTTTGAATACATGTGTGAAAGTGGAGATTGCTTTTAGGGCTATAAAATTAGAGAAGATTGGAGATTCAAATCAGGATGATCTTGATGATGTAGAAGCTAACTTTGTGAGAAGGATGAAAAAGGGCACAAGTAAGTACTAAAATAAATTAGCTTTCAAATGTTTTAGTTGAGGAAAAATAGGTCACTATGCTTCAAGATGTCCAAACATAAGTTTGAACAATAAGAATAACAAAAACGAAGGAAGATGATCAAGAAAATATATTTTGTTAGAGAAGATGCTAGTATTTCTAATGATGAATCTGATTATGGAGACTATGATGATAATGAATGCTTGTTCTTGGCTTTAAAAGATGAATCTATTTCTACTAACTCTAAAACAAAGGAGACAAAAGTTAAGGCTAAAGGTACTTTAGTATCTGCTTTTCATGTTAGACAAGATAAGAACTATTGGATCATTGACAATGGCTGCTCAAATCATATGACTAGAGACAAGAGTAAGTTTGTTAAACTTGAAAAATATGGAGGAATTGTTGAATTTGGAGATGATTCAGGTGCTAAGATTTACATAATAGGTTCAATTAGTTTTGATGACAAGCATAATATTGATGATGTTTACTATGTCAAAGGTTTAAGGCATAACCTTTTGAGTTTTGGACAAATGTGTAGCAAAGGATACAATATTATGTTTCAAGATGATGGATGCAATATTAGAAAAGGGTTCAGAATTATGATTACTGCTGGAAAGAGTACATATAGAAATTTTTATCAGCCAAGGGTGGTAATGGTCATTTTTTTATGACTCAGATGAATGAAAGCTAGTTATGGCACATGAGAATGTGTCACATCAATTTTGACAGCATGGTTAGAATTAGTTTAGTTCAAGTAGTGAGATATTTTCCAAGGATTACAAAGCTTATCAATGTTGTCTATAAGGAGTGTCAAATTGGAAAACAAATAAGAAGTTTCAAGGGTAAAAAACAATCTTTTACCAGATTGCTGGAATTGGTGCATATAGACCTTTGTGGTCCTACAAGAGTAATAAGTCTACAAGGTGATAGGTATTTCATGCTTTTGATTGATGATTATTCTAGAATGACATGGATTACTTTTCTTAGAGAGAAATTTGAAGCCCTGGATAAATTCAAGGATTTTAAAGTTATGGTTGAGAATGAAATGGATTTGAAGATTAAATGTTTGAGGTCTGAAAGAGGTGGATAATTCATCTCCAATGAATTAACATCCTTTGTGAGAATCATGGCATAAAGAGGCACTTGTCTGCCCCTAGGACTCTTCAATAAAATGGAGTGGTTTAAAAGAAAAAAAAGACTATTCAAGAAGCTGTAAGGAGTATGATGAAATAAGCTAACCTACTGGAAGTCTAATGGAGAGAAGCAATTCATACTGCTGTTTACATACTTAACAAAGTTCAAGTAAAATAAAACATCACAAAGACTCCCTATGAGTTGTGGTATGGAAGGATCCCTACTGTCAAGTACTTTAGAGTGTTTGGAAGCAAATGCTATATTAGGAGAGATGATGAAAACTTAGGAAATTTTGATGCAAGGTTTGATGAAGGTATCTTCCTTGGATATTCTAATAAAAGAAAAGCTTACAGATGTTACAATAAAAGATTGAGAAAGCTTGTTGAGAGTGAGTGTAAAAGTAGATGAATATCTACATAATTCAGTGGTGAAAAACTTAAGGAATAGGAAGCACATGATGAAGAGGAAGAAGCTTTGAAAAGACCCCTAGAACCCATAAGTATGTGAAGAGAAAACATTTTGAAGAACAGATCATTGGAGACAAAAGCAAAGGAGTGTTGACAAGAAGGAAAGCTATTGAAGAAGAGGTAAACTTGTGTCCACTTTCTAAAGTTGAACCTAAAACAACTATTGATGCATGCAAGGATGAGCATTGGACAAAAGCTATGAAGGAAAAACTTATGAAGATTGAGAAGAATTAGACTTGGGAACTTGTCCCAAGACCATCAAACAAGAACATAATTGGATCTAAGTGGGTGTTCAGAGACAAACTAAATGAGAATAGATAAGTGGTAAGAAACAAGGCAAGGATTGTGTGTAAGGGCTATGTACAAGTTGAAGGAATAGAATTTGAGGAGAGATTTTCTTTGGTGGCTAGAATGGAAGTAATCAAGATGTTTTTGGATTTCGCAACACATAAGGATTTTAAAGTTCATCAGATGGATGTGAAATCTACTTTCTTGAATGGAGAGTTGGAAGTATACATGGAACAACCAAAAGGATTTCAGTTATCAGATAAACCTAATATGGTTTATAGATTGAAGAAGGAATTGTATGGATTGAAGCAAGATCCTAGAGCTTGGTATGCAAGGTTGGATAAGTATTTGATACAATAAGGGTTCAATAAAGGCACCATATAGTGACCTTTACTTTTAGGTTGAAAAATATCAAATATTGATTGTAGTTGTGTATGTTGATGACATAATATTTGGAGGCAATGAAGCTATGTGTAAGAAGTTTGTAGAAGAGATGTAGAAATATTTTGAGATATCTATGTTTAGGGAGATTAATTTCTTCCCTGCGCTATAAATCAGTCAAACATATAAAGGAATATTCATTTCTTAGTCAAAGTATGTCAAAGAAATATTGAAGAAGTTTGGAATGGACGTCTCCAAATTGGTATGTACTCCTATGGTTATTGGTTGCAAATTGAGAAAGAATGATGAATCCCCTAAGACTGATTAGAGCAAGTACAAATCTATGATTGGTGGACTGCTATGTCTAATTGTTACTAGACCAAATATCATGCATGCAGTTTGTCTTGTGGTTAGATTTCAAGAAAATCCCAAAGAGTCATATGTTGCAACAATGAAGAGGATATTCAGATACATAAAGGGCACTTTGGATCATGGCTTATGGTATCCAAAGGATACTAATTTCACCTTGAGTTCCTACATAGATGCAGATTAGATTGGTTGTGTGGAGGACAAAAAAAGTACAAGTGGTGGTGCATTCTTTCTTGGATGTAGATTGGTGTCATGGGTGAGTAAGAAACAAGATTCAATTTCTTTATCTACTATAGAGGCTAAGTATATTGTAGTTTCATCTTGTTGCATACAAGTGTTATGGATGAGGAAAAAATTGAAGGATATTTGAGTGGTGTATGATGAGCCTATTTCTATCTTTTGTGACAATACAAGTGCAATAAACATTTCAAAGAATCCAATGATGCATTCAAGGACAAAACATATTCAATTAGATATCACTTTCTGAGAGAGAAGGTTGTGAAGAATGAAGTGAAGCTTGAATATGTGCCTATAAAGGATCAGATTGCTGATATATTCACTAAGGCTCTTCCTAAAGATACTTTTGAGTATCTCTGGGAGAAGTTGGGGGTTATTGCCCCTCCTTCTTTGAACTAGATGCATAAGGAGTTGATGGTGTTGGTAGTTTACCTCAGTCAAGAGGATTTGAGGTTTGGTGCTTTGGAAGATAAGTTTTCAAGTAATAATGTATGGAAGAGTAGTCTGAGTGTACAAACCATGTACATTCTTCAAGTGGAAATTGTTGCGAAAGAGTTTTATGGATTTCAAGATGTTTGAGGAATATTTTAGATCGTGTTCAAGAATGGTGTATTGTTCGCAAGTTATTCTTGGGTTTGATGAAGTGCACGTACTTAATTGATTAATGGTATTTGTACAGGTAATGGTCGACCTGGTGTTTACACTACATGCAAAGGATAAAAATTGTTTGTGGTAGTGTGTGGTCAAGTGGTGTTGTTGATTTGGGTCCCAATTAAGTTTTTGATGTGGTCCAC
This sequence comes from Sequoia sempervirens, assembly GCA_007258455.2. NCBI lineage: Eukaryota > Viridiplantae > Streptophyta > Pinopsida > Cupressales > Cupressaceae > Sequoia > Sequoia sempervirens. Next base: position 156,273,237 of record VDFB02000013.1, on the reverse strand, counting down.
ATTCACTTCTACCTGCCAAAAGTGCTTTGGTGCTGACCTAATTTGAATTTACACATTTGAGCTGACCTTGGAAAGGGTTTCAAGGTTGAGGACGATATAAGTATGAGTCAAATTGTTTAAGGAGATCAAGATAGATGTAAGAGATATGAATGTGTGAAGTGTATGATGCGAGTGATGCAAAATTAAGTAGAGCACTGTGAACTTTCAAGTGTTGGATTATTGGATGCAGTGAGAAAAAGGTGTCTGCAATCATTTAAACATACTGCAAGGTGTTGGAGCTATTGTGGTGGAATCTTTGTTGTATTGAGATCATGTTCTTTGTGTAACATTTCTTCTCTATCTTCTTTTTCACTCTGACAGTTAGCCTTGGCTGTGAGCCTTTCTGGACAGTGTGTCCTATTCTAGCAGTGAGCCCTTGTAGCCAATTTTTCAATTACTTATATTGTGAGATAATCCTCCCTATGATTTTTCCTTTCTTGGGTTTTCCATGTAAATCTGGTGTTCTCTTGTGCAAGGTGTTTAAGTTTTTTTAGTTTCTATTATTTTCTTTTTGAATGCTAATTCATCTCAACAGATTAAGGGTTTAATGAATGCACGTGGATCCGAATGTTAATGAGGGTTTTGATGTTTTGATAAGATACGACTGATTCACCCCCCCTATTGGTTGTCTTGTTCATTTAATATTAACTAGCTCACCTACAAATTCTATCTTTGAATTTTTTTGGATATTGCCTTATGGATTATCAAGAAATAAAATACTGTACAATAATAGCCTCTTTTGCACTCTCAAGTTTTTCTACAAGCTAGTAGTATTTAAAAATACCTTGACAAACAACATGTGTTTGAAATGCATATAAGTTCTAAAATTATCATTAGGTGATTCATGTTTGCTAGGATGAGCGTGGACAATTAAATGTGAGTGGTTGTTCTTGAATGTCCTTGTAAATTGAGAGATGTGTGCCCTTTTATGACAGGTGATGATATCCAATGTTCTCTAATGATTAAAATGAATGGATTGAATGTATTTTTGTACATGAAAGTAACACTAAATTATGGAGATTTGTGCATTGATGCCCTAAGACCAAAGTGTAAAATAGGGCCAACTAGCTAAAATATTTAATTTTGATTTTATATTTAAGTGGATCAAGATTGTAGCTACTATAATGGCCTTATAGTTGGGGACATAACCTAGGTAATACAATTAGACTGGATTAGTGTCCAACAAGATGGATTTATGATTTAGGATCAAATTAATGATCAAAATTAGAAAAATAAGTCATGGATTGGGATTATGTGCACATAAGTATAAGAATAAGCAATGAGCACATGACTAGGTGCAAGCAATGCTAGGTACATGGGCCCAACTATACACAAAGAAACATGATTTTTAACGATATAAATGTATCAAAATATTACCTCAAACTAGGAACAAAACCAAATGGGGAAATGCACTGGGGATGCATTTTTCACCATTATAATGTAAATAAACCAATTTAAACATTAAAACAATATTTTATGATAGAAAAAAAAGAATGTAATTTTTTTTTGAGAATCATATGGTGACATATAAGGTGATCAATTATACATACTTTGATGCACATGTTTTGATTTATCTAATTTTTTTAGGGAGTTTTTAAGACAACTCAACAAAGATTCATCTAATGTGACTATATCGTTGATGCTCAAAACTTCAAAGAATAACTTTAAGCTCATAAGTCGAACCTATAGAAATTTAATAAAATTTACACATAAATTCAACTTATTCTTTAAAATTTTGAAAAATGTAAAATTATAATACATAACTATTACACCTTATATATAATACCCAACCCTTGCATACAAATCTATCCAACTACCTAACCAAGGCCCTCTTTTCAAGAGGCTACTCCACAACAACATAATATATGATATCCTCTCCCCCATTTTTATACTATTAAAAAAGAAATAAAAAGGACAAAATAGGTACTTTATACTATTGTAAACCTAAGTGGTGTCCATATATTATCATGCTTTAAGATTGATATGTTAAATGAGATCACTAGAACTTTATTCATAAAATATATTTTTATGTAAGCTTGAGTGCCCTTTTATAGTATGAGCCATCCAATTAAAATCAAACATCATGATATTAATTAAATGTGTGTAACGCATGGATTCTTGATAGCCATACACGTTTAAGGAAAGAAGCATCCTCCATTATTCATAATAATAATATTTTTTTATTTAGTATAAGTCCTCATGATTTTAGAGGATTAAAGCTATGTAAGTGCGTGCCCCAAAAGTCAAGCACACCTTAGGACCTACATTATCTTTCCCTAAGTTTGTTTATTATATTTTGAGGGGTTGCCCGTCCTTTTAGGGGTATATAAAACAAAAGGTGGGCCCACAATTGGAAGGCCAATTCAAGTCAGGTATAGAATGTTGTTTATTGGGTAAAAGAGAGAATAAAAGAAAAAGCCAAATCAAGGGGTGTGCATCTTTTTCAGTCCTAACTTTTATCGGAGATGTTCAGATTCTAAGTACAAAGGTTGCACGAATTCAATGGCTTTTCATTACTTTTATATTTGAGCATCTCCTTGCTTTCTTCCATGGTGGTCCACCCATCATTCCCCATACACGCACTTAAAGACCTTTGTAATCATAGGCATATTTTGTTCCATCAAACCCAACATTATTTGGTGCCCTATGTCTCAATCAAGTGTTAGATAAGTGGAGAGGAAATGCTATCTTTATCCTTAAACTAAGGATGCATGGATGCTTACCAAATAAATCAAACTCTAGATTGATATAGGGGTCTAGTTCGATTGGTTAAATCATTCTGTCGGAGACAAAAGGTCACGAGGTCTAGTCTCCCCCCGTCCCCATGGTACCAGAGGGCGTGTCGTGCTAGCATCAACAGTCATGTGAAAAAAGTAAACTAGACACTGCAGTTCATAGGAGAACTCCCCGATTCCTGTAGTCTAAAAAAAGTATTGATGTGATATAATTTATTTGATGTTGAATTTTATAAATAAATTTTACATTTTAGATGTTCTTTTCAAATAGGAGTATCTTTAAACTTTACAAATTAGTTAAATAAGATCATTAGTGTTATTATGGTATCTTAGCATGTAGTCTTATCTAATTTTTGTGATTAGCCTCTGTTACTTAATTGTGTGCATTTGGTGTGATACTTGAGCTAGAGACAAGACAAAGTTAACAAACAATTTTTAGGCCTTACTATGCTAGAATTGAAGTTCATCATTTCGTTGTGCCTAAGACAAGCCTTGTGTTGTTGACATGTATAACAATAATTTGAATGTCAAAATGGAAGATGCTAGAGAGTAACTAATGCCCACTAGAATGTAGGCATTTTGAATTAAAATACTCTTGTAATGCTCATTGATAATGCTTGAGAGTGAAAGCTAAGTGATATGCTCATGACATCATAAGAATTGTCTTTAAGTGCACAATCCTAGGTGCTAATTTTAATGTTTCATGCATAAGAAAATAGGTAAGGGTAAGATTTTCAAATGCAACTAGCTTGGAGAAAGTGAATCTAACCTTTGGTCAAGGTGGAAGGGATTGCACTAGCAATTTTATCCATGGATAAAATCATTGCATGATCCTAACCAAGGTGAGGAAAGGCTGAAATCTAGGTTGAACCTAGGTCATAGGGTATGATTTGGCTAGAGGACTAGAGTAAAGTTAGGTTAGTAAATTTTTGTGGTATAATCTCTCAAACTAAGTATCAAGACACTACAATTACCAACAAGGCTAAAGCAAGTGCAATACATGAGAGGAAAATGTGAAATATGAATTTTTTTACTCTATGAGAAAAATGATTTACCTTTAATTATTTTTAATATTAGGATGGAAAGGTCCTCGCTTAAAAAAGATAGAAATAGAGAATGAAAGTAGCATATTTCTTGTGTTTTAAGGTGTGTTGAAGTACCAAGAATTTCGTTGTGTCAAAGTTTGAATTTTTCGCCTCTATCCTTCACAAAATATATAAGAATATCATGAAGAACAAGGCGATTTTTCTCTTTGTTGGAGAGGGGTAGCTCCTTTTTATGATAGGAAGGTGTTTATATTTTAAAAACATTTAAAGAACAAGTAAAATTAAAAAAAGGAAGGGAGAGAAACAAAAAAAATTGGGTGGAATAAATAGAAAGAAACCTTGGATAATTCAACACATAGGTACATAAATAAATAAAAAGCTTCTCCTCTCTATTACCAATACAAATGTGTATGATTTATATAATGCAATAGCTAAAGTCTTGTATAAACATAAAGTTTACCAAAATCTAGATACATGTAGGTAATACAAAGATTCACCACTCAAATCTTAGCATCACATAGTTTGAAAGAGAAAGAAAACACATATTATATCAAAAAATAGTTTAATAAGCATATTTGCATTCAATTAAGCAAGAAGAATATTAAAACTTATAAAAAATGAGACCATTGCATTAATTTATGGGAAATATTGAATTCCATCATGTAAAATCTTGTATTTCATTAACAATAAAAATGACAAACAAAAATAATGAATAAGAGAGGAGAAGAGCCTAAGTTAGTATCTAGAAAGAACTTTCCAACCCTACCAATACATGAAAAAATATTTCAACTTCTAACCTTTCTTATATCATGTACATTTTCTTATTTAGTGCATTGCATGATAAAATATTTCATGACCATTTTCTACCTTTTCCACCATTCACAACTTTAATTAAAAATCATAATCATTGCATATCTTAGTCAATTTATTATAAAATAATCATTACACACTTTAATAATTTTTGTTTTTTGACAAAAGTGGCAAGCCACTATAATATATTAATATATATATATATATATATATATATATATATATATATATATATATATATTACAAAACCTAGTTCAGGTGAGCATACCGGCAGGAAAGAACCAAGAAGAAAACCTTCGGTTGTAGCTTGAGTAAATACAAAATTGATACAAAATCATCCCAATTATTGGGATCCATCAAAATCCTACTAATTTATCTTAGTAATAAAGTCTGTATTCTGATTTTACATCAACGTTAAAATAGTATTTTTCAAACTTTTAACCCACAAAAAATTTATCTACTACAAACATTACATTACTGATGAATAAACCACCCTTGATCTCGAAAGTAATCCCAAAAAATGAAACTGAAACAAAATAGTAATTATTCCTTCATTTGTTCGCCACCTTGCACGGAGTTTTCATCCTAAGCTTATGGAGCGTTATGAAGACCCAAGTCATTTGCAAAAAAATTAAATCCCATTATCGGCTCCTCAATACTCTTTTCCCTTGGTAGAAGCCTTGCATTATAATTTTAATGCTCCCAAACAGCAGGGATAGGTACACTTTGCCTTGGCAACACTTCCTCTTTAATGGCAACTGACGTGGGAAAAATTTCTTCAACCTTCAAATTGTCAGGAAGAACAATATGTATATTGGGCTTATGCTCACACAAGAGAAAAATTGCATAATATTTCTCTTTAAAATCAAATTCCATGGCTAGACATAGGCACTTGCAATTCTTCCTTAGGGCTTTCAACAAAACACTATCATTTCTGTATTGTAGAGCTATTCTAACCACTTCAAAAATTTCATCAAAACCCTGCTTATTTTTGATATACTCCCTTGGAAATACACCCCCTATGTACCCATCCACAGAGAAAAAATTATATCCTTGTGCCGCTTTTAACAGAGAATGCTTATCAATTAACTAGGGTTTAACAAACTTTACCACAATTTGTTCGAGCTCTGCCAGAGATTGAAAGAAATCCAGGGTGTTTGAGAGAAACATTGAAAGTACCTGTGAAGGATATATTATCCGCTTGGCTCCCAGGCTAGCAACTTCCACACCCAAAATCGACCTTAGTTCCTCCTCCACCTTAGGACAAGACACACCAAATAGAGAGAGATGCAGGTCCTCATGAGAGAGATGCTCCTCAAATAGATGCTCTCACTCTTTTACTGAACAAGGCACTCTGAAATTCCACGGTCGTGCCAAAATTTTAACGTTTCTTCACACACAGATAACCCGAATCTTGGTTCTCCAGAAACCTTCTAAGAAAATGGCAATGTATTTGGAAAAAAAGAGCCCAATATATCCGCTATTTAAAGGCATACTAAACTTATTAACTGCTTCGATATCAAACATAGCCAAAAATTTGACAAGATTTCTACCTCCATTCGACTCGTGCGAAGTCATTTCTCCTGCAAGGTTATTAAATTTACACACCAGATGAAGGAATATTGTAATGTCCTGTCTTGTAACCTAAGGAATGATGCATTGTCTACGAAAGTGTAATAATTTTTTTTAAGTATAAACACTTACTTAACTAATTGCAAACATTCCCTAAGTAACGCGATGACACACTACTTGAAATTCCCATAGATGACTTTAGTATTTAACATTGCATGTATTTAGTTAACATAAACTTAAAAGTAATCATTGCATAACATTTGAATTACATCATTTGAGCTATAAAGTACAAATAAGAAACTTACATTACATTATATTTGAAATAACATTACAATACTCATTTTCCAAATGAGGTAGATCAAATAATAGTTTACAATTACATATTACAGATGTTCACCTCATTAACAATTGAGGAGAGATACAAATATACAATTTCCAATGATACAAATAAGGAAGTACATATATCCAAATACGAGCTCTCCATCCATGAAGTACTCGTTGCCACGAACAAGAACTGGGGACCCAACGGAGTAAGGTGCACGTTCCACCCAACCATGTGGTACTCGTAGGTCCACCCCCCGTGCTAGGAGATAGTAATAAGGTTCCCTAGACATAACCTACACACCCTAGACACAAGTAAAACCAAAGATAAATCACACAAGTACAAACATATCTTATTGGTTACATTGCTTCCAGAATTAGGATAATCAAATATGCTAAGTTCACAAGGTAATCTGTTATTTTAGGTGGAGTGTCATCACAATGTTGCATAGGTTACCCTGGTGTTTCTTCCTAGGTTCCGGCCCCCAACTAGGGTTACCCTGACAACCTCTTACGAAACCCGGCCCCTCATGCAAACTATTGTGGAATCAAATATCTTTTAAAATAACAAGATATCGACTTTGCCATTCCAGGCCTTCTTGACTCATTCTCACGACTGAACTAGCTCTTAAGTCCATGAGTGAGGCACAATTAATCCAGTTAAATATTTTAGAATACCCAATATGTTGATTTAGTTTTCACTGACTTACTAACTCTACATGAGTTACCTAGGCACCACTTTGTGTGCCGGCCCTCACTCAGAGCCACTCCCCTAAAAATAACACAAAGAATCTAAGTTCACTAACTAAGGTAAACAAGGTGCACAAGAAACATCATATAATACCACACATTTCATATTAGACTTCAAGTCTATGTTCATAAAACCAGGTATCTAAACACCATGCTATACCATGTGCACAACCCTAGTCAACTCAAGGATTGTACTTTAACAATAACAACTCCCTCATAATACAAGCTAATCTGGAAGACTTGTGTTTCTAATACATTCCCAAATTTCCTAATAAAAGAGAAAATACAAATTATAGCAATTTAGGGACAATGAACTTCTATTATTAGGATCTACTAAATCCAGTTAATCAAGAACATGAAGTACAAGATTAATCATCTGGGATTTAATTCATCTTCCATTCAATAGGAAAATCAAATCTATAATTTACCCAACTACATAACCATGTATTATAATGAAATCAATATAAGCTCATGAAATCAATTTAATTCCAACACATTTTATTCTTGTCATAGTAGAATAATTATTTCAATATTTATATCTAATTATTTAATTTAATTTTTTTAAATACTCCATTAATAACATAAAAACACTTACAAATTTCTTATTGTTAAATAAATATATATAAATATAAATATAATATATATAAATTTTAATTATTAACAAATAAAGTTATAACATATAAAATTTAAATCTTTTATTTAAAAAACATTACAAACTTTTGATGCCCTAACCGTACGTAGCCACAGCTGTGGGTAGGGCTGCCTTGGCAGCCCACCCCACAGGGCTCGACCATGGGTGGGGCTGCCATCACAGCCCTCCCCACAGGGCTCGCCTATGGGTGGCAGAGCCGAGCGCTGCCTGTGAAGGCGGTACTGGGCTCTGCACTCACTGCCGGCTCCCCTGCGGGGTCAGCCGTGGGGTAGCCCCCTTCCCAATGCTGCGAAATTTTTATATATAAAATTAAAATAAAATAAAAACGGCGAATATCTGCAAAATTCATCTGGCAGAATTTCAATCTTTATTTTTTTTTGTTTTTAAATCATTTTAATACTCAATTTCGCCTGTATGGCGTTTCCCCATATAATTTCACAATCCAAGTTATATATGAATGTATATATATTCACAATTAAATAAATGATAAAATATTTAAATCAGGCAATAAATTTTCAACAGAGTTCTTCAATGGGAAATTGAGAAATTTAACAGTACACACAAAAATTTTCCCCAACAAGTTCTAATTTATTTACAGAGGTTTCAATTTCATTTTCCAAATAAATGATTTCCCTCACAATTATTCACTCAAATTATTTCCTACAGAGACTATGACAGAGGTATATATTTTTCCTCAAACTTATCTACAGAGAAGTAACAAATCTTCAGATGTTTTCTTTTGAATCTCTTCTTTTGTTTTCCCTGATTTCTCTATGTATCCATGTTTTCTTGAAATTTACACAGAAATCAACAAATCTTTACAGAAAAATCACCAGTAAACAATTTACCGAGAAGAACAAGGGTTTTAACAAAAATTTCTTCTACAGGTAATTTAAAATTTATTTACACAAGTAATCTTTTCAAAAGAAAACAAATTTAAATACAAAGGGAAATACCTGTATTCCTGTAGCTTGAAGAACTTGGCTGTAGAAGAAAAACTTTGTTTGCCTGCTGCGTGCAATCTTCAAAGCCCCTCCAGAACACCAATATCTAGGAGAAAACAAATATAAACTAAAAGCAACCTCAATATTTCTTCCAAGAATTTTTTAGTAAAAACCCAAAAGAATTCAGCAAAAATCCTTTCAACAATTCCCTGTACTTTTCATTTCCCGTGTAGTAATTTCTTGTTTCCCCAAAACACATAATATCTTCCGAGAGAATCCCCAACAAGAAGCAATTAATTTAACTAACACACATGTCAAGAAGAAAATATCTTCCAACCAACTTATGGGTAAATCTTTCTTTCTTCCTTATCAAGAACTCCATGCATATTAAAGAATTAAAAATTAAAAATTCACAATTCAATTCCCTTTTGATTTTATTTTAATTTTTTTATATATTTAAAATTTCATTCCCAACAAAGCAATTAATTTAAATTTAATCTATTCACACAAATAAAATAACTTTAATTCAATTAATTAATTTATTTAATTAAATAATTTAAATCTGAATGATTAAATTACTTAACCAAATAAACTAATTTAATTAATTAAATAAAATATAAGGATTTTTTATTTACAACATTTAAAATTAATTTAAATAAACACTAAATTAAAAGAACATTAATCTATCATTTAATTAACAAAATTTTCCTTTCATAATAAATAATCCAATCAGACACAAACGAAACAACCAAAGACACCAGATTTAAACTGACGACATACTATGACTGGGTTTAAGACTAGACTAGGAAAAACCTTGTTACTACCTCCCAATCAACATTTCCGTTGAGTCTTGACATGCTCAGACCTGAGAAACCAGGTGGAGTCAGTGTCATGTACCTACAATCTTTCAATCAGACAAATAACATATACATAATCCATGTTTCAAACACACCGTGCAGAGAAAATCACGGAAATAAAAGGGCACTCGTGAGCGAGTGATGCAACTCCGTTCTCCACACCAATACACATCACATCAAACTGACAAAAAAAATAACAATTAATCTACCATAAGCATATAGATAGCAATAACATCAGAAGTAAACATCTATGCTAACATAAAGCATGTCAGAAATAATTATCACCATACAATGTATTATCATATCACAAAAATAAATCCACCATTGCTCTAAAGTCAGCGATCAATACAATAAAACAAAGTACCAGGGTCTATCAAAGTGAAAACATGCTAACAAAAAATATAAGCAAAATGGAGGGGTACTACAAATATAAGTACTTGTAAATAAACTTCGCATTTGGGAAACTAAAGTAGATGAACAAGTGTTCGGCTATAGGGGCTTGTGGCAATTCCATGTTGCGTCCTTCGACTGATAATCTGAGCTTAGATGATGTCAAACCCGGTACTGCTATGTAATGAGGAGAATCATTACACATTAAACCTGCCAGCCATGTTAAAAGGTAACGAAAATTGGAGGTCACACAATCATTATATGTTAATTCTTGCCCAACAAAGTATATGACTTAATATATAAAGATCATATGGTATCTTCAAATGTGCAAGGAAAATTTACCATCGACACAAGTAATCATGATTGAAGGCAAAAAGAATATAAATCCAAAATTATGGTAAAAAGTGCATCTAAAGAGACACAATTACCCACGAGCAACAAAGTTACTTATCATTCTCCTGTTTTGAAGTACTAATAAATGAAGGCTAAACAAATTGGACTACCCTGTTTTCCCTTGAGAACCTCGTGAGGTGTTATTCCTTCATGAAAATTTATTTCATTCAACTAAATGATTTCCTTTAGCCTCTTGATTTATTAGATCAATCAAATGAGGAAAAACACTTAACTAACTTATGTCATGCAAAACCTTAATCTCTATAGCCTCACTTCCCAAGTTTGCAAGAAAATTAGCTACCTTATTACCTTCTCTGTAAGTATGAGAGATTATGGAGGCGTTGAATTTATCTAGCAGTGCCCATGCTTTAAGTAAAGTATATCTTAAATTCCAATTTTGAACCTTTCTTTCTTTGGATGCATTTATAACTATCATTGAGTCGCCTTCTAAATGAAGATTTGAAATCCCCATCTGCGACGCCAATTCCAAACCCAATAATAATGCTTGTGCTTTTGCAAAATCATTCGTGCCTTGTTTTAAATGGATTGTAGAGGCCACCAAAACAACACCCGATGAATTTTTGATGCAAATTCCTACCCTTGACTGTCTTGATTCCCCTTTAGATGCCCCATCGAAATTTAATTTAACAAAACCCTCTTGAGGTGGGATCCATTTGACTAAACTTCTATCAATTTTAGTGGTACTATTTTTAAGTAGACTTCCATCAAATGGTAACTTAATACCCTTCCAATTCCAAAAAATAAAGCTATCCTAGTTTGTGAATAATGAGCTTGTCAATTTCTCTTTTTGAACACATGTATTGACCCCTTCAGATATTGCTTTTTCAATTTTCAATTTTGACAGTTCAACTGGAGATTTTGATTTTTTGAAGATTCTCATGTTTCTTTCCCACCAAATGTTCCAGACAACAATCACTGGGGTAATATGCCAAATAATTGTGAAGAAAGAGGTTTGATATAATAATGGCCAACTTTGAAAGAGGTCCCAAAGCATGTTTGGAAGGGGATTATAGAGGTTTAACTTGTTATTAATAAAATTCCAACACTGAATAGCAAAATTACACTGTAGTAGCAAATGATCAGCTGTTTCAAACTCTTCTTCGCATAGCAGGCATTTGAATGGATCTGCAATCTTTAGTTTGACCAAGCAGTCACTTGTTATAATTCCTTTCTATAAGGCAAGCCACATGGAGCTTCCCACTTTTGGTAATACTTTATTGTTCCAACAAAAAGTAAATGCACATTGGGGTTGTGAACTATTTTTGAATTTGCTTGGAGCTGCATATCCTTCCTTCATAGAATATGATCCAACTTTAGAGGCTGCCCATATTATTTTGTCTGGATTTGTAGATAAATACACTATTCTTTCCTTCATAATGTTACAGAAAAGATCATACTACTGTGGAGTAACAAGACTACTTGGAAGAGTTTTCCACACTACTTTCCCAATATATGAACTCGATGATTGTACATAGTCCAACAAGTTTTCACCCCAAGCTTGAGATACAACCATTGTTCTTACCTCATGTAAGTCTTGATTTTCTGATAGTGGTGGTTTTCCATTCCATGAGTCTATCCAAAAACTTACACTTTGCCCATCATTTACCTCCCAAGATGAGAACTTCATAACGAGATTTTTGCTATTCAAAATGAAATGCCAAATAGCAGATCCCTTTGGAGGATCTACCACTATTAGAATTCTTGTTGGAGCTTCATTGTCTAAATATTTGGATTGCATTATTTTGGTCCATTTAGCCTCTGGGTTAAAGTACATTTTCCATGCCAGTTTGGCCCCAAATGTTTTATTTCTCCATGAGATATTTTGAACTTCATCCCCCCTTGTTTCTTTCCTCTTGCCAGGCCTTTTAGAGAGATCAGGGGTACTTTTTTCTACTCATCAATGTTACCTTTCCAGAGAAAAGATATTATTATCTTTTCAATTTCTTTAATTACAGATGCTGGAGCTTTAAGAACATCTAGGAAATAGTTTGGAATTGATGCTAAGATTGATTTAATGAGAAGAATTCTTCCTGACAATGATAGCCATCTGGCTTTCCATATTAAAATTCTTGCCTTAAGTCTATTAATTACCTTATCCCAATAATGGGATTTGTTTGATTCTTTAAAGAAAGGGATCCCTAAGTAAGTACAAGGAAATTCCACTTCTTGAAATCCTAGGATCTTCACTATTTTCTTCTTCAGGTCATCAAGAGTATTTAAAATATAGATCTTGGACTTTGCAGAATTAATTTTTTGTCTAGATGCTAATGAATATTTGTCTAGAACCTCTTTGACCTATTTAGCTTCCAATAGTGCTGATTTGTTGAACAAAAGAGTATTGTCAACAAAGAGAGAGTGAGTGATTGAGATACTTGAATTTGCTATCTGCACTCCTTTCCATAAGCATTGATTATGCTTTAGTATAATGAATCTACTTAAGGATTCTGCCATAATAATGAAGAGAAATGGTGAAAGTGGATCTCCTTGCCTAACCCCTTGTGTGGCACTGAAAAATCCTGATGGATTACCATTTATAATCACTGAAAACTTGGCACTAGTTAAACAAGACATTACCCACCTTCACCATTGAGAAGAAAACCCAAACTTTGACAAAACCTTATTAAGAAATTTCTAGTCTACCTTATCATAGGATTTCATCATGTCTAACTTCATGATGAAAGAGGGTAGCTTTGACGTTGATATTGTGTGCAACACTTCATGTGCGACAATTGCTCCTTCATACATCTCCCTTCTAGGGACAAAGCCTCCTTGCTCCTGAGAAATAATCCTTGGTATGAGTGGCTGCAATCTCAGGTAGATTTCTTTCATGAATATTTTGTAGATTGTATTGCATAATGAGATAGGCCTAAACTTAGCAAATATTTTAGGTTCTTTAACCTTTGTCAAAATTGCAATATTGGTTACATTAAATTTCCTAAACATGGATCCAGTTCTTCTAGACTCTTCAAGTGCCTAGAGAAGCTCAAAACACAAAAAATCCCAACATTTCTAAGAGAACAAGGAAGTGAAACCATCATGACTAGGAGCCTTCTCAGGCGGAAGTGAGAAAACTACATATTTTAGCTCTTCCAAGGTGAAAGGTCTCATAAGCAGGTTATTGTCTTCGTTATTAATAAGGTTTGGAATTGTGTTTAGTAATTCTTGTTCAATATTGATTCTATTAGCATATGTGTTTGGTTGGGTAGATAGAAGTTCTGAGAAGAACTTCACACCTTCATTGTTAATGTCCTCTTCCTTTGAAAGCTAGTTTCCTATGGATAACTCCTGAATTGACTGAATTGATTTTGCTACTTTTTTGATTTGTGCAGAAGCATGAATTTTTTTTGTGTTACGGTCTCCCTCTTTTAGCCATAATTCTCGAGACTTTTGTCTCCAATAGACCTCTTCTCATGCACATAAATCCTCCCATTCCTCTTGTAACCTAATTTGTTTTTCATAAAGCTCAGCATCCAGGCCATTTTGAATTACATTCTGATGGACTGCTGTTAGTTCTTTAAACACTATATCTTTTTGTTGAAAAATATTTTTGAAAACTTGCTTGTTCCAGGTTCTTATTTGCTGCTTTACAAAATTCAATTTTCTATGAAATTGGAACATCTTGGTACCTTGTTCATATGGAGCATTGACCCACCATTGTTTCAAAAGATCCATGAACTGAGGGTGACTGAACCACATGCTTTCAAATTTAAAGGAATATTTTGCTCTTGAAATAGTTATGTTCGAAATGTTCAGACAGATTGCATAATGATATGATCTAGGATATGGAAATTTTTTTGAATTTAGGTTATGCGAAGAAGAAATCTAGTTAGGAGACACCAAAAACCTATCTAATCTTTTTGCTATTTGAAGGAAACCTTTCCTTTTATTGGTCCAGGAGTATTTTCCTATAACTGGTTGAATATCCCTTAAAGCGTTAGATGCTATAAACAAATTGAAATCTGACATCACCTTTGGTGGTGGACTTATTCCTCCACTCTTTTCTTGAAGAGAAGTTATTGCATTAAAATCCCTTGCTAACACAATTTTCTCTCAATGGATCAAACCTATTTGCCTTGTAATTTCGTCCCAAAGGTTCTTTTTATCCAAACTAGAAGTAGGGCTGTAGAAATTTACAAGCCAAAAGTGCAGATCAAACTTTGTCACCTCAACAAGCTACCAGTAAGTCTCATTTTTGTGAGATTGGATAATTATCAACTTTGGATTCCACAAGATGACTATTCCTCTTGATGCCCCTTGAGCTGGTGAATGTGTTGATTCCCATCTAGACCATTTCTTTATTGAAGATTCAAATTATAAACTTTAATAATTAATTAATTAATTATATATATATATAAGAGGGGTAAATGCTTTTGATTTGGAGTTATGAATCAGTGAGGTCACAAACGAGGGACCTCATCCCCAACATAAAAGATCAACAATAACACTCCAATGAGGTTTGAACCTTAGTGGAATGAACAACACCACATTTAAACCATCACAATATGCTAATACCAACATGCAAATATTAATAATAACATTCAAAATGAAATTTTTATGTGATATAAAACATATAACCAGACCTTGCTAGACACAATGTATCAGCTTATCATGATGTTAAGATTATTAAACTACTTGATGATGGATGGGGATCAATCATTGTGTTGTGTGAAATAAAATGCAAAAGCCAATACCTTATCCTATGGGAAGAAAATTTGATGAATAATATGTCTCACCTTTGTTAGATTAAATTGTATGAACCAAAACTTATTTCACACACCAATTTTTGAAATTGGTTTCCACGACAAACAAATTTAATCATGATGAAGACAAAAAGGTGAAATTACCCTAGAGTTTATAAATGCTAAAGCTATTTACCTATTACATTCATTTTAAGAAATTTTGAATTTTCAGTTGCTAGGTTTAACATAGATTTTAGTACTTTCAAGTGTATGCTTATTTTCCAATGTTTGTGATTCAGTGTTGCAAATTTTATAAACTATGAGAAAATAAGAATTGTTTAATGTCACAAGATAAAATCAAATGATTATGACTAAAGACTATAATAAAATATAATTTAGACTACTCTAAAATACTCTCTAGTTTCAAACAAATTCAAAAGGATTAAGGTTAAATAGAAATAAATAACCAAAAACTGAAATTAATCTAAGATAGTGAAACAAAAAGCATGTAAAAAAAAATCGCTATGCAATATGGTATCGATGCAAATCTTAACAATAACTGAAAAAATATTTAATCACACACTTAACTAAATGTCATGAATGCACAAAAACCAATATTTTTTTATGATTTTGTAGTGCATAATGTCATAGAATCCGAAGTACATACCAGATAATAACATTCCCTTGTGGTAGAAACCTTAGCATCTATCATGAGAAAGAGATAACCAAATTAGAAAAAAGAAAATATAGGTACAAATATCTAATGCTTAAGAGTACAAAATATAGTAGAGTAAAAATAAAATCAATACATGAACAATTTTTTTTTTTTTGGCCTTTCAATGGATTTAAGTTTATTGTTACATGGAATTTGTGATTTGTGGGATAACTATCATAAATTAATCCAATTAAGATATGAACTAAGAATTGGAATCAAAATTAGGTTCTTCTTTTAGATAGATAATTCCTTATTTCAAATTCCCTACTTGCTACTCGTCACCAACACATAGTGGAATTCATGTTATTGTATAAGAGTTGATCTCTCTTGATTTAAAATTTGGATCTTTCATCTTTATATCTTTCAGGGCCTAGAAACAATTTCACTAATGGTAAGAAGATACCAATAAACTTGGAGACATTTTTCATCATTAAAATGGTTAAAACTAGATTCATGATAGTGTGTGAAATTGATGGGGGATGGTCAAAATGGTTCAAAATATATTTATATCCTTTTAGTCAAATTACATAAATTAGCATGTTGTGGAAATTGAAATTTGGTAAGTTCACCACTTTTCTTAAGAGGTAAAACCATTAACTTGTTGCAACAAATAGATTGTTCATCCAAGTGTGTAGACAATCAGTAAATATATACTATAAAAAATGGTGAACATATTTTGGTTTATACAAAAAAAAAATTAAAAAAATTTAAATATCAAGGGATATAATCAATTTACTTTCTTCATTTTTAGCACCAATTAAGAATGATAGAATGATATAACTACTAAAAACATAATATTTTAGAGGTTGAAGCTCTTTATAGATAATTTCTTGATGCTCATATTTGTAATATTTACTAAATGGAGACATGGTTTTTCATTAGTTGTAATGGATTAAACAAAGATGAGGGGGTTATTTGCAAGAATTTTACATGATCAAGTTAGCCTAAGGGTGGTGAAATCTATATAATTGATCTACCTAATATAATGAGTGAGGTGATATAATGTGAGGGTGCTGCCACAATAGTGGTTTACACTTTCTGGGAGATCCTGATTTTTGCTGAAATCACATATTTTTAGAAGATATAATGATTTAAGCCTTGAAAAGTTCCATTTAGAGGATTACAATTGAAGAGGGTTTGATCAAACCACCTTAGACCAAGCCCCCTTGGATAGAACCTCACTAGTTTTAAACCATACCTATAATGGAATCTCATTTACATCTATCAAAATGCTGATAAAAAGTCACTTTTGATTTACCTTATGGGGGATCAAATGAATTCATTTAAAATTTATTTTTTGTAAGTATGTATTCCTTATTATAAGCCTCCAAAAAAGTATAATTTTAATTAAATTAAATTTGATTATTATATTTATTTTTTATTTCTTGTGAATGTAGGTTTTTCATCGAAAATCAAGCTCTTTGTTTAGTACATGTGGAAAAATAGAAGCTTATCAATTTTATTTTTTGAAAAATATGAGTGCACCAGATATTAAAGCCCTTGATCCAACAAAAATAAATAAATTGAATTTTGATACATAAAAAAAAGTTATGTGTTATACGGTCCGCCTATGTCTGAATTGTAATTGGTTTGACTTCGAAACTTGATTAAGGAAAAAATATTTAATAAAACACTATGAAACCAATTGGAATCACTAGATATTGTAGTTACAAATCTAAATTCAAAAAAAAAAGAATTTTATCTTTCATGGAAAAAAAATTAAGTGTTATATAGTAAGCGTCACTCCTTAAAAATGGTGTTTACTAAAAAAAACTAATTTTCGAAGGAGATGGAAAAAGAAGTACAATCTAATTCCAAAATTTTTGAAAAATAAAATATTTAGAATTTACAGACAAAATTTCACAAATCACTAGTTTGCATCATCTTCAAATTCCTCACAGTTTAGCCGTTATAGGTGTCCGAAAGTGAAGATGTAGTTAGAAAAAATCAATTTAGTGTCCTATTTAAAAAAAAATCATTTAATGGTTTGTATTGTTGTATATGGCGTCTATTTTTCTTGCAATGTGTGTGAATCTTATTTTAATGTTTTCATGATGTTTAAATGGTGACCTTGAAAGTTCTATATTATATTTTTTTGTCTATTTTCAAGTGTTATATAAGACCTAAAAAGTATGGAAGAGAGAGATAGCGTTGTAATTTTATTTGTTAATGTTCTCTAGGGTTATAAATTTAGTGTTTATAGATCAAGAGGCATCAAAGTAGATTATGTATTATTAAATTAGGGTTGTGTTGGTACCCTAGTTTAATGTATCTCATTCTTGCTTTGTCCTACTTCATATGTGTATTTGGATCTATCCACCGTCTTTGATAACCAATATGAGAGATTCTAAATGAGCCACCTTGCTTAATATTGTGCCTCTAGATGAACTACATTAATCCCCTCTTCATGATTTAGTTAAATACCCATGTTGAAAAAACCAAAATTGACTAAGTGTTATTTTTGTTTCAATAGATTTTTTGGGGGTTTTCTTTGTCCTTGTATGCAAATCAAAACATTATTAATTTTAGAAGTGATGCTGGATGGTCTCCCATACTCCTTCAAAATGCAATGCACATGGTTCATGGAAGATTATGGTTTAGAATATGATAGAACTCTATTAGGAAAACATGTTTATCACTTGCAACTACAGTAAATTGTTGATTTTCAGGGGCCCTATGCAAGTTTGCACATTTCCCATTCTGGGAACTTGACATAGGGTATAATAGCTTCCCCTTTAATTTTTGAAGACATGGGAAAATTGGCTAGAGTAGTTGTAGAGATAACAAAGAAAAGATATTCATAGGAAGCCTTAGGGTTTTAATTTCTAGTTCTAGGTAAATGTATCTTGGTATTGTAATGATTTGGGTTTCAATATAATAAAGGAAATGTATGGATATGCTCATGGATTACTAAGTAGAATCACTTAATATTTTATAGTCATTTATTATTTTTTTGAGTGTATGTGTAGAGCCTAGCTTGCATGTACATTTTGAAAGGCATAGTATTTTGTGGCGTCTTGATTTAGATGTCACCTTCATTTTAGTTATTAAATATTTTGTATAAAATCAAAGAATCTATTTCCCAATGGATAAAGACGTCGATATACTAAAATCCACTTCTCATAACCCAAAAAATTTATATAAAACACCAATAATCATTCTCTTTCAATTGTGGTGTTAATGTATCATGATTTCATGTATGATTGTATAACAATAATAGGGGTTATTACCAGTATCTCACTCACTGTACATGATAACCATTATTTTTGTATATAGGTTCACAACCTTGCATACTCAAACCAAGACATAAGTATATTGTGACACCAATATTGGGATACTTTGTGCAAAGGGTATAGTTATCAACTAATTTAACACCTTGAGGAAAGTCCCTTGGTCTTGTAAAGCCAAAAGTAAAGGAGGTATTAATCACCTCAATAATTGGTCCCAAGTTTCCCAACCATAATATAGGCTTGTGGTAATCTTCCCAAGTTTGACACTTTTGGCACTTGGGAGATTATCAAGCCTTAGGGATTTGGGGCCCACAACTTAGATCACCAAAAAGTTGGTGTTATTTTTGGGGATAAAGTTATATTAACCACAATCAGTGAAATGTGAGCCTAATGCATATTTGAAAAACCTTTGCAATTTTTTTACCATATTTAGCTAATGTGATTTTGTTTGGGTGAGATTGATAGCTTTTCAACTCACACCAATAAAATGGCACCATTGTGTAGTGTTGTAAATTGTCACCCTTGACAATTTCACACTAGATTTGGAACTCTATTTTGCATGTATAATTAATTGTGTTCACAATATGACTATTTTAGGGCTAGATTAATAGAACATATTAAATTCTTTTCCATTTAAAATTTTAGGAGCGAAAAAGGCCTAGACACTAGTGTTGGGTGCCCCTATCCTGCATATTATTTTTAAAAAGGTTCTAAACTCAAATGCCAACCTTTAGTATCTTGAAAATTGCACTTTGTTGGCCTGGCTCCAAAAATTAATTGGAATACATATATACAACTCTTTCTCTCTCATTTAGGTAGTTATGAACACACATGAAACTTCCTTATAAGTATTCTCTCTCTCTCTCTACATGATTTCTATTGCTCTCTATTTGTGAAAGATTATCTTATGCAAACTAACCCTTGCAGGTATTCAAGGCAATTTATTCCTTCTTCATTAACTACTTATGACAACTTGTGATCAGGCATCACTCCAACAAGGGTTTCACACATAAGGTAATTCTATTTCATGTTATTCCATTTATTACAAAATTTATCATTCATTTTTCCAACTAGATTTCTATTAGGATTATAAAGATATAGACAACTGGAATTTTATGGGCTTCCCAATTATCCTAATCCCATTCCAACTAAGATTAGGGGAGAAGTGGTAAAGATTTAAAAAAAAAAAAATTAGGTTGGGAAAATGATGACTCTTGGAAGCAACGGTAAATTAAAAAAAAAACCCTCTCCACCAGGCCTGTTTCATCCCTCTTAAGGGCCCCATGTGAGTACAGGTCACTGCCAACTTGACAGTTGCACTGGTTCAGGGTGTTCCCCTTACCAAGGCAAATATTCTATGCGAAAAAATCCAAGGTCAAGTTATTAGAATGGTTTTTTACAAACGCCTAAATGGTTTCCAATAACTTTCCCCAATAATATTCCTATTATAGCTATATTTCCAAAGAATATCCCACTGTCAAATGGTGCCCCCTCCAATCCAAAGTTGCAGAAGAGTGCTTAGTTTTTTGCATCAATAAGGAATTCGTATAAACAAACATGGAAGTGGAAGAGGCCCCAAAAATAAATTCCATCCACAGTGCGGTACTCAAAGGCGCACCAACAATCTCTGCAAAAATGCTTTCCACCATGAAAAAAAGCTCAGAAGGGTGTAATCAATGTATCTCTTCCACAGGATCTCCTTGCATTGCAGACTAAAGACCTCTATAAGTATTTTACCTAGATCAGGGTAAAGGTTTTTTAAGTTATTTTTTCTACAAAACCTCATAGGGACGTGGTTTACAAAGTCAAATTCCAAGTTCTTGAGAGTTCTAGTTTATATAGACAACCATGGTCTCCAAACTTTAACCCAACAACTTCTGCCATAAAATTTATCCCTTTCTAGGTCCAACTTCATTCACCTTACTTGGAGTATAGGAAGCCAAAAATTGTTGAGGTTTTTGCTAATCAAATGGGCATATTTTTGAAACATGATTTCAGTCTCTATAGAAATCCTAGTCATCCAATCAGAGTGCGCATAATTTTAGATGCTAAAAAAGAATTTCCTGTATCTTTTTAAATAAAGTCCAAACATGGGTTGTGGGTGTAGAACATTTTTGAAACCCTAGTAAATGTATGTACAAAATGTCATCTTTTCGGGCATCATAGTAGGGCGTGTCAAAATGAAAATACTATCATAGGTAAGTTGGAAAAAAAATTACAAACAAAGTTGGTGGGATATGTTCTCACATAGTAGGTTAAAAATTAAAGAATGTCACTGATTTGTTGGTAGCAAGTCTTGAGCACAAATAACGATATTCAAGTATAGAGTGTGTCTAGTAAAATTCAGTCATAATTTGTGGAAAAGGGAAAGAAATTCAATGTGCAAACTTTATCCCAGAAAGGTAATAAAGAAATTTTAGTTTCTTTGCCAAAGACCTGGTTGAGGAAGCTATATCATCCATTGAGGAGTTTAAGTCCCCTTTCACTCACTCCTACATTTCTACCATCAAGTATGGCATAGGTGGGGGAAGCAGTCAGATTGTTAGTTTTTGGTAGTGCTAGTATTAGTTGTCTAGAAGAAACTCACAAATCTTAGGTCAGTAAGTTTGCTGGAAGCCTAATGGATTTTTCAAATGAAAGTGGAATATATGCAGATCAAGAATTATTTCATGAAGACCTACTTTTTCTAGAAAATAACCAGTGTCATCTAATACTTTTAAAAAGAAACATCTTATCACATTAGATTCATTGAGCTTTGAGGGTTTATCAACCAACGATAATCTAGAAGAATTGGCAAAGAAGGTACTCAATAGTGTGGTTCATAGTTAATTCATCAAATAATAGAAGAGGTGGCTAAAGAGGATCTTGACCTTGAATATGATTATTCTCAGACTTTATCCATATCCCAATCTCCAAGTTCATCACTTGCTCTTGAAAAGACACTTAGTAAAAGAGGTAGGAAACCTCATTTTTCTAAAACACATGCATTAATTACAACTGGTATTCAGTTAACATTGGTCAATAGTTTAAAGGGTGTCTCTAATAAACAATCTAGAATGAGGAGATCATGTTGCTCTCCTCGAAGTCAATGAAAATATTATCATGGAATGTTAAGGTTGTTAATGCCTCTAACAAGAGAGCTTAGATCAAGTGTCAATTGGACATTTGTGGAGTAGAGTTAGTGTTGTGCCAAGAGACAAAACTCTTAGAAGAATCAGAATTAGAAATTTTCAAGAAATGGGGTAAATGCAACTTTTCTCATTCAACAACACAAGGAGCCTCTAGTGGTCTTTTGGTATTATGGGACCCAACAAGAATCTCATAAGAAGTCATTTCAAATAAGCCTAACTAGTAGCTGCTAATGGTTACAAGCTTTAACCTTGATTTTTGGCTAATCAATGTCTATGGGCCATCATCCATAGTTGCAAAGAAATTTTTATGGGATGATCTAAAGGAGGTCTTGGGTCAACTGGGGCAAGAGAAAGTAATATTAGTAGGTGATTTCAATGCAATTTTATCTTTGAATGAGAAAAAAGGCAGGGTTCTTCCACCACATAAAACAATGGAAGACTTTGCTTCTTTCATCCACGACAATGCCTTGATTGATATCCATCCAAGTAATGGGAAGTTTACTTGGACTAATAAAAGGAAAGATTTTATACAAATTGCAGAAAGGCTTGACATATTTTTAACATCATCAATTTGGTTGTTAGGCACTTACACTATTTCATCAGTAATTCTACCTCTTTCAAGTTTAGATCATTTTGCAATAGCTTTGGATATTGTTGAAAAAGGGGTTTCGACTAGGAACAAGTCTTCATTCAAGTTGAAACCATGTGGTTTCATCATCCTACATTTTTACCAATGGTAAAAAACTATTGGTTGCATGCGCCTTTCATTAAGGCTCAAGAATGTTTCAACTCTATAAGAAATTACAAATATTAAAAGGGAAAATCCGAGTATGGAACAAACAAGTTTTGAAAAATATTTTTACACAAAAGGAAATCATTCAAAAAAAATTGATGGATATCAACAACCATATCATATCATATGGTCTTGATGCTTCATCCCATGAACAACAAAAATATTTGCAAGAAGAGTGGGCTGTGTTATTGGCAAAAGAGGAAATATATTGGAGGCAAAAATCAAGGAACTATGGTTGGAAGAAGGGATAGAAAAAATAAGTTTTTTCATGCATCTACCTAAATAAAAAACCTATGAAACATGCTAGTTTCTCTATAAAGGATAGCATTTCAGGCGAGGTGCTTAAAAAGGAAGAAGATATTCAAAAAGAGTGTAATTTTTTTCAAAAAATTTCTCTCTGCTCCACAGAATCAAGGAGCGCAAGTTTTTAAGGATAGGGAGGATCTATTGGAGGTCATTCATCCAATGATTTCTTGGGAAGATAACGATCAAATTCTTAAGCCCTTTACATTAGAAGAAGTTATATCAGTAGTTTTATCATTTCCCTCAGACAAGGCTCTAGGTCCTGATGGTTTCATAGTGGTATTTTATCAAAAGTGTTGGGAATTTATCTTAGTAGATCTTTAAAATGCAATGAAAGAATCAAGGAGATCAAGGTCTATGTTGAAATAAATTAACATAAATTAGATTGCCATTATTCCAAAGATAAATAATCTAGCCTCATTTTTTGATTTCCAGCCCATCTCATTATGCAACACAATCTATAAATTTTTCACTAAAGTAATCTCTCTTAGACTTCAACCTTTCATCCCTAAAATCATTTCAGATGAGAAAGGTGGCTTTGTCCTAGGTAGAGAGACAATAGAAGGAGCATTGGTAGCTCATGAAGTTTTGTATTCAATAAGTTCAAATAAATTGGATGCATTCATAATTAAGCTTGATATGATCAAGGCTTATGACAGGCAGGGAAAACTTTAAGAAACCCCCCCCTCGGCGAAGGTGTAAAATCTTGGGGAATCTTGTATACTGCCCGATAAAAATATTAATTATAGTGGCAAATTTTTTTATTTTTTGTGAAAAACAAAATAATGTCCATTGGCAAATCTTTTCTAATCGCTAGAAGTCTATGGAAAATCCCAGCGAAATGCAAATTTTTTAAAACCACTAAATTTTTTCCATTGGCAATTAAAATCTATTTTCAAACCAATAAAATATTTCGATTGGTGAATTAAACTTGTTTTCAAACCATAAAAAATAATTTTGTTGGTGATTAAAACTTGTTTTCAAACTAAAAAATAAAATTCATTTGAGAATTAAACCTATTTTCAAATGATTAAGAAAAAAACATTGGCAATTTAAACATAATATCAAACTAATAAAAAAATGTAGTGGCAAAGTGTTAATGCAAATTTTCCTAACCTTAGTT
>VDFB02000013.1:155809593-156248633 GCA_007258455.2 Sequoia sempervirens | reverse complement strand
TTTTTGGACAGTGTGTCCTATTCTAGTAGTGAACCCTTGTAACTGGTTTTACAATTACTTATATTATGAGCTAATCCTCATCGTGGTTATTCCCTTATGTTTTTCACGTAAATCCAGTGTTCTCTTGTGCATGGTGTCTAACTTGTTTTAGTTTCTGTTATTTGTTTTTCATGCCAATTCATCTTAACAAATTAAGTGTTTAATGAATGCATGTGGATCTAAATTTTAATGAGGGTTTTGATGTTTTGAAAATATACAACTGATTCACCCCCCTCTCAATTGTCTTGTTTGCTCAAGAATTGGTATTAGACCAAGATTCCTTGGAGAAAAGCTTAACAGCTTGAGGTAGATCTGGGATGGAAAACAAGAAGGAGATCCCTATGCTTGATGGGATAAACTATGCATTCTAGAAAGTGAAGATGGAAGGCTATTTGGTTTACCTTGGATATGATGTTTGGAAATCATTGAAGCCTAATTATACTATACTTGCAAATGGACCGAGCACAAGTGATGAGATCAAGGCCTATGGAACAAATGTAAAGTAAGATTTGTTCTCTTGAGTAGTCTTGCAAATTTTGAATTAGTAAAAGTTATGGATTTGAAAAATATTAAAGAAATTTGGGATAAGCTAGAAAGTATTTATGAAGGAGATGATAAGGTTAAACAAGCTAAGATGCAAAATCTAAAGGAACAATTTGAGAGCCTGCAAATGTATGAAGAAGAAAATATCACAAGCTACATACAAAGAGTTGATGAAATTGTCAGTGCAATCATAGGTCTTGGGGGAAAGGTCAAAGAGCCTAAAGTGGTAAAGAAATTCTAAAAAATCTTCCTAAGTCTTACAATCAAAAAGTTTCTACTATTGAAGAAATTGCAAATTTTAATGCTTATACTAGAGATCAATTGTATGGTAGACTAACTACATTTGAAATGACAAAATTTGGTCTGAATACATGTGTGAAAGTGGAGATTGCTTTTAGGGCTATAAAATTAGAGAAGATTGGAGATTCAAATTAGGATGATCTTGATGATGTAGAAGCTAACTTTGTGAGAAGGATGAAAAAGGGCACAAGTAAGTACTAAAATGAATTAGCTTTCAAATGTTTTAGTTGAGGAAAAATAGGTCACTATGCTTCAAGATGTCCAAACATAAGTTTGAACAATAAGAATAACAAAAACGAAGGAAGATGATCAAGAAAATATATTTTGTTAGAGAAGATGCTAGTATTTCTAATGATGAATCTGATTATGGAGACTATGATGATAATGAATGCTTGTTCTTGGCTTTAAAAGATGAATCTATTTCTACTAACTCTAAAACAAAGGAGACAAAAGTTAAGGCTGAAGGTACTTTAGTATCTGCTTTTCATGTTAGACAAGATAAGAACTATTGGATCATTGACAATGGCTGCTCAAATCATATGACTAGAGACAAGAGTAAGTTTGTTAAACTTGAAAAATATGGAGGAATTGTTGAATTTGGAGATGATTCAGGTGCTAAGATTTACATAATAGGTTCAATTAGTTTTGATGACAAGCATAATATTGATGATGTTTACTATGTCAAAGGTTTAAGGCATAACCTTTTGAGTTTTGGACAAATGTGTAGCAAAGGATACAATATTATGTTTCAAGATGATGGATGCAATATTAGAAAAGGGTTCAGAATTATGATTACTGCTGGAAAGAGTACATATAGAAATTTTTATCAGCCAAGGGTGGTAATGGTCATTTTTTTATGACTCAGATGAATGAAAGCTAGTTATGGCACATGAGAATGTGTCACATCAATTTTGACAACATGGTTAGAATTAGTTTAGTTCAAGTAGTGAGATATTTTCCAAGGATTACAAAGCTTATCAATGTTGTCTATAAGGAGTGTCAAATTGGAAAACAAATAAGAAGTTTCAAGGGTAAAAAACAATCTTTTACCAGATTGCTGGAATTGGTGCATATAGACCTTTGTGGTCCTACAAGAGTAATAAGTCTACAAGGTGATAGGTATTTCATGCTTTTGATTGACGATTATTCTAGAATGACATGGATTACTTTTCTTAGAGAGAAATTTGAAGCCCTGGATAAATTCAAGGATTTTAAAGTTATGGTTGAGAATGAAATGGATTTGAAGATTAAATGTTTGAGGTTTGAAAGAGGTGGATAATTCATCTCCAATGAATTAACATCCTTTGTGAGAATCATGGCATAAAGAGGCACTTGTCTGCCCCTAGGACTCTTCAATAAAATGGAGTGGTTTATAAGAAAAAAAAGACTATTCAAGAAGCTGTAAGGAGTATGATGAAATAAGCTAACCTACTGGAAGTCTAATGGAGAGAAGCAATTCATACTGCTGTTTACATACTTAACAAAGTTCAAGTAAAATAAAACATCACAAAGACTCCCTATGAGTTGTGGTATGGAAGGATGCCTACTGTCAAGTACTTTAGAGTGTTTGGAAGCAAATGCTATATTAGGAGAGATGATGAAAACTTAGGAAATTTTGATGCAAGGTTTGATGAAGGTATCTTCCTTGGATATTCTAATAAAAGAAAAGCTTACAGATGTTACAATAAAAGATTGAGAAAGCTTGTTGAGAGTGAGTGTAAAAGTAGATGAATATCTACATAATTCAGTGGTGAAAAACTTAAGGAATAGGAAGCACATGATGAAGAGGAAGAAGCTTTGAAAAGACCCTTAGAACCCATAAGTATGTGAAGAGAAAACATTTTGAAGAACAGATCATTGGAGACAAAAGCAAAGGAGTGTTGACAAGAAGGAAAGCTATTGAAGAAGAGGTAAACTTGTGTCCACTTTCTAAAGTTGAACCTAAAACAACTATTGATGCATGCAAGGATAAGCATTGGACAAAAGCTATGAAGGAAAAACTTATGAAGATTGAGAAGAATTAGACTTGGGAACTTGTCCCAAGACCATAAAAAAAGAACATAATTGGATCTAAGTGGGTGTTCAGAGACAAACTAAATGAGAATAGATAAGTGGTAAGAAACAAGGCAAGGATTGTGTGTAAGGGCTATGTACAAGTTGAAGGAATAGAATTTGAGGAGAGATTTTCTTTGGTGGCTAGAATGGAAGTAATCAAGATGTTTTTGGATTTCGCAACACATAAGGATTTTAAAGTTCATCAGATGGATGTGAAATCTACTTTCTTGAATGGGGAGTTGGAAGTATACATGGAACAACCAAAAGGATTTCAGTTATCGGATAAACCTAATATGGTTTATAGATTGAAGAAGGAATTGTATGGATTGAAGCAAGATCCTAGAGCTTGGTATGCAAGGTTGGATAAGTATTTGATACAATAAGGGTTCAATAAAGGCACCATATAGTGACCTTTACTTTTAGGTTGAAAAATATCAAATATTGATTGTAGTTGTGTATGTTGATGACATAATATTTGGAGGCAATGAAGCTATGTGTAAGAAGTTTGTAGAAGAGATGTAGAAATATTTTGAGATATCTATGTTTAGGGAGATTAATTTCTTCCCTGCGCTATAAGTCAGTCAAACATATAAAGGAATATTCATTTCTTAGTCAAAGTATGTCAAAGAAATATTGAAGAAGTTTGGAATGGACGTCTCCAAATTGGTATGTACTCCTATGGTTATTGGTTGCAAATTGAGAAAGAATGATGAATCCCCTAAGATTGATTAGAGCAAGTACAAATCTATGATTGGTGGACTGCTATGTCTAATTGTTACTAGACCAAATATCATGCATGCAGTTTGTCTTGTGGTTAGATTTCAAGAAAATCCCAAAGAATCATATGTTGCAACAATGAAGAGGATATTCAGATACATAAAGGGCACTTCGGATCATGGCTTATGGTATCCAAAGGATACTAATTTCACCTTGAGTTCCTACATAGATGCAAATTAGATTGGTTGTGTGGAGGAAAAAAAAAGTACAAGTGGTGGTGCATTCTTTCTTGGATGTAGATTGGTGTCATGGGTGAGTAAGAAACAAGATTCAATTTCTTTATCTACTATAGAGGCTAAGTATATTGTAGTTTCATCTTGTTGCATACAAGTGTTATGGATGAGGAAAAAATTGAAGGATATTTGAGTGGTGTATGATGAGCCTATTTCTATCTTTTGTGACAATACAAGTGCAATAAACATTTCAAAGAATCCAATGATGCATTCAAGGACAAAAAATATTCAATTAGATATCACTTTCTGAGAGAGAAGGTTGTGAAGAATGAAGTGAAGCTTGAATATGTGCCTATAAAGGATCAGATTGCTGATATATTCACTAAGGCTCTTCCTAAAGATACTTTTGAGTATCTCTGGGAGAAGTTGGGGGTTATTGCCCCTCCTTCTTTGAACTAGATGCATAAGGAGTTGATGGTGTTGGTAGTTTACCTCAGTCAAGAGGATTTGAGGTTTGGTGCTTTGGAAGATAAGTTTTCAAGTAATAATGTATGGAAGAGTAGTCTGAGTGTACAAACCATGTACATTCTTCAAGTGGAAATTGTTGCGAAAGAGTTTTATGGATTTCAAGATGTTTGAGGAATATTTTAGATCGTGTTCAAGAATGGTGTATTGTTCGCAAGTTATTCTTGGGTTTGATGAAGTGCACGTACTTAATTGATTAATGGTATTTGTACGGGTAATGGTCGACCTGGTGTTTACACTACATGCAAAGGATAAAAATTGTTTGTGGTAGTGTGTGGTCAAGTGGTGTTGTTGATTTGGGTCCCAATTAAGTTTTTGATGTGGTCCACATTCACTTCTACCTGCCAAAAGTGCTTTGGTGCTGACCTAATTTGAATTTACACATTTGAGCTGACCTTGGAAAGGGTTTCAAGGTTGAGGACGATATAAGTATGAGTCAAATTGTTTAAGGAGATCAAGATAGATGTAAGAGATATGAATGTGTGAAGTGTATGATGCGAGTGATGCAAAATTAAGTAGAGCACTGTGAACTTTCAAGTGTTGGATTATTGGATGCAGTGAGAAAAAGGTGTCTGCAATCATTTAAACATACTGCAAGGTGTTGGAGCTATTGTGGTGGAATCTTTGTTGTATTGAGATCATGTTCTTTGTGTAACATTTCTTCTCTATCTTCTTTTTCACTCTGACAGTTAGCCTTGGCTGTGAGCCTTTCTGGACAGTGTGTCCTATTCTAGCAGTGAGCCCTTGTAGCCAATTTTTCAATTACTTATATTGTGAGATAATCCTCCCTATGATTTTTCCTTTCTTGGGTTTTCCATGTAAATCTGGTGTTCTCTTGTGCAAGGTGTTTAAGTTTTTTTAGTTTCTATTATTTTCTTTTTGAATGCTAATTCATCTCAACAGATTAAGGGTTTAATGAATGCACGTGGATCCGAATGTTAATGAGGGTTTTGATGTTTTGATAAGATACGACTGATTCACCCCCCCTATTGGTTGTCTTGTTCATTTAATATTAACTAGCTCACCTACAAATTCTATCTTTGAATTTTTTTGGATATTGCCTTATGGATTATCAAGAAATAAAATACTGTACAATAATAGCCTCTTTTGCACTCTCAAGTTTTTCTACAAGCTAGTAGTATTTAAAAATACCTTGACAAACAACATGTGTTTGAAATGCATATAAGTTCTAAAATTATCATTAGGTGATTCATGTTTGCTAGGATGAGCGTGGACAATTAAATGTGAGTGGTTGTTCTTGAATGTCCTTGTAAATTGAGAGATGTGTGCCCTTTTATGACAGGTGATGATATCCAATGTTCTCTAATGATTAAAATGAATGGATTGAATGTATTTTTGTACATGAAAGTAACACTAAATTATGGAGATTTGTGCATTGATGCCCTAAGACCAAAGTGTAAAATAGGGCCAACTAGCTAAAATATTTAATTTTGATTTTATATTTAAGTGGATCAAGATTGTAGCTACTATAATGGCCTTATAGTTGGGGACATAACCTAGGTAATACAATTAGACTGGATTAGTGTCCAACAAGATGGATTTATGATTTAGGATCAAATTAATGATCAAAATTAGAAAAATAAGTCATGGATTGGGATTATGTGCACATAAGTATAAGAATAAGCAATGAGCACATGACTAGGTGCAAGCAATGCTAGGTACATGGGCCCAACTATACACAAAGAAACATGATTTTTAACGATATAAATGTATCAAAATATTACCTCAAACTAGGAACAAAACCAAATGGGGAAATGCACTGGGGATGCATTTTTCACCATTATAATGTAAATAAACCAATTTAAACATTAAAACAATATTTTATGATAGAAAAAAAAGAATGTAATTTTTTTTTGAGAATCATATGGTGACATATAAGGTGATCAATTATACATACTTTGATGCACATGTTTTGATTTATCTAATTTTTTTAGGGAGTTTTTAAGACAACTCAACAAAGATTCATCTAATGTGACTATATCGTTGATGCTCAAAACTTCAAAGAATAACTTTAAGCTCATAAGTCGAACCTATAGAAATTTAATAAAATTTACACATAAATTCAACTTATTCTTTAAAATTTTGAAAAATGTAAAATTATAATACATAACTATTACACCTTATATATAATACCCAACCCTTGCATACAAATCTATCCAACTACCTAACCAAGGCCCTCTTTTCAAGAGGCTACTCCACAACAACATAATATATGATATCCTCTCCCCCATTTTTATACTATTAAAAAAGAAATAAAAAGGACAAAATAGGTACTTTATACTATTGTAAACCTAAGTGGTGTCCATATATTATCATGCTTTAAGATTGATATGTTAAATGAGATCACTAGAACTTTATTCATAAAATATATTTTTATGTAAGCTTGAGTGCCCTTTTATAGTATGAGCCATCCAATTAAAATCAAACATCATGATATTAATTAAATGTGTGTAACGCATGGATTCTTGATAGCCATACACGTTTAAGGAAAGAAGCATCCTCCATTATTCATAATAATAATATTTTTTTATTTAGTATAAGTCCTCATGATTTTAGAGGATTAAAGCTATGTAAGTGCGTGCCCCAAAAGTCAAGCACACCTTAGGACCTACATTATCTTTCCCTAAGTTTGTTTATTATATTTTGAGGGGTTGCCCGTCCTTTTAGGGGTATATAAAACAAAAGGTGGGCCCACAATTGGAAGGCCAATTCAAGTCAGGTATAGAATGTTGTTTATTGGGTAAAAGAGAGAATAAAAGAAAAAGCCAAATCAAGGGGTGTGCATCTTTTTCAGTCCTAACTTTTATCGGAGATGTTCAGATTCTAAGTACAAAGGGTTGCACGAATTCAATGGCTTTTCATTACTTTTATATTTGAGCATCTCCTTGCTTTCTTCCATGGTGGTCCACCCATCATTCCCCATACACGCACTTAAAGACCTTTGTAATCATAGGCATATTTTGTTCCATCAAACCCAACATTATTTGGTGCCCTATGTCTCAATCAAGTGTTAGATAAGTGGAGAGGAAATGCTATCTTTATCCTTAAACTAAGGATGCATGGATGCTTACCAAATAAATCAAACTCTAGATTGATATAGGGGTCTAGTTCGATTGGTTAAATCATTCTGTCGGAGACAAAAGGTCACGAGGTCTAGTCTCCCCCCGTCCCCATGGTACCAGAGGGCGTGTCGTGCTAGCATCAACAGTCATGTGAAAAAAGTAAACTAGACACTGCAGTTCATAGGAGAACTCCCCGATTCCTGTAGTCTAAAAAAAGTATTGATGTGATATAATTTATTTGATGTTGAATTTTATAAATAAATTTTACATTTTAGATGTTCTTTTCAAATAGGAGTATCTTTAAACTTTACAAATTAGTTAAATATGATCATTAGTGTTATTATGGTATCTTAGCATGTAGTTTTATCTAATTTTTATGATTAGCCTCTGTTACTTAATTGTGTGCATTTGGTGTGATACTTGAGCTAGAGACAAGAAAAAGTTAACAAACAATTTTTAGGCCTTACTATGCTAGAATTGAAGTTCATCATTTCGTTGTGCCTAAGACAAGCCTTGTGTTGTTGACATGTATAACAATAATTTGAATGTCAAAATTGAAGATGCTAGAGAGTAACTAATGCCCACTAGAATGTAGGCATTTTGAATTAAAATACTCTTGTAATGCTCTTTGATAATGCTTGAGAGTGAAAGCTAAGTGATATGCTTATGACATCATAATAATTGTCTTTAAGTGCACAATCCTAGGTGCTAATTTTAATGTTTCATGCATAAGAAAATAGGTAAGGGTAAGATTTTCAAATGCAACTAGCTTGGAGAAAGTGAATCTAACCTTTGGTCAAGGTGGAAGGGATTGCACTAGCAATTTTATCCATGGATAAAATCATTGCATGATCCTAACCAAGGTGAGGAAAGGCTAAAATCTAGGTTGAACCTAGGTCATAGGGTATGATTTGGCTAGAGGACTAGAGTAAAGTTAGGTTAGTATTTTTGTGGTATAATCTCTCAAACTAAGTATCAAGACACTACAATTACCAACAAGGCTAAAGCAAGTGCAATACATGAGAGGAAAATATGAAATATGAATTTTTTTACTCTATGAGAAAAATGACTCACCTTTAATTATTTTTAATATTAGGATGGAAAGGTCCTCGCTTAAAAAAGATAGAAATAGAGAATGAAAGTAGCATATTTCTTGTGTTTTAAGGTGTGTTGAAGTACCAAGAATTTCGTTGTGTCAAATTTTGAATTTTTTGCCTCTATCCTTCACAAAATATATAAGAATATCATGAAGAACAAGGCGATTTTTCTCTTTGTTGGAGAGGGGTAGCTCCTTTTTATGATTGGAAGGTGTTTATATTTTAAAAACATTTAAAGAACAAGTAAAATTAAAAAAATGAAGGGAGAGAAACAAAAAAATTTGGGTGGAATAAATAGAAAGAAACCTTGGATAATTCAACACATAGGTACATAAATAAATAAAAAGCTTCTCCTCTCTATTACCAATACAAATGTGTATGATTTATATAATGCAATAGCTAAAGTCTTGTATAAACATAAAGTTTACCAAAATCTAGATACATGTAGGTAATACAAAGATTCGCCACTCAAATCTTAGCATCACATAGTTTGAAAGAGAAAGAAAACACATGTTATATCAAAAAATAGTTTAATAAGCATATTTGCATTCAATTAAGCAAGAAGAATATTAAAACTTATAAAAAATGAGACCATTGCATTAATTTATGGGAAATATTGAATTCCATCATGTAAAATCTTGTATTTCATTAACAATAAAAATGACAAACAAAAATAATGAATAAGAGAGGAGAAGAGCCTAAGTTAGTATCTAGAAAGAACTTTCCAACCCTACCAATACATGAAAAAATATTTCAACTTCTAACCTTTCTTATATCATGTACATTTTCTTATTTAGTGCATTGCATGATAAAATATTTCATGACCATTTTCTACCTTTTCCACCATTCACAACTTTAATTAAAAATCATAATCATTGCATATCTTAGTCAATTTATTATAAAATAATCATTACACACTTTAATAATTTTTGTTTTTTGACAAAAGTGGCAAGCCACTATATATATATATATATATATATATATATATATATATATATATATATATATATATATATATATATTACAAAACCTAGTTCAGGTGAGCATACCGGCAGGAAAGAACCAAGAAGAAAACCTTCGGTTGTAGCTTGAGTAAATACAAAATTGATACAAAATCATCCCAATTATTGGGATCCATCAAAATCCTACTAATTTATCTTAGTAATAAAGTCTGTATTCTGATTTTACATCAACGCTAAAATAGTATTTTTCAAACTTTTAACCCAAAATTTTTTTATCTACTACAAACATTACATTACTGATGAATAAACCACCCTTGATCTCAAAAGTAATCCCAAAAAATGAAACTAAAACAAAATAGTAATTATTCCTCCATTTGTTCACCACCCTGCATGGAGTTTTCATCCTAAGCTTCTGGAGCGTCATGAAGACCCAAGTCATTTGCAAAAAAATTAAATCCCATTATCAGCTCCTCAATACTCTTTTCCCTTGGCAGAAGCCTTGCATTATAATTTTGATGCTCCCAAACAGCAGGGATAGGTACACTTTGCCTTGGCAACACTTCCTCTTTAATGGCAACTGACCTGGGAAAAATTTCTTCAACCTTCAGATTGTCAAGAAGAACAATATGTATATTGGGCTTATGCTCACACAAGAGGAAAATTGCATAATATTTCTCTTTAAAATCAAATTCCATGGCTAGACATAGGCACTTGCAATTCTTCCTTAGGGCTTTCAACAAAACACTATCATTTCTGTATTGTAGAGCTATTCTAACCGCTTCAAAAATTTCATCAAAACCTTGCTTATTTTTGATATACTCCCTTGGAAATACACCCCCTATGTACCCATCCACAGAGAAAAAATTATATCCTTGTGCCGCTTTTAACAGAGAATGCTTATCAATTAACTAGGGTTTAACAAACTTTACCACAATTTGTTCGAGCTCTGCCAGAGATTGAAAGAAATCCAGGGTGTTTGAGAGAAACATTGAAAGTACCTGTGAAGGATATATTATCCGCTTGGCTCACAGGCTAGCAATTTCCACACCCAAAATCGACTTTAGTGCCTCCTCCACCTTAGGACAAGAGACACCAAATAGAGAGAGGTGCAGGTCCTCATGAGAGAGATGCTCCTCAAATAGATGCTCTCACTCTTTTACTGAACAAGGCACCCTAAAATTCCACGGTCGTGCCAAAATTTTAACATTTCTTCACACACAGATAACCCGAATCTTGGTTCTCCAGAAACCTTCTAAGAAAATGGCAATGTATTTGGAAAAAAAGAGCCCAATATATCCGCTATTTAAAGGCATACTAAACTTATTAACTGCTTCGATATCAAACATAGCCAAAAATTTGACAAGATTTCTACCTCCATTCGACTCGTGCGAAGTCATTTCTCCTGCAAGGTTATTAAATTTACACACCAGATGAAGGAATATTGTAATGTCCTGTCTTGTAACCTAAGGAATGATGCATTGTCTACGAAAGTGTAATAATTTTTTTTAAGTATAAACACTTACTTAACTAATTGCAAACATTCCCTAAGTAACGCGATGACACACTACTTGAAATTCCCATAGATGACTTTAGTATTTAACATTGCATGTATTTAGTTAACATAAACTTAAAAGTAATCATTGCATAACATTTGAATTACATCATTTGAGCTATAAAGTACAAATAAGAAACTTACATTACATTATATTTGAAATAACATTACAATACTCATTTTCCAAATGAGGTAGATCAAATAATAGTTTACAATTACATATTACAGATGTTCACCTCATTAACAATTGAGGAGAGATACAAATATACAATTTCCAATGATACAAATAAGGAAGTACATATATCCAAATACGAGCTCTCCATCCATGAAGTACTCGTTGCCACGAACAAGAACTGGGGACCCAACGGAGTAAGGTGCACGTTCCACCCAACCATGTGGTACTCGTAGGTCCACCCCCCGTGCTAGGAGATAGTAATAAGGTTCCCTAGACATAACCTACACACCCTAGACACAAGTAAAACCAAAGATAAATCACACAAGTACAAACATATCTTATTGGTTACATTGCTTCCAGAATTAGGATAATCAAATATGCTAAGTTCACAAGGTAATCTGTTATTTTAGGTGGAGTGTCATCACAATGTTGCATAGGTTACCCTGGTGTTTCTTCCTAGGTTCCGGCCCCCAACTAGGGTTACCCTGACAACCTCTTACGAAACCCGGCCCCTCATGCAAACTATTGTGGAATCAAATATCTTTTAAAATAACAAGATATCGACTTTGCCATTCCAGGCCTTCTTGACTCATTCTCACGACTGAACTAGCTCTTAAGTCCATGAGTGAGGCACAATTAATCCAGTTAAATATTTTAGAATACCCAATATGTTGATTTAGTTTTCACTGACTTACTAACTCTACATGAGTTACCTAGGCACCACTTTGTGTGCCGGCCCTCACTCAGAGCCACTCCCCTAAAAATAACACAAAGAATCTAAGTTCACTAACTAAGGTAAACAAGGTGCACAAGAAACATCATATAATACCACACATTTCATATTAGACTTCAAGTCTATGTTCATAAAACCAGGTATCTAAACACCATGCTATACCATGTGCACAACCCTAGTCAACTCAAGGATTGTACTTTAACAATAACAACTCCCTCATAATACAAGCTAATCTGGAAGACTTGTGTTTCTAATACATTCCCAAATTTCCTAATAAAAGAGAAAATACAAATTATAGCAATTTAGGGACAATGAACTTCTATTATTAGGATCTACTAAATCCAGTTAATCAAGAACATGAAGTACAAGATTAATCATCTGGGATTTAATTCATCTTCCATTCAATAGGAAAATCAAATCTATAATTTACCCAACTACATAACCATGTATTATAATGAAATCAATATAAGCTCATGAAATCAATTTAATTCCAACACATTTTATTCTTGTCATAGTAGAATAATTATTTCAATATTTATATCTAATTATTTAATTTAATTTTTTTAAATACTCCATTAATAACATAAAAACACTTACAAATTTCTTATTGTTAAATAAATATATATAAATATAAATATAATATATATAAATTTTAATTATTAACAAATAAAGTTATAACATATAAAATTTAAATCTTTTATTTAAAAAACATTACAAACTTTTGATGCCCTAACCGTACGTAGCCACAGCTGTGGGTAGGGCTGCCTTGGCAGCCCGCCCCACAGGGCTCGACCGTGGGTGGGGCTGCCATCGCAACCCTCCCCACAGGGCTCGCTTATGGGTGGCAGAGCCGAGCGCTGCCTGTGAAGGCGGTACTGGGCTCTGCACTCACTGCCGGCTCCCCTGCGGGGTCGGCCGTGGGGTAGCCCCCTTCCCAACACTGCAAAATTTTTATATATAAAATTAAAATAAAATAAAAACGGCGAATATCTGTGAAATTCGTCTGGCAGAATTTCAATCTTTATTTTTTTTTGTTTTTAAATCATTTTAATACTCAATTTCGCCTGTATGGCGTTTCCCCATATAATTTCACAATCCAAGTTATATATGAATGTATATATATTCACAATTAAATAAATGATAAAATATTTAAATCAGGCAATAAATTTTCAACAGAGTTCTTCAATGGGAAATTGAGAAATTTAACAGTACACACAAAAATTTTCCCCAACAAGTTCTAATTTATTTACAGAGGTTTCAATTTCATTTTCCAAATAAATGATTTCCCTCACAATTATTCACTCAAATTATTTCCTACAGAGACTATGACAGAGGTATATATTTTTCCTCAAACTTATCTACAGAGAAGTAACAAATCTTCAGATGTTTTCTTTTGAATCTCTTCTTTTGTTTTCCCTGATTTCTCTATGTATCCATGTTTTCTTGAAATTTACACAGAAATCAACAAATCTTTACAGAAAAATCACCAGTAAACAATTTACCGAGAAGAACAAGGGTTTTAACAAAAAATTCTTCTACAGGTAATTTAAAATTTATTTACACAAGTAATCTTTTCAAAAGAAAACAAATTTAAATACAAAGGGAAATACCTGTATTCCTGTAGCTTGAAGAACTTGGCTGTAGAAGAAAAACTTTGTTTGCCTGCTGCGTGCAATCTTCAAAGCCCCTCCAGAACACCAATATCTAGGAGAAAACAAATATAAACTAAAAGCAACCTCAATATTTCTTCCAAGAATTTTTTAGTAAAAACCCAAAAGAATTCAGCAAAAATCCTTTCAACAATTCCCTGTACTTTTCATTTCCCGTGTAGTAATTTCTTGTTTCCCCAAAACACATAATATCTTCCGAGAGAATCCCCAACAAGAAGCAATTAATTTAACTAACACACATGTCAAGAAGAAAATATCTTCCAACCAACTTACGGGTAAATCTTTCTTTCTTCCTTATCAAGAATTCCATGCATATTAAAGAATTCAAAATTCAAAATTCACAATTCAATTCCCTTTTGATTTTATTTTAATTTTTTTATATATTTAAAATTTCATTCCCAACAAAGCAATTAATTTAAATTTAATCTATTCACACAAATAAAATAACTTTAATTCAATTAATTAATTAATTTAATTAAATAATTTAAATCTGAATGATTAAATTACTTAACCAAATAAACTAATTTAATTAATTAAATAAAATATAAGGATTTTTATTTACAACATTTAAAATTAATTTAAATAAACACTAAATTAAAAGAACATTAATCTATCATTTAATTAACAAAATTTGCCTTTCATTTAATAAATAATCCAATCAGACACAAACGAAACAACCAAAGACACCAGACTTAAACTGACGACATACTGTGACTGGGTTTAAGACTAGACTAGGAAAAACCTTGTTACTACCTCCCAATCAACATTTCCGTTGAGTCTTGACATGCTCAGACCTGAGAAACCAGGTGGAGTCAGTGTCATGTACCTACAATCCCGCAATCAGACAAATAACATATATATAATCCATGTTTCAAACACACCGTGCAGAGAAAATCACGGAAATTACAGGGCACTCGTGAGCGAGTGATGCAACTCCGTTCTCGACACCAATACACATCACATCAAAATGACAAAAAAAATAACAATTAATCTACCATAAGCATATAGATAGCAATAGCATCAGAAGTAAACATCTATGCTAACATAAAGCATGTCAGAAATAATTATCACCATACAATGTATCATCATATCACAAAAATAAATCCACCATTGCTCTAAAGTCAGCGATCAATACAATAAAACAAAGTACCAGGGTCTATCAAAGTGAAAACATGCTAACAAAAAATATAAGCAAAATGGAGGGGTACTACAAATATAAGTACTTGTAAATAAACTTCGCATTTGGGAAACTAAAGTAGATGAACAAGTGTTTGGCTATAGGGGCTTGTGGCAATTCCATGTTGCATCCTTCGACTGATAATCTGAGCTTAGATGATGTCAAACCCGATACTGCTATGTAATGAGGAGAATCATTATGCATTAAACCTGCTAGCCATGTTAAAAGGTAATGAAAACTGGAGGTCACACAATCATTATATGTTAATTCTTTCCCAAAAAAGTATATGAATTAATGTATAAAGATCATATGGTATCTTCAAATGTGCAAGGAAAATTTACCATCGACACAAGCATCGACACAAGTAATCATGATTGAAGGAAAAAAGAATATAAATCCAAAATTATGGTAAAAAGTGCATCTAAAGAGACACAATTACCCACGAGCAACAAAGTTACTTATCATTCTCCTGTTTTGAAGTACTAATAAATGAAGGCTAAACAAATTGGACTACCCTGTTTTCCCTTGAGAACCTCGTGAGGTGTTATTCCTTCATGCAAATTTATTTCATTCAACTGAATGATTTCCTTTAGCCTCTTGATTTATTAGATCAATCAAATGAGGAAAAACACTTAACTAACTTATGTCATGCAAAACCTTAATCTCTATATCCTCACTTCCCAAGTTTGCGAGAAAATTAGCTACCTTATTACCTTCTCTGTAAGTATGAGAGATTATGGAGGTGTTGAATTTATCTAGCAGTGCCCATGCTTTAAGTAAAGTATATCTTAAATTCCAATTTTGAACCTTTCTTTCTTTGGATGCATTTATAACTATCATTGAGTCGCCTTCTAAATGAAGATTTGAAATCCCCATCTGTGACGCCAATTCCAAACCCAATAATAATGCTTGTGCTTTTGCAAAATCATTTGTGCCTTGTTTTAAATGGATTGTAGAGGCCACCAAAACAACACCTGATGAATTTTTGATGGAAATTCCTACCCTTGACTGTCTTGATTCCCCTTTAGATGCCCTATCAAAATTTAATTTAACAAAACCCTCTTGAGGTGGGATCCATTTGACTAAACTTCTATCAATTTTAGTGGTACTATTTTTAAGTAGACTTCCATCAAATGGTAACTTAATACCCTTCCAGTTCCAAAAAATAAAGCTGTCCTAGTTTGTGAATAATGAGCTTGTCAATTTCTCTTTTTGAACACATGTATTGACCCCTTCAGATATTGCTTTTTCAATTTTCAATTTTGACAGTTCAACTGGAGATTTTGATTTTTTGAAGATTCTCATGTTTCTTTCCCACCAAATGTTCCAGACAACAATCACTGGGGTAATATGCCAAATAATTGTAAAGAAAGAGGTTTGATATAATAATGGCCAACTTTGAAAGAGGCCCCAAAGCGTGTTTGGAAGGGGATTATAGAGGTTTAACTTGTTATTAATAAAATTCCAACACTGAATAGCAAAATTACACAGTAGTAGCAAATGATCAGCTATTTCAAACTCTTCTTCGCATAGCAGGCATTTGAATGGATTTGCAATCTTTAGTTTGACCAAGCAGTCACTTGTTATAATTCCTTTCTATAAGGCAAGCCACATGGAGCTTCCCACTTTTGGTAATACTTTATTGTTCCAACAAAAAGTAAATGCACATTGGGGTTGTGAACTATTTTTGAATTTGCTTGGAACTGCATATCCTTCCTTCATAGAATATGATCCAACTTTAGAGGCTGCCCATATTATTTTGTCTGGATTTGTAGATAAATACACTATTCTTTCCTTCATAATGTTACAAAAAATATCAGACTACTGTGGAGTAACAAGACTACTTGGAAGAGTTTTCCACACTACTTTCCCAATATATGAACTCGATGATTGTACATAGTCCAACAAGTTTTCACCTCAAGCTTGAGATACAACCATTGTTCTTACCTCATGTAAGTCTTGATTTTCTGATGATGGTGGTTTTCCATTCCATGAGTCTATCTAAAACCTTACAATTTTCCCATCATTTACCTCCCAAGATGAGAACTTCATAATGAGATTTTTGCTATTCAAAATGAAATTCCAAATAGTAGATCCCTTTGGAGGATCTGCCACTGTTAGAATTCTTATTGGAGCTTCATTGTCTAAATATTTGGATTGCATTATTTTGGTCCATTTAGCCTCTGGGTTAGAGTACATTTTCCATGCCAGTTTGGCCCCAAATGCTTTATTTCTCCATGAGAGATTTTGAACTTCATCCCCCCTTGTTTCTTTCCTCTTGCTAGGCCTTCTAGAGAGATCAGGGGTACTTTTTTCTACTCATCAATGTTACCTTTCTAGAGAAAAGATATTATTATCTTTTCAATTTCTTTAATTACAGATGCTGGAGCTTTAAGAACATCTAGGAAATAGTTTGGAATTGATGCTAAGATTGATTTAATGAGAAGAATTCTTCTTGACAATGATAGCCATCTGGCTTTCCATATTAAAATTCTTGCCTTAAGTCTATTAATTACCTTATCCCAATAATGGGATTTGTTTGATCCTTTAAAGAAAGGGATCCCTAAGTAAGTACAAGGAAATTCCGCTTCTTGAAATCCTAGGATCTTCACTATTTTCTTCTTCAGGTCATCAAGAGTATTTAAAATATAGATCTTGGAATTTGCAGAATTAATTTTTTGTCCAGATGCTAATGAATATTTGTCTAGAACCTCTTTGACCTATTTAGCTTCCAATAGTGCTGATTTGTTGAACAAAAGGGTATCGTCAACAAAGAGAGAGTGAGTGATTGAGATACTTGAATTTGCTATCTGCACTCCTTTCCATAAGCATTGATTATGCTTTAGTATAATGAATCTACTTAAGGATTCTGCCATAATAATGAAGAGAAATGGTGAAAGTGGATCTCCTTGCCTAACCCCTTGTGTGGCACTGAAAAACCCTGATGGATTACCATTTATAATCACTGAAAACTTGGCACTAGTTAAACAAGGCATTACCCACCTTCACCATTGAGAGAAAAACCCGAACTTTGACAAAACCTTATTAAGAAATTTCCAATCTACCTTATCGTAGGATTTCATCATGTCTAACTTCACGATGAAAGAGGGTAGCTTTGATGTTGATATTGTGTGCAACACTTCATGTGCGACAATTGCTCCTTCATACATCTCCCTTCTAGGGACAAAGCCTCCTTGCTCCTGAGAAATAATCCTTGGTATGAGTAGCTGCAATCTCAGGTAGATTTCTTTCATGAATATTTTGTAGATTGTATTGTATAATGAGATAGGCCTAAACTTAGCAAATATTGTAGGCTCTTTAACTTTTGTCAAAATTGCAATATTGGTTACATTAAATTTCCTAAACATGGATCCAGTTCTTCTAGACTCTTCAAGTGCCTAGAGAAGCTCAAAACACAAAAACTCCCAACATTTCTAAGAGAACAAGGAAGTGAAACCATCATGACTAGGAGCCTTCTCAGGCGGAAGTGAGAAAACTACATATTTTAGCTCTTCCAAGGTGAAAGGTCTCATAAGTAGGTTATTGTCTTCGTTATTAATAAGGTTTGGAATTGTGTTTAGTAATTCTTGTTCAACATTGATTCTATTAGCATCTGTGTTTGGCTGGGTAGATAGAAGTTCTGAGAAGAACTTCACACCTTCATTGTTAATGTCCTCTTCCTTTGAAAGCTAGTTTCCTATGGATAACTCTTGAATTGACTGAATTGATTTTGCTACTTTTTTGATTTGTGCAGAAGCATGAATTTTTTTTTGTGTTACGGTCTCCCTCTTTTAGCCATAATTCTCAAGACTTTTGTCTCCAATAGACCTCTTCTCATGCACATAAATCCTCCCATTCCTCTTGTAACCTAATTTTTTTTTCATAAAGCTCAGCATCCAGGCCATTTTGAATTACATTCTGATGGACTGCTGTTAGTTCTTTAAGCACTATATCTTTTTGTTGAAAAATATTTTTGAAAACTTGCTTGTTCTAGGTTCTTATTTGCTGCTTTACAAAATTCAATTTTCTATGAAATTGGAACATCTTGGTACCTTGTTCATATGGAGCATTGACCCACCATTGTTTCAAAAGATCCATGAACTGAGGGTGACTGAACCACATTCTTTCAAATTTAAAGGAATATTTTGCTCTTGAAATAGTTATGTTCGAAATGTTCAGACAGATTGCATAATGATATGATCTAGGATATGGCAAATTTTTTGAATTTAGGTTATGCGAAGAAGAAATCCAGTTAGGAGACACCAAAAACCTATCTAATCTTTTTGCTATTTGAAGGAAACCTTTCCTTTTATTGGTCCAGGAGTATTTTCCTATATCTGGTTGAATATCCCTGAAAGCGTTAGATGCTATAAACAAATTGAAATTTGACATCACCTTTGGTGGTGGACTTATTCCTCCACTCTTTTCTTGCAGAGAAGTTATTGCATTAAAATCCCTTGCTAATACAATTTTCTCTCAATGGATCAAACCTATTTGCCTTGTAATTTCATCCCAAAGGTTCTTTTTATCCAAAGTAGAAGTAGGGCCGTAGACATTTATAAGCCAAAAGTGCAGATCAAACTTTGTCACCTCAACAAGCTACCAGTAAGTCTCATTTTTGTGAGATTGGATAATTATCGACTTTGGATTCCACAAGATGACTATTCCTCCTGATGCCCCTTGAGCTGGTGAATGTGTTGATTCCCATCTAGACCATTTCTTTATTGAAGATTCAAATTATAAACTTTAATGATTAATTATATATATATAAGAGGGGTAAATGCTTTTGATTTGGAGTTATGAATCAGTGAGGTCACAAACGAGGGACCTCATCCCCAACATAAAAGATCAACAATAACACTCCAATGAGGTTTGAACCTTAGTGGAATGAACAACAACACCGCATTTAAACCATCACAATATGCTAATACCAACATGCAAATATTAATAATAACATTCAAAATGAATTTTTTATGTGATATAAAACATATAACCAAACCTTGCTAGACACAATGGATCAGCTTATCATGATGTTAAGATTATTAAACTACTTCATGATGGATGGGGATCAATCATTGTGTTGTGTGAAATAAAATGCAAAAGCCAATACCTTATCCTATGGGAAGAAAATTTGATGAATAATATGTCTCACCTTTGTTAGATTAAATTGTATGAACCAAAACTTATTTCACACACCAATTTTTGAAATTGGTTTCCACGATGAACAAATTTAATCATGATGAAGACAAAAAGGTGAAATTATTTTAGAGTTTATAAATGCTAAAGCTATTTACCTATTACATTCATTTTAAGAAATTTTGAATTTTTAGTTGCTAGGTTTAACATAGATTTTAGTACTTTCAAGTGTATGCTTATTTTCCAATGTTTG
Organism: Sequoia sempervirens; assembly: GCA_007258455.2. Taxonomy (NCBI): domain Eukaryota; kingdom Viridiplantae; phylum Streptophyta; class Pinopsida; order Cupressales; family Cupressaceae; genus Sequoia; species Sequoia sempervirens. The sequence continues at coordinate 156,228,383 of VDFB02000013.1, read as the reverse complement.
TGATTCAGTGTTGCAAATTTTATAAACTATGAGAAAATAAGAATTGTTTAATGTCACAAGATAAAATCAAATGATTATGACTAAAGACTATAATAAAATATAATTTATACTACTCTAAAATACTCTCTAGTTTCAAACAAATTCAAAAGGATTAAGGTTAAATAGAAATAAATAACCAAAAACTGAAATTAATCTAAGATAGTGAAACAAAAAGCATGTCAAAAAAATTCGCTATGCAATATGGTATCGATGCAAATCTTAACAATAACTGAAAAAATATTTAATCACACACTTAACTAAATGTCATGAATGCACAAAAACCAATATTTTTTTATGATTTTGTAGTGCATAATGTCATAGAATCCGAAGTACATACCATATAATAACATTCCCTTGTGGTAGAAACCTTAGCATCTATCATGAGAAAGAGATAACCAAATTAGAAAAAAGAAAATATAGGTACAAATATCTAATACTTAAAGAGTACAAAATATAGTAGAGTAAAAATAAAATCAATACATGAACAATTTTTTTTTTTTTGGCCTTTCAATGGATTTAAGTTGATTGTTACATGGAATTTGTGATTTGTGGGATAACTATCATAAATTAATCCAATTAAGATATGAACTAAGAATTGGAATCAAAATTAGGTTCTTCTTTTAGATAGATAATTCCTTATTTCAAATTCCTTACTTGCTACTCGTCACCAACACATAGTGGAATTCATGTTATTGTATAAGATTTGATCTCTCTTGATTTAAAATTTGGATCTTTCATCTTTATATCTTTCAGGGCCTAGAAACAATTTCACTAATGGTAAGAAGATACCAATAAACTTGGAGACATTTTTCATCATTAAAATGGTTAAAACTAGATTCATGATAGTGTGTGAAATTGATGGGGGATGGTCAAAATGGTTCAAAATATATTTATATCCTTTTAGTCAAATTACATAAATTAGCATGTTGTGGAAATTGAAATTTGGTAAGTTCACCACTTTTCTTAAGAGGTAAAACCATTAACTTGTTGCAACAAATAGATTGTTCATCCAAGTGTGTAGACAATCAGTAAATATATACTATAAAAAATGGTGAACATATTTTGGTTTATACAAAAAAAAAATTAAAAAAATTAAATATCAAGGGATATAATCAATTTACTTTCTTCATTTTTAGCACCAATTAAGAATGATAGAATGATATAACTACTAAAAACATAATATTTTAGAGGTTGAAGCTCTTTATAGATAATTTCTTGATGCTCATATTTGTAATATTTACTAAATGGAGACATGGTTTTTCATTAGTTGTAATGGATTAAACAAAGATGAGGGGGTTATTTGCAAGAATTTTACATGATCAAGTTAGCCTAAGGGTGGTGAAATCTATATAATTGATCTACCTAATATAATGAGTGAGGTGATATAATGTGAGGGTGCTGCCACAATAGTGGTTTACACTTTCTGGGAGATCCTGATTTTTGCTGAAATCACATATTTTTAGAAGATATAATGATTTAAGCCTTGAAAAGTTCCATTTAGAGGATTACAATTGAAGAGGGTTTGATCAAACCACCTTAGACCAAGCCCCCTTGGATAGAACCTCACTAGTTTTAAACCATACCTATAATGGAGTCTCATTTACATCTATCAAAATGCTGATAAAAAGCCACTTTTGATTTACCTTATGGGGGATCAAATGAATTCATTTAAAATTTATTTTTTGTAAGTATGTATTCCTTATTATAAGCCTCCAAAAAAGTATAATTTTAATTAAATTAAATTTGATTATTATATTTATTTTTTATTTCTTGTGAATGTAGGTTTTTCACCGAAAATCAAGCTCTCTGTTCTGCACATGTGGAAAAATAGAAGATTATCAATTTTTTTTTTTGAAAAATATGAGTGCACCAGATATTAAAGCCCTTGATCCAACAAAAATAAATAAATTGAATTTTGATACATAAAAAAAAGTTATGTGTTATACGGTCCGCCTATGTCTGAATTGTAATTGGTTTGACTTGAAACTTGATTAAGGAAAAAATATTCAATAAAACACTATGAAACCAATTGGAATCACTAGATATTGTAGTTACAAATCTAAATTCAAAAAAAAAAGAATTTTATCTTTCATGGAAAAAAAATTAAGTGTTATAGTAAGCGTCACTCCTTAAAAATGGTGTTTACTAAAAAAAACTAATTTTCGAAGGAGATGGAAAAAGAAGTACAATCTAATTCCAAAATTTTTGAAAAAAAAATATTTAGAATTTACAGACAAAATTTCACAAATCACTAGTTTGCATCATCTTCAAATTCCTCACAGTTTAGCCGTTATAGGTGTCCGAAAGTGAAGATGTAGTTAGAAAAAATCAATTTAGTGTCCTATTTTAAAAAAAAATCATTTAATGGTTTGTATTGTTGTATATGGCGTCTATTTTTCTTGCAATGTGTGTGAATCTTATTTTAATGTTTTCATGATGTTTAAATGGTGACCTTGAAAGTTCTATATTATATTTTTTTGTCTATTTTCAAGTGTTATATAAGACCTAAAAAGTATGGAAGAGAGAGATAGCGTTGTAATTTTATTTGTTAATGTTCTCTAGGGTTATAAATTTAGTGTTTATAGATCAAGAGGCATCAAAGTAGATTATGTATTATTAAATTAGGGTTGTGTTGGTACCCTAGTTTAATGTATCTCATTCTTGCTTTGTCCTACTTCATATGTGTATTTGGATCTATCCACCGTCTTTGATAACCAATATGAGAGATTCTAAATGAGCCACCTTGCTTAATATTGTGCCTCTAGATGAACTACATTAATCCCCTCTTCATGATTTAGTTAAATACCCATGTTGAAAAAACCAAAATTGACTAAGTGTTATTTTTGTTTCAATAGATTTTTTGGGGGTTTTCTTTGTCCTTGCATGCAAATCAAAACATTATTAATTTTAGAAGTGATGCTGGATGGTCTCCCATACTCCTTCAAAATGCAATGCACATGGTTCATGGAAGATTATGGTTTAGAATATGATAGAACTCTATCAGGAAAACATGTTTATCACTTGCAACTACAGTAAATTGTTGATTTTCAGGGGCCCTATGCAAGTTTGCACATTTCCCATTCTGGGAACTTGACATAGGGTATAATAGCTTCCCCTTTAATTTTTGAAGACATGGGAAAATTGGTTAGAGTAGTTGTAGAGATAACAAAAAAAAGATATTCATAGGAAGCCTTAGGGTTTTAATTTCTAGTTCTAGGTAAATGTATCTTGGTATTGTAATGATTTGGGTTTCAATATAATAAAGGAAATGTATGGATATGCTCATGGATTACTAAGTAGAATCACTTAATATTTTATAGTCATTTTTTTTTTTTTTGAGTGTATGTGTAGAGCCTAGCTTGCATGTACATTTTGAAAGGCATAGTATTTTGTGGCGTCTTGATTTAGATGTCACCTTCGTTTTAGTTATTAAATATTTTGTATAAAATCAAAGAATCTATTTCCCAATGGATAAAGACGTCGATATACTAAAATCCACTTCTCATAACCCAAAAAATTTATATAAAACACCAATAATCATTCTCTTTCAATTGTGGTGTTAATGTATCATGATTTCATGTATGATTGTATAACAATAATAGGGGTTATTACCAGTATCTCACTCACTGTACATGATAACCATTATTTTTGTATATAGGTTCACAACCTTGCATACTCAAACCAAGACATAAGTATATTGTGACACCAATATTGGGATACTTTGTGCAAAGGGTATAGTTATCAACTAATTTAACACCTTGAGGAAAGTCCCTTGGTCTTGTAAAGCCAAAAGTAAAGGAGGTATTAATCACCTCAATAATTGGTCCCAAGTTTCCCAACCATAATATAGGCTTGTGGTAATCTTCCCAAGTTTGACACTTTTGGCACTTGGGAGATTATCAAGCCTTAGGGATTTGGGGCCCACAACTTAGATCACCAAAAAGTTGGTGTTATTTTTGGGGATAAAGTTATATTAACCACAATCAGTGAAATGTGAGCCTAATGCATATTTGAAAAACCTTTGCAATTTTTTTACCATATTTAGCTAATGTGATTTTGTTTGGGTGAGATTGATAGCTTTTCAACTCACACCAATAAAATGGCACCATTGTGTAGTGTTGTAAATTGTCACCCTTGACAATTTCACACTATATTTGGAACTCTATTTTGCATGTATAATTAATTGTGTTCACAATATGACTATTTTAGGGCTAGATTAATAGAACATATTAAATTCTTTTCCATTTAAAATTTTAGGAGCGAAAAAGGCCCAGACACTAGTGTTGGGTTCCCCTATCCTGCATATTATTTTTAAAAAGGTTCTAAACTCAAATGCCAACCTTTAGTATCTTGAAAATTGCACTTTGTTGGCTTGGCTCCAAAAATTAATTGGAATACATATATACAACTCTTTCTCTTTCATTTAGGTAGTTATGAACACACATGAAACTTCCTTATAAGTATTCTCTCTCTCTCTCTACATGATTTCTATTGCTCTCTATTTGTGAAAGATTATCTTATGCAAACTAACCCTTGCAGGTATTCAAGGCAATTTATTCCTTCTTCATTAACTACTTATGACAACTTGTGATCAGGCATCACTCCAACAAGGGTTTCACACATAAGGTAACTCTATTTCATGTTATTCCATTAATTACAAAATTTATCATTCATTTTTCCAACTAGATTTCTATTAGGATTATAAAGATATAGACAACTGGAATTTTATGGGCTTCCCAATTATCCTAATCCCATTCCAACTAAGATTAGGGGAGAAGTGGTAAAGATTTAAAAAAAAAAAAATTAGGTTGGGAAAATGATGACTCTTGGAAGCAACGGTAAATTAAAAAAAAAACCCTCTCCACCAGGCCTGTTTCATCCCTCTTAAGGGCCCCATGTGAGTACAGGTCACTGCCAACTTGACAGTTGCACTGGTTCAGGGTGTTCCCCTTACCAAGGCAAATATTCTATGCGAAAAAATCCAAGGTCAAGTTATTAGAATGGTTTTTTACAAACGCCTAAATGGTTTCCAATAACTTTCCCCAATAATATTCCTATTATAGCTATATTTCCAAAGAATATCCCACTGTCAAATGGTGCCCCCTCCAATCCAAAGTTGCAGAAGAGTGCTTAGTTTTTTGCATCAATAAGGAATTCGTATAAACAAACATGGAAGTGGAAGAGGCCCCAAAAATAAATTCCATCCACAGTGCGGTACTCAAAGGCGCACCAACAATCTCTGCAAAAATGCTTTCCACCATGAAAAAAAGCTCAGAAGGGTGTAATCAATGTATCTCTTCCACAGGATCTCCTTGCATTGCAGACTAAAGACCTCTATAAGTATTTTACCTAGATCAGGGTAAAGGTTTTTTAAGTTATTTTTTCTACAAAACCTCATAGGGACGTGGTTTACAAAGTCAAATTCCAAGTTCTTGAGAGTTCTAGTTTATATAGACAACCATGGTCTCCAAACTTTAACCCAACAACTTCTGCCATAAAATTTATCCCTTTCTAGGTCCAACTTCATTCACCTTACTTGGAGTATAGGAAGCCAAAAATTGTTGAGGTTTTTGCTAATCAAATGGGCATATTTTTGAAACATGATTTCAGTCTCTATAGAAATCCTAGTCATCCAATCAGAGTGCGCATAATTTTAGATGCTAAAAAAGAATTTCCTGTATCTTTTTAAATAAAGTCCAAACATGGGTTGTGGGTGTAGAACATTTTTGAAACCCTAGTAAATGTATGTACAAAATGTCATCTTTTCGGGCATCATAGTAGGGCGTGTCAAAATGAAAATACTATCATAGGTAAGTTGGAAAAAAAATTACAAACAAAGTTGGTGGGATATGTTCTCACATAGTAGGTTAAAAATTAAAGAATGTCACTGATTTGTTGGTAGCAAGTCTTGAGCACAAATAACGATATTCAAGTATAGAGTGTGTCTAGTAAAATTCAGTCATAATTTGTGGAAAAGGGAAAGAAATTCAATGTGCAAACTTTATCCCAGAAAGGTAATAAAGAAATTTTAGTTTCTTTGCCAAAGACCTGGTTGAGGAAGCTATATCATCCATTGAGGAGTTTAAGTCCCCTTTCACTCACTCCTACATTTCTACCATCAAGTATGGCATAGGTGGGGGAAGCAGTCAGATTGTTAGTTTTTGGTAGTGCTAGTATTAGTTGTCTAGAAGAAACTCACAAATCTTAGGTCAGTAAGTTTGCTGGAAGCCTAATGGATTTTTCAAATGAAAGTGGAATATATGCAGATCAAGAATTATTTCATGAAGACCTACTTTTTCTAGAAAATAACCAGTGTCATCTAATACTTTTAAAAAGAAACATCTTATCACATTAGATTCATTGAGCTTTGAGGGTTTATCAACCAACGATAATCTAGAAGAATTGGCAAAGAAGGTACTCAATAGTGTGGTTCATAGTTAATTCATCAAATAATAGAAGAGGTGGCTAAAGAGGATCTTGACCTTGAATATGATTATTCTCAGACTTTATCCATATCCCAATCTCCAAGTTCATCACTTGCTCTTGAAAAGACACTTAGTAAAAGAGGTAGGAAACCTCATTTTTCTAAAACACATGCATTAATTACAACTGGTATTCAGTTAACATTGGTCAATAGTTTAAAGGGTGTCTCTAATAAACAATCTAGAATGAGGAGATCATGTTGCTCTCCTCGAAGTCAATGAAAATATTATCATGGAATGTTAAGGTTGTTAATGCCTCTAACAAGAGAGCTTAGATCAAGTGTCAATTGGACATTTGTGGAGTAGAGTTAGTGTTGTGCCAAGAGACAAAACTCTTAGAAGAATCAGAATTAGAAATTTTCAAGAAATGGGGTAAATGCAACTTTTCTCATTCAACAACACAAGGAGCCTCTAGTGGTCTTTTGGTATTATGGGACCCAACAAGAATCTCATAAGAAGTCATTTCAAATAAGCCTAACTAGTAGCTGCTAATGGTTACAAGCTTTAACCTTGATTTTTGGCTAATCAATGTCTATGGGCCATCATCCATAGTTGCAAAGAAATTTTTATGGGATGATCTAAAGGAGGTCTTGGGTCAACTGGGGCAAGAGAAAGTAATATTAGTAGGTGATTTCAATGCAATTTTATCTTTGAATGAGAAAAAAGGCAGGGTTCTTCCACCACATAAAACAATGGAAGACTTTGCTTCTTTCATCCACGACAATGCCTTGATTGATATCCATCCAAGTAATGGGAAGTTTACTTGGACTAATAAAAGGAAAGATTTTATACAAATTGCAGAAAGGCTTGACATATTTTTAACATCATCAATTTGGTTGTTAGGCACTTACACTATTTCATCAGTAATTCTACCTCTTTCAAGTTTAGATCATTTTGCAATAGCTTTGGATATTGTTGAAAAAGGGGTTTCGACTAGGAACAAGTCTTCATTCAAGTTGAAACCATGTGGTTTCATCATCCTACATTTTTACCAATGGTAAAAAACTATTGGTTGCATGCGCCTTTCATTAAGGCTCAAGAATGTTTCAACTCTATAAGAAATTACAAATATTAAAAGGGAAAATCCGAGTATGGAACAAACAAGTTTTGAAAAATATTTTTACACAAAAGGAAATCATTCAAAAAAAATTGATGGATATCAACAACCATATCATATCATATGGTCTTGATGCTTCATCCCATGAACAACAAAAATATTTGCAAGAAGAGTGGGCTGTGTTATTGGCAAAAGAGGAAATATATTGGAGGCAAAAATCAAGGAACTATGGTTGGAAGAAGGGATAGAAAAAATAAGTTTTTTCATGCATCTACCTAAATAAAAAACCTATGAAACATGCTAGTTTCTCTATAAAGGATAGCATTTCAGGCGAGGTGCTTAAAAAGGAAGAAGATATTCAAAAAGAGTGTAATTTTTTTCAAAAAATTTCTCTCTGCTCCACAGAATCAAGGAGCGCAAGTTTTTAAGGATAGGGAGGATCTATTGGAGGTCATTCATCCAATGATTTCTTGGGAAGATAACGATCAAATTCTTAAGCCCTTTACATTAGAAGAAGTTATATCAGTAGTTTTATCATTTCCCTCAGACAAGGCTCTAGGTCCTGATGGTTTCATAGTGGTATTTTATCAAAAGTGTTGGGAATTTATCTTAGTAGATCTTTAAAATGCAATGAAAGAATCAAGGAGATCAAGGTCTATGTTGAAATAAATTAACATAAATTAGATTGCCATTATTCCAAAGATAAATAATCTAGCCTCATTTTTTGATTTCCAGCCCATCTCATTATGCAACACAATCTATAAATTTTTCACTAAAGTAATCTCTCTTAGACTTCAACCTTTCATCCCTAAAATCATTTCAGATGAGAAAGGTGGCTTTGTCCTAGGTAGAGAGACAATAGAAGGAGCATTGGTAGCTCATGAAGTTTTGTATTCAATAAGTTCAAATAAATTGGATGCATTCATAATTAAGCTTGATATGATCAAGGCTTATGACAGGCAGGGAAAACTTTAAGAAACCCCCCCCTCGGCGAAGGTGTAAAATCTTGGGGAATCTTGTATACTGCCCGATAAAAATATTAATTATAGTGGCAAATTTTTTTATTTTTTGTGAAAAACAAAATAATGTCCATTGGCAAATCTTTTCTAATCGCTAGAAGTCTATGGAAAATCCCAGCGAAATGCAAATTTTTTAAAACCACTAAATTTTTTCCATTGGCAATTAAAATCTATTTTCAAACCAATAAAATATTTCGATTGGTGAATTAAACTTGTTTTCAAACCATAAAAAATAATTTTGTTGGTGATTAAAACTTGTTTTCAAACTAAAAAATAAAATTCATTTGAGAATTAAACCTATTTTCAAATGATTAAGAAAAAAACATTGGCAATTTAAACATAATATCAAACTAATAAAAAAATGTAGTGGCAAAGTGTTAATGCAAATTTTCCTAACCTTAGTTGCAAGTCTTTCTTGGTCATCTTTGTAGTCGGTGGGTCGGAGGTTTTAAAAACTTCGAAACTTCAGACTTTGGTTCTAAGGTTCCAAGTTTTAGCGACCATGCGACATTATGGACCATGACCGTTCGATGAATTTTTGATGGACGGTTGTATTTACATTCCAGAAGTATATCTCTCAAGCACTAGATTTGTGAATTGAAACCTCCGGAATTACACTAGAACTGTTAGATTTTCATAAATCAATGGTTGAGATTTTATTAATTATTTAGGTCTTTCAGTCATCTTGTTTACCGTTTAATATTGCCTAAGTCAGACCAAAATATTTTATGACAAAGCCTTAGATCTTAACTCTTTAATCTTGAGGGTCGAGTCTCGTCAACCTAGTGATATCCCCATTATAAATTATGCACGTGCATAAAGTTTGTTTTGAAAGAGGGACCGTTCAATGAATTTTCGATGGACGATTATAGATGCATTCCGAAAGTAAATCCTTGAAGTACTAGACTTATGAACTGAAACCTCCGGAATAACAGTAGAACCGTTAGATTTTCAGAAATCAATGGTTGAGATTTTATTAATGATTGGTTTCAGAAATCAACATATAGTTCTGATCATAAGTGAGAAAAAAATATTGTGACTTATTAGCTAGGATATTGATAATCATTAAGGTAATTCTCTCTTTTCAATGCATTGAAGTACTCTACCTTTCATTTATTGTATTGAAATTCTCAATTTGGCCGTGGTACTGAGCGGTGGCACAGATTAATACCATATGAATAGCCAAATTGATTGATTGGATAGCTTTATATTAAAAATTGCATGAAGTACTATAGAATCGTAGATGATGATGTCAATAATCCAGTGATTTTGACAATCAACAACTTAAGTGGCACTACCGATTTTGACAATTGACAGCTTGTCAACTTGAGCTACAGTTTGCAACTTTGCATGTAGCCAACTTGAGGTACCGATTAAGTTGGATTTTTGGTTTGCACGAATTGCAATTATTACTAAGTAGTCAGTAGTAATTATACACAACCTCAGAGCTCACATGTGACATGTGTGATGTGTACAAGGTACCAGGTTGGTAGTGGCACTTTTGGCGACACTTTTGGCCCATAAATAAGGATAGTGAGCACAACTAAAATCATTTGTTGAATTGTCCTAAGGGTTTTAATTTGTTAGGGTTAATAACTTAATAAGGATTCAGGAAGAAGATGATGTAGTATTATTGGGGATGCTCTAAATTCTCCTACCTCTAGTTATGTCGTTACAGAGTAAAAGACCAATTTACTTCAAGTTTAGAATGGGTGGAATTGGAAAGAAGTTGATTTGGTTCACCTGACTTCTCAGACATGTTTTGAACCAGGATGAGGAGCTCTGATGGACATAAGTGCTATCCCAATGCATGGAGGCTGCAAGTAGAAGATGGGAGTAGTTTTACTACCCCTTATCGTCTGCATGGTTTCCTAGGCAATTTCCATACATTTAATTTTAGTGCTCATCTTCTGCATGGGAGCATATTTACTAGCTCTCATCTTCTACATCAGTCTGGTTCTGAAAGGGGCTAAGTACATTTTGTATCTTCACGGCTCCCATTTCCCCAATTTGATCAGGCCCCCTTTCCCCACGCATTTATTTTCAGAGTGTATGGCTGACTCGACAAGTCCCATGTGTTTATTTTCAGAGCTTATGGTTGACCCGACAAGTTCCATTTATTTTCAGAGATACATGTATCACATTTATGTTTTCAAAATTTCACCAGCGGTCCAACAGAAGCTTGGCGCTTGTGCTTACATTTGTATTTGTACTATGTAATAATGTGACATTGTAATTCAGTTGTAATAAAATAAATGGTTGTGCTATTAATGTGACATTGTAATTCATTTTATTAAGTCCTTTGCAAGTTAAGTGCTATTAATGGTTGTGCAATGTGCTATTAATGTGACATTGTAATTCATTTTATTAAGGCCTTTGAAATGTTAAGTTTCTGGCCCCTTGGCCTTGATGTCAATCCTAGCGCATTAAACTTTAAAGCAAATTTAAAACACATGTTTTAAAGCAAATTTAAAATGTACATGTTTTATGTTTATTATTTATATCATAAATAACTCAACCATTCAATGAAAATTTGATGTATGGTTGTAGTTGCATTCCGGAATGAAATGCACAGAGTGCTACACTTGCAAACTTAAACCTCTGGAATCACCCTATAACTGTTAGATTAACAGAGATCAATTGTTTAGAATTTGTTGTCAATGCAGGAGCAAATCATTTTTTTTAATGGCTTGTTTTAAATGTTGTCAGCCATGTACATTGTACTACCTAATTGTGTACTGTGTAGTCCATAAGTAACAAGTAGACGTTTATGTGTCATTCAGTTTGCTCATTGCAGTGCACCACCCTGTTCTGGGTTCCACAGTTCCACTTCCTAATAAGCCATTCTAGTAACCTAGTTTCAAGCTTCAACGTAGTTTCAACTTCAAGAATCAAAATTCAAAATCCAAGTAAGTTAAAGAATTCCTGTGGCTACGTTTCATCGCTTGACATTTCTTAAAATCTTATTTTGTCAAACTTTGAAGTTTAGGTTTAGGGTTAAGAGGCTTAAGAATTAAGAAAAATTAAGGACTAATAGGGAATTCACAAATTTCATATTGTTGATTGTATCAGCATGTCTACCACCAATACCACTAGAGCAATGTCAGATAAAAAAATACATTATGCAAAATTGCTTAAAACCCCAGGTTTCACTGATGAATACCATGATATTTATGATCCTAAAACCTATGGTAGGCGTACCTCAGAACTTAGATTTTCATCTAAGAATAAGGATGCAAAGAAAATGCAATTGCAAGTTAATACTAATAGTATCAGTGCACCATGGGTAATTGGATTAGGGCGCATGATGTTACATGAGGTTTTCCCTTGCCCATAATTTATCATGGTCTGTGCCCTAAATTATGATGATAAAAAAAGAGCAATTGTTAATAAAGATAGCAAAGAAGAATTGTTATCCATTAATGCAAAAGAACTTGGAAAAGTGTTGGGCTTGGGGTTTACAACCGAATAATTTGGAAATGTCCACATTGACCTAGGAAAGCTTGCTAGTGATTATGAAGCAGTGGATGAAATGGAGAAAAATTCTTTCTTAAATAGAATAGTTCAGGATAGAAACAAATTGAAAGGTGATCATAAGCCTCCTTATGATTTGGATATTTTTAAACCATGGATTCGGGATACTATTTCCATGCTAGCATTTTTCCTTGGACTGGATAGCAATTTGGAAGTGGGTGCATGACTCCTTGAAATGGTGTATAATATCCATTATGGTGTTCCACATGCCAAATATAATTTCATTGAGCATATTGTAGAATCCATGCATATTCAATTTTTAATGATTAAAGGAGGTTCCACCAAGAAATTTAGGTTCACAACCTACTTGTGTTATCTTTTTCTATTCAAATTCAAAGGAATGTTTCAGACCAACAAGCTTTAGATTCAACCCTATGGTAATAGTAATCCCGAGCAAAGGAAAATGGCTCCAGTATATGAATGGACCACTGTTATAAGGTTGCATGATTCTAGAAGGAACTACAATCATTTTGTAGACTGCTTTTTGGCTCCATTGCATCAAGCAATTACAAATACTCCAATGCCTAGATTGCCTATGTCATGTAGAAACTGCATTGAACTAGGTAAAGAAATACAATTGGTTGATTGGTACTTAATGGAAGAATATACTGTGCTAAGATTTTATGGATTGGAAGTACAACCATACAAAATTCCAATACATGTGACATAAAGGGTTTTTGCTTTGAAATATGCAAGGAAGATGCATAGTACTGATGAAAGACACTTTACCAGTTAGGGAAAGAAGACCTTATTTCCTTCTTTACCTTGTTCATGTGGAGGGATCACATTCGAGAGAAAAGCATTTAGTGTGGCACATGATTTTTTGATTTTTTTTGATTTTGATGCTATCTTTCACTGGTAGTATGATCCATGTGACACCATTAAATCAATGATTGTGCTTAATAAGAATGCTGGAAGTAGAATTCAACATCAAAGTAAACCCTTGCTTGAAAACTTGAGAAACAAGGATTCTTGGGATGAGGTCAAAGTAGCAATGGAGAAAAGTGCTGCTGAGAATGGTATTTCTTTTGAACAATTGTTAATAGAAATTATGGCATTGCATCGAAAGACAATTAGGAGGTACAACAATTTTTATGAAAAAAGTCATAAACCATCTAGTCGAGTAAAAATGCCAGATTCTCTAGAGAAGGAAGTTACAAAAAAAATTTGGTCACGATAAAAAATTACTTCCTTTTGGTCTATGAGGAAGGACCTACATGATCCAAGAGCTCTTGTAGAGTATGGAGATAACGGGAAAGATCTTGAGTTTAGCAAATTATGAAATGTAGAGCATCTGAATGAACAAGAAGATGAAGAAAGTGATGATGACAGGCAAGAAGAAAGCCATGTCAATTTCAAACTTGGTTTAAGTGAGGCCACAAAAGAAGCATTTACTACAGGAGTAGCCATAGTTGAAAAAATGGGTTATGAAGGTGGTCCTTTGGGGTCCCAAAGACAAGGCCCTTGGATGGCAATAGATGTAGAGCATAGAAAACCAGTTGATAAATTTGGCCTTGGGGTTGGAGGTGAAAAAGTAGACCTAGGGTATACAGGTCAATTTGTCAGAGCTTCAAGTTTAAATCCTCATCCTCATGGTCAGAAACAATCACAACTAGGACATGCCCATGGTGGAGGGCTTAGTGCAACTGGAACTGCCTTTGGTGGCGATGGTATGAGTAGTAGTACTAGTAGTGGTCAACATGTGCTACAAAAATAAATTAAACACAAGAGGACAACACAATATACCATAGAAACACCAGGCGATCAAAGCATACAAAAGAGGTAAAGGATTTTGACAGGTCCAACTCCAAGTTACACTACTAGTGGATCCACCACAAAGGAGTTATTTCTAGGCACTCCCTCAGTGCCAGTTAGTCTGGCTGCGGCATCATTAGCAATTGCAAGTACTCCTATTCCTTTGCCATTCAAGCATTCCATTGTTCCTGCATCCCTGGGTTTTGATTACATTGAAGAGTTTAAAAAGAAATCAAAATTGAATATAAAATAAAATAAGCAACTGATGGAGAGTGTGTCTGCTCTAACTTCAGAGCCTGCAACAACCATGGTATTACCCACATTTGACACAAGTAAAGAAATCATGAAGTACACATTTCTTGTTCCCACAATTCAAAACAAACTAGCAAATTAGATGGCTCCATCTAAATTCCAGGTGAACAATTTTCAATTGGATTTTTGTGGACTCAGTCAGAAATACTGACAAAATTAATGTATCAAAGAAGAACAATGAATTTGTGTACACATCATTGCTGAGGCAAGACATAGAGAAAAAAAGGTTGCAGACTCAAATTGAAAAGTTATAGGCAGACCTAGCAAATGAGAAAGAAAAGAGGAAAGTAGCAGATAACAAGAGCAATGAATTAGAAAAAAGAATTAAAAAATCTGCCTCTACATTAACAAGCAATGAGGATAAGCAGAATGAGACTGTAGTGAATGAACTGAAGCAAAGGCTAGATGAGAGCAACAAGAAATATGATGAGGAAAAATCCACTTCAGAAAAATTAAGACTAAGCATTGCAAATGGAAATGCACAGTGGGAAAAAAAATTAGAGGAGAGAAAAAGGAATGAAAGATTGGAGGCAGAGCTACTGGAAGCAAAAACTAAAATTAAGTCTTGTCAAAATAAGTTATCTTCATTTTGTAGAGAAACAATGAGGCCTATGAAACAAAAGATATGGGATGAAATAATGCAAGGGATTGATCATTTATGTGACATGTTTCAATTGATTGATGCTATCAGACAACATCATAAGAAGCTCAACAAATATTTAATGGAGAAAAAAAATGCACTGTCATTAGATAAATCAACAAATCAAATTCAACAAACAGTCTACAAAGCCAGTGACAATGTTTTGAAATCAAAAGGGATTACTAATCAGCTTGCTACATCAATGACATTGTCATCTGTCATTGAAAAGTGTTTGAGAATATGTTAAACAAAGAAATATTTGTATTTGGCTGCAGACAAGATGAAGAAGGTGGATGAAAAGTTAAGGAATTTCACAGAGCTTGGTTTACCAGAGGCTTTTGACACAAATGAGCGATTCGTTGGATGGAATGATTTCAAAAAGAAGGTGGAGGATGCAAGGAAGATTGATTTGGACTAGTTTCCAAAGAACCTAGATGTGGTGACCTTTTTGGATTCCATCAAACCATTGCTAACCCTAAATGCAAAATTGACAGAAGAATCCAAGACATGTTCCAATTTGAATCATGAATTGTTAACAAATCTTCAAGTAAAACAACATCAGTTAGAACAAATGACAATTCCAACACCTGAAGAGTGGAAGTTTCTAGAAAAGGTGATCCAGTGATTTAATTTTTGATAATATGAGTTTCCAAGTTCCAACTCAGCTCTATGCAGAGTTGTCTTTGAGAAATATTTTGCATTGCCAATGCCTCTATGTATTCCTTCATGTGATAATCAATTTAAAAGCTCAAATTCAAACTTTAGTAATGTGTTGATGTTCAATTATCTGTATTATTTATTATACCATTTGAAGAAAAAGTCTGGTAGTGGTTTCAACTTCTAGATACACTTGTTATTATGTTCATTGTTGTTAATACGTTATTAAGCATTGAGTTGAGTGATGAATCACTGAGTACATGTTCAAGTTTTACTTTTAACACAATTAAAATATGAACTATAAGATGCACTGATTTTAATTCCAAGCATCCATAATCTTAGTGAAATTGCATTACAATTCACACATAAATACTCAATCTCCATGGCTACTTAGGATATCTACTAAACATTTATATTAATTCATGCCGTGGATTATCTATTATTGGAATTGGAATGATGGATTTTTGGTTAGTTTCATATCTATGGTTACTATCACTCAAAGTCGTGGTTTTGGTGCTTTTCCTAACCTTAGTCGCTAGCCCTCAGAGTTTTATAACCTTGTCGCGGAGATCTAAATTTGCATAACTCCCTGAATCCCTGACATGGTTGATGGCTCACTTTGTTGAGTTGCAAGTCTTTCTTGGTCATCTTTCTAGTCGGTGGGTTGGAGGTTTGGAAAACTTTGAAACTTCATACTTTGGTTCTAACGTTCCAAGTTTCATTGACCACACGACATTATGGACTTATCTTGCCTTTACTTTTCAAAGGCGCTGTCATTTGACACCTCATTGAATACTATGTACATACTAATGTAAAATATAAAATACAATATAAAATATAAAATATCACAATTTCATGGAATACAACATAAAATATCATCAACTACAATTTGACTTTGGAATATGATTCATGAAGTGCAATATAAAATAAAATATCATGAAGTGCAATGATTCACAATTTCATTGAAGACAATATAAAATATCATCAACTACAATATGGAACACTGGAATCTGATCATGGGATCCATGAAGTGCAATATAAATACCTAAAATCTGCTAATTCTCTTGAATCTCTTCCATTTCCCAAACAGACTACGGGTCCTCAAACTGACATTTATCATCAGATAAAGTAAAAGAGTCATCTTGAATTTGATTCCAAGTCTACTCTTCATTTTCTTCGGCCTATTTCTCAAATTCAACATTCATTGTGTCATTTTTGTCAATGTCATATGTCCGAGTCCCATTGCCACTGCCAGTACCACCAGTACTAGCCTTTGGAATTGGATTGTTGCACAACCTGACCCCTCTTCTTTCACATGTGGACCTCCAGATTGTGAGTGCCCTTTCAGAAGGAAAATTTCTGACATTATACGCAGTTCCTTTCATCCTCAAGCAATTTTCCAAATTCTTGTCTAGTTTTTTTCTTTACTTTGATTTCAAAAACCCCAATGTACTTAAAACTCTCTCATCCTCCACCAACACCAATATCATTGTTTGACATAAATCAACAAGCTTGAAATATTCTGATATCGAACCACACAATATTTCACTCTGACCTAAGCTTGTCCAAACCTTTTTTATTGATCCCGGTTCAAAGGCCTTGCCCTTGCCCATGGATTTATATTGGTCCCTCATAGCTATTGCAAAACTCCCACATTGTTTTCTAAGCTTAGCTTCATCTAAAATTCCTTCTATTTTTTGCTCATTGTATGTTACAGTTTTTGAAAATTGTTCGATCAAGATTTTTATCTAAGCAAGAAAAAATGTGGGGTTATCTCGGTTTTCCCAAAATTGAGGATACACAATACTCACGGCTTCAAGTATTTCATGTCGAGGGAATCTTTCATGAATCTTTGAGGAAATAGATTTTGCAATTTCCTTCAAATTATCACCAACAGATTTAACAATGCCTTGAAAATCTTCTTGGTTAACAACTACTTCTTTGCTAGAGTGCCTGGCTGTCTTACATTGGTACATTTGTATCTCATATCCATGTACATAGATGCATAAGTTCCCGCTTACATTAAACTAGAAATAATTATTAGGATCATTCAAATTAGTAATTTTCCACCACATGAAATAATTTGGGCCATCTTGTGTTAGATCTAGATATAGATGATCGAGGGCCAAGCATGTAAGTTTACGTAGATTGGAATATTCATTAATATACATAGTTCTATCTTGGGATTTCTTCACAAGCTCATTCATCACATCCAACATGGGGAGAATACTAGTTAAAGTCAAGAGTGTCTCTATATTTCTTAACCTATGTAAGAGGTTAGGAGCTTTGTCTATTGTGCTGCGATGCTCGTACATCACTCCAATCAAAGATTGATATTCTAAAAGAACTCGTTGCGCTAGTCCATTCAGGGAGATCCATTTGGTATCAACATCCTTGAGAAGCTTGTTTCTTGGTGTTATCCCCTCAGCAAAATTTTGAAATTCTATGAAATGTTTAGGACTTCGATAGAAGTATGCATGGATCTCGTAGACTGGATTTTTGACTTTTGATACTGTAGGAAACTTGCTAACAATTTTGAATGCTAAATTCATTCTATGGGCCATGCAGTGAATGCCAAGCATGTATGGTGCACAAGTAGTTTGTAAATTTGTGTAAACACTAGTCCTTTGACCTTGCATCACTGCAACTCCATCAACTCCTATACACACCAATTTTTTTGCAATTGTCAACTCATCCATACCTGTAATTTCATTCAAAGATTTTTTGACTAGTTCAAATATATTTTGCGATGTTGAACTGTTCTTCATTTTATGAACATAGAGAGATGAGCTTGGTGAACATGTTGTTGTATAGTATACAAATGCATACAGACCGAAGAAGTATTGTCTACCGCAGTAACTTCATCTAAAGATAATGCAATGAAATTTGACTCTTTTACTTTATCCTTTAAATCTTCCTTTTCCACTGTAGCAAGATAGTTTTCCCAATCCCATCCAACATTTACTAACCAATGTGAGTAGGGATAGTGAGGAACATTCAAATAAGATAATAAACTAGAATATTGTGGGTAGTCTGTCATAGGACGCCCTCTGGACAAAATATGAAAAACAACACTCATCTGAACAACTTTTGACAGATTTTCTCCTTCCATTGCTTTTCCAAATCTAGCCTCAAGTGTTCCTTTACATGCAACAATGTTCGAAATTATTTTTTCATGCTCTTCATAATCTGTGGCATACCTAACATGAAGAAATTCTTCCTTTTCATCTATGATTTGTTTTTCATAAACTTTACCGATATGCTTTTCTATAGTGTCAATCTTTAGCTACAACATCTTGGATCTTCCACATTTCCAACTAAAAATATTACATTTGGCCAATGTTTCCTTTTCAATATCGTTTGCATTGCCAATCCCCACTGGTACTATGAATGGGTATTTTGACAGCCAACCAAGTTGAAAACTCCTTGTCATTTCCCACTTGCGCCCCATTTTTGGTTTATTTTTCATTTTCTTGCTACGAACATCATCATCCTCATCCAAGTCAATTATCTCATTTTGGCTAATCGAGCCCAGAGTATCACTTGGAACATCTTCTACGGTATTGCTATCCTGATTTGATACGTTTTGATTTAAATCAATGACAATCTCAACTTCACCTTCCAGTGACGGTGATGTATTGGGAATGCTACCAATATTTGGTGGAACAGTTGATGATGTAGCTCCATCTTGACCTGATGGATCAGAAGCTTTGGAAATTCCAAAGTAAGATTGTATGGTACGTCTAAGTTTTGGGCGTTTTGATGGCCTCCTAGTCTCTTCACCACCCTGAGGAGCGATAGGAGTCTCTTCACCACCCTGAGGAGCGGTAGGAGTCTCTTCACCACCCTAAGGAGTGACATGAGTTTGAGGAGTGGTATGAGCCTTACCACCCTGAGGAGTGGAAGGAGTCTGAGAAGCGATAGGAGTCTCTTCACCACCCTGAGGAGCAAAAGGAGTTTGAGAAGCAACAAGAGTCTCTTCACCACCTTGAGGAGCGGCAAGAGCCTTACCACCCTGAGGAGCAGAAGGAGTCTGAGAAGCGGAAAGAGTCTCTTCACCACCCTGAGGAGCGGCAGGAGTCTTACCCTTGCTGCTCGAGTCGCTTGACATATTGATCTCTGATTCGCTCGACATATTCATCTCTCACTTCGAATAAAAATTGGAAAAAAATTGTCTTCTTGTTTAAGGACAGAGAATAATAATATAGATCCCATTACCTACTCAATATCATCTTTAATAATGAAGCAAGAATGGAAAAGAGATAAAGAAAACTTATTATTATAACTAATAACACTATGAAGAAATGATCACCCACCTTTAAGTCTATGTTTTCGGCTTTGGCTGACTTCCGAATAAATGAAACTTTCGATTGTATTTATTTCTGTTCATGGAATGGATTAATAATAAATCACATATCAAATTCAATACCATGGAATACAATATAATTTTTTTGGATTTTCCTAAACTTAGTGACTAGTCCTCAGAGTTATATAACCTTTTTGTAGAGTTCTAAATTTTCATAACTTCGCGATTCCCTGACTTGGTTGATGGTTAAATTTGTTGAGTTGCAAGTCTTTCTTGGTCATCTTTCTACTCAGTGGGTCGAAGGTTTCGAAAACTTTGAAACTTCAGAGTTTGTTTCTAACTTCTAAGGTTCACTTTGTTGAAGCAAGAATGGAAAAGAGATAAAGAAAACTTATTATTAGAACTAATAACACTATGAAGAAATGATCACTCACCTTTTAAGTCTATGTTTTCAGCTTTTGCTGACTTTCGAATGGAGAAGTAGAACCTCAGAACCGAACAAAATGTGTAAGAATAAATGACACTTTCGATTGTATTTATATCAATCCACGATTCCATATTTGGCGAATTCTATAGAATTTTTAAATGGTATATTAAATATTTGGCGAATCCCGCGTGCTTATACAATGATACGTTGTAATTTTCAAGGCGAAATGTGTCCTCAAATGTAATCATTTTTTAATGTTATTGGTGAAATAGGTCCTCATAAGCAACTATTTATAAATTTTAGTTGGCGAATTAGGTCTTCACAAGCAACTATTTGTAAATTTTAATTGGTGAAATGGGTCCTGATACAATGTTGTTTTAATAGTATTGGTGAATATATAGGTGTTTTATTAAATGCTTTCAGGATTTCAGGAAAAAATATTAGTCGGTCCAATTGAAACGTGTAGTTTGACAATGGAAAATTTGTTGCTTAAATATGCCTCATAAAAAAAACTCATTGGCGAATGGACATGCATTGGACCTATACTTCGTAAAATTTGGGCAATTTGGACACCCTATTCGGAGCGAGAATTCACCAATTTTGACTTGGCTAATTCCTAGATTTTTCCAATTGGCAAAGATTTTCCACTAAAGTTTTCCCTGATGACAAGGTAGATTGGGCCTTCTTTTTGTAAATCTTAAAGAAATTTTGTTTTCATCAAAAATGGTGTAATTGGATTTATTCTTGTCTTTCAGGAGCAAATTTTTCAATGTTGATCATTGGTTCATCTACAGGGTTCTTTAGTTCTTCCCAAGGTGTTTGGTAGGGTGACCCCGTTTCTCCATTTCTCTTCATAGTACAAGCAAAAGCGCTTAGTAGGTCTATTAAATCAACAATCTTCATGGGCTTTGGAAAGGTATCATAGTTCTAGGCATAAATCTACCAATTATACATTCTTTATTTGCTGACGATACTATTCTATTTGGGAAGGCCTTGTTATTAGAATCAAAGTAGGTACTATGTATTCTAGAAAAATACTCCTCTACTTCAGGTCATAAAGTTAATGCTACAAAATCTAAGATTTATGTTTTCAACACAAAAGTAGGTTTAAAAGGCATAAAATTCAATCTTTGGGCTTCCAATTAGATGAAATCCCTTGCAAATATCTCGAAGTTCCATTCTTTATAGGATGTAACACAGAAATTTAATGGGAGAAAGTCATCCATAGTATTTAGAGTAAAATATCCTCTTAGAAAGGTAGGTGGCTATCACTTGTAGGCATAACACTATTGATAAAATCAGTTCCTTTGGCAACACCTAATTACTACATGGTAGTCCTACAAGCACCCAAGTCTATCATAGAAAAAATAGAAAAAACTATAAGGTAATTTTTTATGGAAGGGGAATATAGACCATAAGAAAAAGATACCCCTTATTTCTCTATAAACCATCTACAAGGATAAGTCAACAAGTGGGGAAAGTCTACATAACCTATCAGCGATAAACTTTGGCATTGAGTGCAAAACAACAGAAATAGGGGGCTCTACCTTTGAGGAGATAGGGTTCCTACTTCACACTCTTGTTTCACTCAAGGAAACCATAGAGATCTCAATCCAAGGATGGAATGAGGGAAAGAGATTTGCTAAAGTTTGTCCTAGGGTATGTTTAGAAACTAAAGAGGGGTTCACCACGAAGCTAGGGCTTGGAAAGACTAGTAACATGCAAGATCTAATGATGAAACTTAATGCTATGCAAAACCTAAGTAAATGACCTAGAACTGAATGTAAAACATAATAGAAAATTAGGAGATTAGAGAAGTGCACCTGGAAACTTGAAAATGCTTGGAATAAGCTCTGAAATTCTGAAAATGCAAACTTTAGGGCACACTGGAACTCATATGCTAGGCTGGGCGTATTAGTCCTAGTCTAGGGTTTTTAGACTGAAACAAGAATATGGAAATGTTGACTCAAAATCTTCAAAAATTTGGAAAATTGCTTGTACTAGGACTCATACGCCACTTGTGGCGTATCAATCCATTTCTAATTTTTTGGAAAGTCAAAATACAGATTTTCTCTCCAATCCCTGCTCTTCCTTCCTGACCTAATTTTCAGATCTGAACCTGTAAGAAGACCTGCAAAATAGAATATACTGTTGATTTTCTTGGGGGGTTTGCCTTGGTCAAACCCATAGTTTGGTAGTTAAACCTTGATAGAAACAATAGATCTTGAATGTAAATGTGAACACAAATCCTAACCTTAAGTGTATCTAAGATTAGGAAATCAGAAATGTAATACAACCCTATCCTAATGTTCTAGAATAAGATGAATAAATGAAATATGAAGATGATGTATCACTTAGGGAGATCCCTAATTGCCCTAATAAGCCATAATAATGCATGTACCTTCCTTAGGCTGAGAGTAGAGTGATAATGGAGGATGGAATCACTTAGGAAACAAGTCATCAGGCTTGGCTTGATGGCTAGTTGCATCTCCCCAACCTAGAATCCATCATGATTCACCATAGGCAACCATAACCAATCCTTGACAATGCTAGATCTTGAATGAAAGTGAGCTTGAAGACTTGCAAGAACACTATAATGTTGCTCTAAGACTTCAACTTTGCTTGCTACTTGCTCTTGAATGCTCTTGTGAAAGAATGCTTGAGTGCTTGTGAATGCTTAAATCTTGAATTTTCTCTTCCAGATGAAAATAATGACTTGAAAGATTGTTTATATAGGAAATTCATCTAATTTACCGTTATTTAGATCTAAAAGGATGACATAACCAAAGTTTTGAATTAAAAACTTGAATTTCCTACTGAAACACTAAAAATGGGCCACACGGGACTCATACGCCCAAGGTGGCGTATGAGTCCCACCCTAGTTTTTCGGGGTGGGCCAATGATGGATTGTTAGAAAATTTAATACTTTTGTTGATTTTGTTAGGATTTCAGTTGAAATAAGCCTTGAGATCTGAAATAAAGGGTCTTAGGGGCCTATTAATGATGATTTAAAGGGGTCATGAGTGCAAGGGTACTGAAATAGGTCCAAATTAGGTAAGAAATTGTACCTTCTCTAAGAAGGGAGTACGATTTCCGTTGCCACATTTAGCCCCCACTTTAGTGCCCATATGACTCTACGTGCATATGCAAGCTAAAGGACTCCAAACAATAAAACTCATTTCAGAAAAGGATACTCATATGGATTCATTTGCGAGCATGGGAGAATGAAGCCCCAACTATAGCTATTTGCAAAATCACAATGTTAGGAACCGCGTCCTGCAACACATATTCATTAGTTCAAAAATACTCTTATCTAACTTCTTTACGAAATAAAATTCAAGGGTAGATGTATGCCCCCACTTGATTCCGCTTACTTTATGGAGGTGGAATCTAATCATATCAAATTAGATAAGTCGTATCATAGGGTATTTTGAAGTACCATACCACATAGTGATAGACATAGGATGAGGACAGGTGCAGAATGAAGAATACAACACAACAAAAGGTGTTGAAAATGAAGTTCTCTAGCCCCTGGTATGCTAGTTTGAATGAAAAGCACTTTTAACCCTAATATGCAAAAGGCCTAATTTAGACATATATAAGAGTAAAAAGTGAAGTAATTTGTAATCATTTTGTCTTTTTACCTTCTTACAGTTTGAATTTTTTGGAGAGTGAGTGAGAATGCCGAACATTCGAGAGTACATGCCTCCGAGACTCGAGAGCCCATGGGAGGAGGTAGCTCAAGGCGACCTTCAACATCAGGTGAGTTGATTCTTCTCTGCCTTAGCTTCGTTTTTACGCATGTATGATATGTTTTACACATTTCTAGATAGATTTAGGACCCTGGAAGAAAAAGTCGCAAAGCATCCCTTTTTTCGCAAAGTGTCCCATTTCCTTGAGAAGTGTCCCAAATAGGGAATAAAGTTTCTATAACTGCTAGAAAAGTATCCCATAATAACTTTAGCACACTTTTTGACTGTTGATGTATAGATTTAAGAATTTAAAATACTTATAGGACATATTTTTTCTTTTTGTTAGATTCCACCTTGGTCACAACAATGTCTTGGTGGCGGAAATTTTTGTCACTTACAAGACCTTGTATCGACATCATCAGAGATAGATAATTAGATTTTATAGACCACTAGAATATATTGGGCATACCTCATGCCTCCCATGAGGTACCATGACGCCATGTTGATGGTGCTTGCAGAGAGATGGGATGTTGATACCTACACATTTCGCCTACCCATCGACAAAATGACGATCACCTTGGAGGATGTACATCACATCCTTCGAGTTCCTATTTGAGGTGAGATTGTGTGCTTTTTAGGTGATTGTTCATACACACAGATGCAAGCAGATATAGGATATTTCCTAGGAGGACCGGTTTGAGATGAGATCGTAGGGCGACGTATTGAGCTAGCATGGCTACTCTATGTATGATCACTAGTCTTGATACATATCATAATTTTTATAGTAGCACTAGTACTCGTTGTTGATGGCCAGGGAGTATAACAGGATGGAGGTCTTGTTCATATGATCAGGAATATGGAGCACCACAGGACTGTATATTCCTGGGGCTGCAACATCCTTGCAAATTTATATTATGATCTTGGTGATGAGGGCCACAACTTGAGACTCAAAAAAACAACAATAGAGGCAATAATAGAATTATTATTTATTTATTTGAAATATTTTCTCATTATAGAAAAATTACATTCCAGAGGATCAAATCATCACAGGCTGCAATACATGCAACTTTTTCTATTTCTAAAAAGAAATTCCCCCTTTCCCAATTCAATTTCCTCTTTTCCAATCCCCCCCCTCTCGAAATTTCCAAAATGAGTCCTAAATATCCTTTTTCTGGATTAGAGCCAAAAATACAATTTGAATTTTGAATGTAGGCGGTTGGGCATCAAAATTTGCAATTTGAAATTCAAAAATTGGCAATTTTCCAAAAAATGACCAAATTTTAGAAGCCATAAGTTTTGATCTGGGACTCTGTTTGACTTTCCATTTGAAGTGTTGGAAAGGTCTTAGAGTGTACTACATGCTAAGAACCCATTCCGCTAGTTCTGACAATTTTTGGGCCTGTACGAGACCGTTTAGTGCCTCAAACCTGGCTCAAAAGAGTTTTCAGGGCAATTTTGGGAAATTGAAACTTGAATATCTTTCAAACCGGGAATGATATTGGCCTGATTCTTTCCCCAAAGTGCCTATTTTTATGTATTGAAGCTTCCCATAATTTTTTTCCTCCTCACGCCTTCAAATTCATACCTGCTAAAAAATTATAGAATAATTTAAGTGCGTTCTTTGCATGATGAATTTTTAAAGGACATTGACCATCTATTTGTTCAGTGCTTCTTTACATAAAAGTTTTGGAAATTTTTAAAGAGTAAATTAAGTTGGTATGGACCTTTTCCAAACACATTATGTGATGTGTTCACAAGTTGGCCAATTCTTCATAAAATTTCTTTGTTTGCTAGTATTTGGAGGATTGCACCATCAATGGCTATTTGGAATATTTGGTGGGAGAGAAACAAAAGCATCTTCAAGAAAGAATAATCACAAATGGTTCAAATTATCTAAAGTTTCTAGAAAGTAATTGTAGAGGAAAAAAATTCTTATGTGAAGGGGTGATCCCACAATACTGGTTTACAATTTTTGGTGAAACTGGACACTAAACTACTTTTTTCTAACTAAATCTTCACTTTCGAGCACCTATAGTGGCTAAACCGTGAGGAATTTAAAGATGATGCAAACTAGTGATTTGTGGCATTTTGTCTATAGATTCTAAATAGATTTTTTTCAAAAATTTTGGAATCAGATTGCACTTCTTTTTCCATCTCCTTCAAAAACTAGTTTTTTCAGTAAACACCATTTTTAAGGAGTGATGCTCATTGTATACAACATAACTTTTTTTTCCATGAAGGATAAAATTCTATTTTTTTTGAATTTAGATTTGTAACTACAATAACTAGTGCTTTCATTTGGTTTCATAGTGTTTTATTGAGTATTTTTTCCTTAATCGAGTTTTGAAGTCAAACCAATTACAATTCAGACATAGACGGACTGTATACAACATAACTTTTTTTGTATGTATCAATTTTTTTTTTTGTTGGATCAAGGACTTCAATATCTAGTGCGCTGATATTTTTCAATTTTTTTTGATAATCTGCTATTTTTCCACATATGCAAAACAAAGAGCTTGATTTTCGGTGAAAAACCTACATTCACAAGAAATAAAAAATAAATATAATAATAAAATTAAATTTATTTAAAATTACACTTTTTTGGGAAGCTTATAATAAGGACTACATACTTATGAAAAAGTAAATTTTAAATGAATTCATTTGATCCCCCAAAAGGTAAATCAAAAGTGATTTTTTATCAACATTTTGAGAGGTGTAAAGGAGACTCCATTATAGGTATGGTTTAAAACTAGTAGGGTTCTATCAAAGGGGGTTTGATCTAAGGTAGTTTGATCAAACCCTCTTCAATTGGAATCCTTTAAATGGAACTTTTCAAGGCTTAAATCAGTATATTTTCTAAAAAAATGTGATTTTAGCAAAAATAAGGATCCCTCAGAAATTGTAAACCAGTATTGTGGGATCACTTGAAGAAGAAAAAAAGGATGGGATCCACATTCACAGATTGGTATGCAACAATTATGAAAAGCTAGGATTCTTTAGCACTACCATTCCAAGATAGCTTTTTCTAGTTGATAAACTAGAAAGTGGATAGGAGAAAAATAATGTGTCATCCTCCACCAATTGGTTGTTATACGTTGAATTTTGATGGTGCTCCAAAGAGTAATCCAAGAAAATCAGAGGCAGGCTGTGTAATTAGAGATCACCTAGGGAAATTTTTATGTGCAACATCAATTAAGTTACTAAATGGCACCAACAATGAGACAAAATGCTTCAAGGTCTAGCCTTAAGTAGTGTTCTCAAATTACCTCCAATTCATATCAAAGGGGACTTGTTAATAATTATAAATGCTTGTAAGAACAGGTGTGAACAAAATTGGTGCATCAAATATATCTTGCAGCAAGTGTGGGAGCTATTGGATTCATTTTTAGTTCACTATATTGATCATTATTATAGGGAGGATGATAGGTTGGTAGATTGGTTAGATAATAAAGGGTGTGAACAGTGTGAAGAAGCTATTTCTTATAATCATACCTCTCTAGTCAATCTCTTCACAGATCTATAAAATCATAGATTTTGGCTAACATGTAAAACCTACAAATCCATCCATGCAAATCAAAAACCACTTATACATATAGAATCCACTAATCTAAAAAACTAAATATATAATCTAAAATGATGAATTATCACATATATGCAAACCCACAAATTTTAAATAGGACTATCTACAAAACCAATAGATCTAAATAGCATGAAACTAGAACACAAAAGTGTAAGTGTCTAAAAATGATTAGGTGACTATCTAGAAACTTCATGCCACCAAAATATTAATTCCATGACTATCACCAAGTACCTATAAATAGAGGAATGAAGTTTTCTGGGACCTTCCATGTCACCAAAAGACCATTTCCACAAAATCCATGGAACCAATGTCTAATCATCTAATATATTTATGAAAAATAGAGGCTAAAACCTCAAACCCAACTCAATCATTGTATATGGTATTCAACATAGCTAGTGTTTCCCCATGTGACTAGGTGGCAAAAAATATCACATAACATGAACATTCTTTCACCATACATGACCATAGGATAAAGGAATAAAACCACCATGTTAGAGAGTAATCACATATTTCTAAACACAAGCTCCAAGTCAAAACCATGTAATGTGCATACATATGACCAAATTCATTGGACATCTTGACCAATCCACTAGTACTTTTTATACTATTTCATAAAATAATAAACCATATCCATTGCAAAATCTCACTCATACAATGAATAAAAACCAAATAATTCCTTCTAATACATTCCTAAATGCTTTCCAAGTTAAAAAAACTAAAATAAAGGATTACCCATAACTTAGAAAATAAAATTGAGGAATAACTAGAACTCTAAAATTATAATGGAGGAAAACTCATAATCATGTCACCATAAAACAATCACCTGCAATGAAATGAAAGAACATACACCTAACATGAAAATTGTCCATGTATATCCATGTAAATAAAATGAAAGTACATGCAAGAATATGTTGGTGATTTTTCCAGCAGAACCGAACAATCCTCTAAGAAGTAGCCAACTCCTATGATGAAGAACTATTAGGTTAGTGGCCAACATAATGAGCATAGGATTTTAAAGTCCGTACTCCTTCACTTCAGGCTTTGTGAAACCTAGGAGGGTAATCCCAATTATTTTTTCATGCAATATAATCAATTAGTAACATATTTATACTCAAATTAATTCCTTTTATAGCAAATAAAATCAATTTCATTGAGGATTTGGCAGATTTTCAAATGAAGGATTAGCCATTTGCTAGGAATTGAAAGTAACTCCACTTTTACTATCCTTGGAGAGATTTTCTATTTAAATATTATTTTCTTAGAATTCTAGAGCCAGGAACACTATTTGTTCATCTTATGCAAGGCTTTCTGAGAAAATGACCAGTGTCTAGTCAATTGGAGCAACAAAGTCAAGTATACAAGAGGCTCAATAATATACAAATTACTTGTTCAGGAGAGGAACAAACTATTTTCGTATTGCTTTGCATTTACGAAAACTCACTGCGCAAGAAACATTTACTTCTTAGCAATCCTAAGCCATTCCTTACAAATTTTATGACCCTATTCAAGCGTTTTAATTAATTCTTTGAATTAAAGCTGAAAACAAGGTAATACATTCAAATGAAATATTTGAAGACAAATGCTAACACCATTAGTATTTCTCATTCATGACTTTGAAATGAACGTACATAGGAGAGTATTAATTCCTTAACTGATATTTTTTTTCGATATCAATAATTTCTATAAAACTTGTTTAAGATCGTTACATACATAACTTCTTATCCAAGAAAAACTACTGGCCTACTTCAGAATTCTATTCTAAGTGCCCTTTCTGAACTTAGACTTTACCTAGAAGCCTATTAAGACTTCAGAATCTGACCTCTGTAATAAGCCATGAAATCCCCTTTTATAGGACAAGGGAGCAACTAGCATGAGGCTTAATTACATTTACATTTCATTTCATTTGCACCAGAATTTTGAGATATTCTTAGTTTGTTACATGCAATCATTTGAGGAAAATGGAAGAGTAAAAGACCACATTCCACATTCCTTGAATGAAGACACACCGAATCCTTGAAAAGAAGAGTTGTTGTAACCATGTTGAATCCTCATCCTTGTTGACCAAAGAAGATTCTCCAATAGAAGCTCTAGCACAAACCTGTATATCATCCAGATACAATATACGCACCACGAAGGTTAGCTATTCTAGAACTTCTCCTACATACTAGCTCGAAAACATTCCACCTCAACACATGAAACAAGAAATCACATGAGTATTGAATAGGAAAATCCTAACAGAAAGGGAATGGTATCGTCAAAAACAAAAATACGACATAATCATCACTTTGAGTCATCAACCTCAAAGGATATTCACCCACGTTTTATTTGTGGTGGGACTGGAGAAACTGTCACCACCTCATTATTAGGATTCCTCGATAGTACCAGGGAGAGGGGAAAATATTTTCCCTCTAATTTAGTGCCACCCTTACTACCTGAAAGGCTATTAAGAACCTCACATGGAGAATTGCATTCCTTTGGATAGGCCTTATGATGTTTAGTCTCCATCCATGTCCTCTTTTCATACTTTACTCTCTATGTTTGACTAATTCTTCTGAAACTATTTGCTCTTTTGGACGGTAATTTTCCTTGGTACTATACTCCTTGAATTTCTTGATCCTATTCTTCTTTTTGGCATATCAGGAGCTCCATGCATTCTAGCTGTATTCCCAAGACCTCCCTTAGGCTCAAACAAACACAACCCCTCAGATTCTTGAATCATCATGACAAACCTACTTGCCTAGAATGTCTACACACTTCTTAGGAGAATTCAATTCCAACACACTTCTTGATCAACCTTCGACCCTCATTCATTGCAAAATGAATTATGACATGGAAAATCACTCAAGTAATCTGCATTAAATAGGCCATTTGAAGCATGGAAGATTAATGACTCAAAATATCCTTATGCGAGCAAGTTGGTAACTTAGAGCTCAAGATTGAATCTAAGTCGTTGCTTTTAAATCAATGAAAACTTTATCCATGGGAAACAACAATTCCAGCTCAAGTGTTGTGATCTATCAATCAACATGTATCGCTAACCTAATTCGTGCTTTCATTAATATCGACAAAGTACATAAGGCCAGTTTAGAGAAACTTTCCTTGCATGCTTCCTTGCTTCATCGTTGATCTTTCACTAATCCTAAGGTGCTCATTAGCGATGAAGTTACTTATGCGATGGATTTTTGTTCACTAGATCGTCTTACTTTAAAGCTTTATCAATGGTCCTCCAGTTATTTTTTTGATTCCTTTTTTGATCTGTGCGGAATCCCTAGGATCATGACATGTTTGCTCCCTCCATTAATGGTTATCGCCCGTCACCGATCCACTTTATCTTTTCCCAACTCAATCAATAATGAAAAAATCCCTGAGATGGCCTTTACCCTTGATTCTATGGCCTGACTTCTAGTCACATCTATCCCTTCATCCTGCATCGTCAATTCAAACTTCATCCCTAGGATCCCATTGGCAATGAGAGATATTGTGGAAACATCAGATCTTGTACACATGTACCTGCATAGAAAAAATGGCGCCAAAGATATCGCCCATAAGATCATATCGAATTAGCTAAAGAAAAACCCTTTTAGAAGGCACCCATCGCTTAATGCCAATTTAGAACTTAAGTTCTAAGATAAATCCATGATGAGCGATAAGGCCTCCGTTCATCGCTAATTCTCCTCATAAATTGTGCAAGCAATAGCGATGAATGGTTTACATTATCTATAGGGTTCATCACACATCGCTAATGTGAAAACTTCCTTTTAGAACACATCTGCGATCACACAGTGCAACAACACATCACTCATCGCTATTACAAATTTTCTTTTCAATGGCCATACATGATAGGTAATAAGAGCATATGGCTGAGAAAATTGCTCATTGCTATTACAAATTTGAGGGATCAGATGCCATTAGCGATGAGCGATATCAAAGGAAAGTACTGCTCATTACTCATCTCTATTTCAAGGTGTAAACCTAAGAATAAATCAGCGATGAGCAATATTGTTACAAGGGCTATCGAGACTTAAGTGAAAGTTTTAGACACATGCTCATAAGTTTTTCTAAAAGAGGGGACTTCCTAAGACAAAAATTAACTCGAAAACCTCTAAGTTAAAAAATATGAAGAGCGTAAGGACTCAAGGATCCTTACCTAATTTTATAAAATAGAAAGGTCCGAACCTAGGCTAGAATGGGCCAGTTACCAGGTGATAATGGATGACTAAAGATACATTAAAATAATTGGTCATGAGTAATAGGGAGTCAACGACCCAATAGAATAATACAAGCTTTTGTAGATAGCAACCCTATGT
This sequence comes from Sequoia sempervirens, assembly GCA_007258455.2. Lineage (NCBI taxonomy): Eukaryota > Viridiplantae > Streptophyta > Pinopsida > Cupressales > Cupressaceae > Sequoia > Sequoia sempervirens. The sequence continues at coordinate 156,196,576 of VDFB02000013.1, read as the reverse complement.
CCAAATGCAATAAGGGCTTTAACATGGAACAAAGAATTTTTTTTTGATGGGTCCATCAGTGGCTTTGAATGGGGACACATGCCTCTTGTAGGCATGGTGAGATCTCAGAATTTTAGGTGAAGCAGGCCAGGCACAAAAATAAAACAAAAGAAACAACATATGTACAAAATTTACATAGGAAAAGGAGACCTAAAAAGGGAGATCCAATCTCCACCCAACCAACACAAAAATTTCAAAGATGAAAACTATATTATGCATCCCTTAGTTCAACTAGGTTTTACCCTCCTGATTGGTGGCACTAAGCCACAAAAATGCTGAATAAGCTCTTGCCTCTGTCAAAAACCAACCTTCTAAAGGAGCTGATGTTTTTCTATTCACATTTGTCCTTATTGTACCGCTGAAGTAAGAATTTTTTTAATTTTGTCAGAACAAATGTTAGGCATCCTTTTAACAAGTGAGAGTCTATCCGATTATAACCTTTTTTATCACTATCTCTCACAATCTTTTTGAGTATAAAACTACTAGTGTAACTTTCATCATCCTGTAGAGTAGAGTCAGGCATAAAATGAAAATTTTCATCGTTACATGACACATATGTTTTATATTCATAATATGAAACTGTATACACCTAAAAACGATCATCACCTTTAATTAATTAAATACTAGCTATTTTTCAAAGACATTCTTATCAAACTACTAGGATATTGCAGGGGTTGGAAGTGATCTACTTGTTTCCTTTTGGTTAAGTTAAGAACATAGATTAATTAAAAGGTTAATGAACACCATGTTTCCTTTTCGTTAAGTTAGGAACATAGCTTAATTAAAGGGTTGATGAACACTATGTATTTTGTGCTTGATGGATGGTAGGCATATGCTCTCCCCTTAACTGGGTGACCAAAAAGCTAGACCCATTCACTTTTTTGTGCGAGTGTGAGTTGAGTATATCACATGTGTTCTCTCTTTATTCATGTGGAATAAAGATTGATCGAATTATGGGTATACTTTCTTGCTTTTGTTTATCTTAGAGGGCCTGTCTTGTGGGAAAAGTACTCACCCAAGGGAATGACCCAACCGGTAACATGCTAAATCCAAGCGCATTTCCAGCCGGTATATAAATGTGGAGACTGAAACAAAGGCCAATATCACGAGGTAATTGGTTCCGACGAGAAGGGAAACAATGGTCTCTTGCCGCATGGATCAACCCCCACGAACGAAAAAGTCCTTACTAAAAACCCTATTGTAGTTTGGCCAAAAACTTTATCTATTCTTTGGTGTAGCAATGGTTGTTGCGAAGGCATCCACATTCTCACAATTTTTAGTAGAGATGAAAAATATGCCATGGGAGATTCATGGGTATTGATGCTTGCCTGCCCCGAGAAGTGAGTGCCATGGAGGGGAGCTAGTGGGGTCAAGCATCTAGTCATCCAGTAAGAAAAAGTGCGGTTGGGGTAAAACACATGTGGAATCCAAAAGAATACAGTCTTTCACAACCTTAGGAGTGTACATTGCTTGATGTGTCTTTATCAAAGTGTCTTCAAAACAAACAAAACATCACATGTCAAAAGTGAAAACCTTGATTCAGAAGTAAATTCATTGAAACAAACAAGTATCCAATTATAAAATCTGAGAAATCAAACCTTTGGGTGGGTATTTTTTCTTTTTTGGAGTCATTTTGGGAGTTTATGAGAGTTTTGGCACCTTTTGTCTCTGTTTTAGTGCCTTTGGGGTCTCAAATGGCATCTTTTGCTAGTCTTGATTTTCATGTTTTGACATGTTTACTTTGAAATGGTGCCTTTTGTCTCTGTTTGGTGCCTTTTGCAAAACACAAAACAATGACCTAGGTTCATCTCACGTCTGACAGTCAGTCTCCTCAACAGTGTTCAACCATTCCTTAGGGAAAATAGAGTCTAAACATGTGGTTTACCCAATGATTTCACGAAAGATTAAGATTCAAAAACCAAAGTCTAAATCTCTTAGTCCAAAAGAACATCAAAAACATCTATAAACACTTTACGACTTTAGCGAGAGGTTGACCTTCAATTTCTATAAAAGAGCTTGGAAGAACAATCCTGAACTATACATCTTTTACTATTGTCAAATCCCAAGACTTTTCCAAAGATTTGAGTATCTCATTTCACAAGTTTGAACCAAAATTTCAAAACTTTCTCAAAGTCCAAAATCATTCCTTAGGTACCTTAGAATCTAAACTTGTTAAAATTGACCTCTACAAGTGGAGTTTTCTAGCCTAAACCAAGATCTAACATCACAAAGTACCAACATCATCAAATTTATCATATCTTTGATTATTAGGCCTAGTTTCATCATCAGGATTTATCATCCTCTCATCATGAAATGAGGCTACATAGTCAAATCAAATTTAGTGTCATTAGAATTTGTCATTCTATTTGACTTAGTTGTAATGCTTGGTAATTTTTCAAAACCTAGATCAAAGTTTAGTCTAAACTATAACACTTGTATGCCCATCCAAACAAGGTTGCAAAAACAAAATCTCAAGGAAAAAGGACTTGAAAATCAAAACATTGAAGAGTCAAATCTTGGAACTCCAACCATCAAAACTCCCAACATTGAAACTCAAAACATTGAAACTCAAACCACCATGGCTGAAATAGATGAAGATCAATTGAATGCTTTAGCTCATCAAATGAAAAACCTTCAACAATAAATTTGGGATATGCAAAGGGAAACAACCAAAAAAAGATATTTGTTGTCAGACATCTATTATTATCCATCTGACATAAATATGGACATGACACCTTCTCCACCAACAACTACATCATCCAAATTCATTTTTTTTGAATTCTTGAAAAAGTTAAATTAGAAGCCCAAATCTCAGTCCTCAAACAAAAAGGATATTGAACAATCTTACAATGACATGCATCTATCTTCATCTCCCATAAGCCAAAATATACCTCATGATTCTTTCACCCAAGTTAACGATTCCATCCAACCACCTTCTATCATATCTTCTATATCCAATGATTCATGTCAATCTCTCCATCCAAACCATGCTATCATAGACTCCTCTACACCTCAAGACCAAAACATTCTTTCCACTTCATCCAATGATACCAAAATTCCACAAGTTCTTCCAATCTTTGACCAAGACCGAATCTCTCAAGAATTCTATGATGATCCCCTCCTTTCACTTTTCATCCACAAGGATTCCCTTCCATCTCAAGAGAAAAGTATCCTTCCAAGTCCTCCTTCCACTCCATTTGATGAATCCATACCATCTCAAGATTCCATTGCATCCCAGGAGCATGATAATTCTTCCATCCTATCTAATGATGTCCTATCACTCGATGATCAAGATATAATTTCTACAAAATCTCATGATTCCCTTCCTCATCAAGATCAAGATATGCTTCCATCTGAGGATATCCCTTCATTTCATGAGGATGTTCATCCTTCTCAAGATCAAGATATGCCTTCCATACCACTTCATGGTGACTCCAAACCTAATAAAGAGCAAGCTACTCCATCTCCTACACCTCATGATCCTTTTCCAAGTTAAGATCCAAGTACCCCATCATCCCCATGTCAAGATCCTATCACACCTATACTAGCCATCCATGAACCCCACACCTACAAATTGGGATAATCCAGCTTCATCTGCTCCAGTTTACTTCCAACACCTATCCTTTCATCCATATCATATCCTCCCCAAAATGGACTTTCATCTTGTTTCACGAACAATACATATCCCATTGGTAAACAAATGTGTTAAAGTATGAACTACAAAGGAAAATGATTAGGCCTTCATGAACAAGGTATCCTAGAACCCCTTTTTGCTCAAGAAAACCCACATTACCATGGCCTTGGTTATACACCTAAGTGTCCTAGTTCATCAAACCTGCCATCTATCTTAGGTCCTCATCCTAATCCACCAAACCTTCCATCTATCCTAGGTCCTCATCCTAGTTCATGAAACCTTCCATCTATCCTAGGTCCATATCTTATTCCTCAAGAACAACAAAGGCACACATCTTTGATGCCCTTTCAAAATTCTACCTACACTCACTCATCCATAATACCTCCATACCATTCATCTCAATCCACCTCTCCTATTGCTCTTGGAGGCAATTTGGGTGCCAAATGTCAAAAGCTTCCATATCAAAATCCACATGTGTCAAAGGATCAACATGTCTCCTCGAATAGGTATGCAAAAATAAAAGAAAATTTGATCCAAAATCAAAGGAAAAATTAAAAAGTCCACAAAGGCCCATCAAAGCAAAAAGGAAATTTCCAAAGACCACAAAGGTCCATAAATCAAAAGAAAATTTCAAAAGGCCACAAAGGCCCATCAAAGAAAAAGGAAAAATTTCTAAGACCACAAAGGTCCATAAAGCAAAAATAAAAATCTCAAAGGCCACAAAGGCCCACAAAGAAATTATCAAAGTAAAAAATCATGTGGATTCCAAAAAGTCTCATAGAAGCAATAAAATATAAATTGGCATCCAAATTTGCTAATCCAAAAACTTCCTCCAATTTTCCATATAAAAGCCTATCGTCTTCCAAACCCATTTTTCCTCCATCACTCCACCACCCTTCAAGGTGTGTGCCAATGTTGACCTTGAAATCCTTTCCATCTATCCATCAACAAGCCTTTCCACCTCCTATCCATTATCCAACATTCATCCCCCATTTTTCGCCTTTAATCCAAACCTTTGGATAAGTCCTTAGTTCTTCCATCATACCTTTGATAGGCCAACATTTATGAGTCTAATTCCCATTTCCATGGTTTATTAAAGGGATATTTGGTTGTGAAACTTGATGCTTAAGTCATTCCTCCATCTCCCTATCATCCATATCCTATTTTCCATATTCCTCTTGCACTCTACACTTGGGGGGAGAATTTCGTCCATCTTATCATTCCTCACATTTCCACCTTTGATCTTGACAAGGTTAAGGATCTCCTTGAACATCATATATCTTATCCTATACGCTCTATCCATATCTTCCATACCATATCTTTTGTCTTATCCATATTCCATCATTCTTACTAGATACATCCTTCTTCTCGTCCTTGGTCTTGATGAGGTATAGGGGCAAAATACTTGGTCCTTGTGTCTGTATCTTATCTAGTTGATCTTGATCATCTCATTCATTATCCTTATCCTTTCATTCTTCCATTCCATATATCCTATCTTATTGAAATCCAAGTCATCATGTCCCTTTGTAACCTTGAATCTTATCATGCAAATCATATTTGAGCCTAGCTGTAAAACATTATCCAATCCTCATATCTTTTGTCAATTAATCATCAACAATAATCAATCTTATCATACTTAGAGGAAGTCAGTGATCCTAAGTACTTATCATCATCATGCCTTATGGAATCAATCATTCCTGGAATTTTACTCAATCAACCATTATTATCTTTCGAAAAGAGATATGCTGCTTGTGTGACATGTTTTGCAATGAATATTTCATTTTGATGTATCATTTATCCATGGTTGCATTACCTCTCTTGTGGGGCATCTTGTTTCTTCAATCGGTCATATCATATCATATCATCCATCACGCTTCCATATCTATGTCCGTCATGCATCCATGTCTACATCATAGCTTTATCCAGTGTTTGTATCATGATGATCTACCCTAGTACTACTTAGCCCATTCTAAAAATTAGTTTTTCCTATCACATCGCACTGGGGGCATGTCCTACATTGGATCAGATTCATGTACATGCTTGAGGTCATAAAATCAAAAATCCAAAAACATTCAGAAAATAAAAAATCCAAAAACATTCTTAAAATTGAAAATCCAAAACATTCAAAATATATCAAAAAAACCAAAAATAGGTCAAAAGTTAGTCAAAAAGTCAAAAACAGAGTCATTTTGTTGAACTACATCATCTCTAAGCTTTGAACATAGGAAAGGTTGATCTTTATCGTCCCCCAAGACATTTAGATCAGTCTTCTAGGAGTTTTTCATAATAAACTGGCATTTTCACATTCGTGTCTTCATCTTGTAAAAATTGGTCAGGTCGCCAGTCAAACTACGTGGTCTCTACATGTACAAGGTAGGCAAGGCTAATCTTTTGATCAACCCTTGAGGCCCATAGGATAGGTCTTTAGGTTAGGTTTTGGTCATCACAGTCGTGTCTCACCCTAGATTGGGCATAAAATCCTGAACTCACTGGGGGAAAATAAACTTTGAGATTAAACCAACAAATAAACAACAGTGGGGAAAACAAAACCCAAAAATAATGATTAAAATGCAACCCAACATTGAACATCAATCACCATTAGAAGCACATCAAACATCTATATCATATCAAAATCCAAAAACAGGTCAAAAGTCAGTCAAAAAGTAAAAAAAAACAAAGTCATCTTGTTGAGCTATGTTGTCTCTGAGCTTAAACGTAGGCAAGGCTAATCTTTGATCAACCCCAAAGACACCCTAGGTCAAGTCCTTTAGCGGTCCATTGTAATTAGTTGTCATCTCTTGTTTGTTCATATCTTGGTCCTATAAATTGGTTGAGTCAGTCAAACTATGTGATCTCTACGTGTATAATGTAGGCAAGGCTAATATTTGATCAACCCACGAGGCCCCTAGGATAGGTCCTTAGGTTAGGTTCTTGGTCAAAATCTCAGAAAACACCTAAAAATTGGAAAATTGAAAAATCTCAAAAACATTAGAAAATCGAAAATAAAATCAAATCAAAAGGATGATGCTCTTTTGAATCATGGGGTTATCACATTAAACACAAATGTTCAATTTTTGTTATCATATCTCTGGAGCCGCTCGATGATGTATCAAACTAGAGGAGCAAGGAAAGAGTATGATTTTTCTTTGTCTGCTGTTTGTGAGTTGATCATTATTACTATGCAAATCGTCACGAGATGTGCACTACAAAGTATCACTGATGACATTCTGAATTTGCATAGGAAAATGATTAACTCTTGTCTGTTTATGCAAGCAATGCTCAGGTCATATCGGTTTAATTATACTTAGATGCTTGTGTTAATTTGCACTATCAAACATCATGGAAGTAGTACTCAGGTCATCATGGTCCAAATATACCATTGATGCTTGTACTCACTTTCAACATTTTAAAGGCCCAATGATGATAAAAAGTATGACAAATTGGTTGTTATGAATGACAACTTTTGCATACGAGATCTGCATGGTTAGAGTAGATTGCATCCATGTTAGTTTGCATTTGTATTTATGGGATTTCCAAAGCTACAACAATGATTTTATCTCTTGCATTAAGGGATTGAGTACACTTGACATTACCAAAAACACATCATTTTCATGTAGTTACACATAACTTGCATTATCATCAATTAGACAACATTCTCATTTAGTTGCAAATCAGTTGCATCATCATTTGCATACATTAGGAAACATTATCAAATCATTCATCCATCCATGCATCACATCATTATATTTGCATCAAAAAACAAAAAAAGAAGTACATTCCATCTCACTTGCATAATCATAATCATCTAATTCATTATTAATGGATTAAGAAATTGGTCCATTAAGAAGATTGAAAGAGATATCCAACAGAGTAAGATTTCCATGAAGAAAAAGCTGCTACAAGGCATGATTGATTAACAAGGATATAATGCCCTTGTTATGAACATCTAAAACCAGTAGTGAAGATCAATTTTTTATTACTCAAATCCAAGACTGATAAAGGACTAACTGGATATAAACATCACATGTCATTTTCATAATCACATCCATCTGACATAGTATAAAACATCATCCATAAAAGTAGATTAATTCATCAACCATGCATTATCACATCTTATCATCAACCATGCATTACCATATCATCATTGCATGATCATCATAATCATCATGATCATCATCACATATAAACATCACATAAACAACAACAGAAATATGCATCATCATGTGATCATTTCATACGTCATTTACTCATCCATTGCATCATTTATTTGCATAAGAAAAGTACAAAAACATCAAATGCATCACATTTCATTGGCATAATAGGATCCATTACATACATCATATTGACATCATTCATAAAGCATCATAGAATCATAATACATTAGTTGCATCATCATTTGCATCCATATCATATCATATCATCATCATATAGAACATCACATAGCATCATAAAATATAAATCAAACACATCCATCATAATCATCACGATCATGATCATCATATAAACATCATATAGACACATAGATCATCATCATCATTGCATATCATATAACCTCAAAAAAAATAATAATGTCAAAGTGTACGAGGATATCCAAAAATATGATGAGATACATCAATATAAAAAATGGCACTGTATCATAATGTCTCAAATCAAGAGGTACATCATCAATGTCTCAATTGAATCAGTGTGTATATCAGGTCTTGATACATCATCAAGTTTCAGTACATTAATCAATCCTATACTGGGGCATATCAATCAATCAGAGAAGTCAAATCACATCACCCAATCAAATCCGAATCCGCCTGCACCAGATGCGAAAATCCTCCTATGATCATAACATATTGCAAATCAACAATCTTATCAATCAATTCAACCTTTCCTATCATGAGGTTCATCAATCAATTCAACCTCGCCTATCATGAGGTTCATCAATCAATGCAGCTTGCCTATCATGAGGTTCATCAATCGATCCAACTTCGCCTATCACAAGGTTCATCGATTAATGCACCTCGCCTATCATGAGGTCAATAAATCAAACTATCATTGATCCTCTCCTATCATGAGGTCAATCATCAATCTATCATCGATCCCCACCTATCATGAGGTTCATCAATCAAATCAACCTCGCCTATCATGAGGTTCAATCAATCCAACCACGCATATCATGAGGTTTATCAAATCAATCAACTTATAATTGAGTCTCACCTATCATGAGTTCAATTATCATCATCTTATCAGTGCATCTCACCTATCATGAGATCAATGGACATCTAATCTATGAACATCATTAGTCATCAACAACACAAAGGTTGAACGCGATCATTAAACATCAAACACAAGGAGGAAACATAAGGGATCAATTAATCAATTAATCAATCTAGCAGGCTCAATCTTCTTTTTCTGGAGATAAATCATTTATGGATCATTAAGTTTTGAAATCATCATCAAATCATTGAAAAATCCTCAAATTCAAAAATTCACCATTTTATCTCCCGAGGGGGCATAATCCGTCAGTACCTAAAAATCAATGTCTGGCGCATCGTTTGGGGCATCGAAAACTTTTCTGAGCATCAGTATCAAATTTTTCTTTGAAGCAATGCATAAACACATTACTTCAAAGAGGGGAAAAATGTATACACCTAAAAACAGTCATCACCTTTAATTAATTAAATACTAGCTATTTGATTAATATTCCAACAACGTATAAATAAATTCTCAATTTATTTATATTGTTCACCCTTCTCTAATTCTCCAAATCTAAATCATCTTCTTCTAAATTAATTAAATAAACAAGTTTCCCTAAACTTGTTTTATTTAATTAATCTTCACTAAATCCAATTAGGAATTAGAGCACATTTCTACAACTTTTGTGCCACCTCACCAAGGTCACATGAAAATAAATAACTCTAATTTTTAATTAGAATTATCTTCAACTCATTTTTAAAAAAAAGCACATGGCTCATTTCCTCCCACACTTCCACTAATTTTTGAGCACATGACTTATTCTTCCCACACTTCCACGTATTCTTGATCACATGAAGTAAAGTTATCATGCAGGTTTATCATTGGAGCTTGGAGCATTTTGGGAGTCTTATAGCTAGTTTTTATATCATGTTTTGCCTTGCATTTACATCTTAGATTAACATATTTCTTCATAGTTGCATTTTATCATCCATCTTGCATCATAGTTTCATTTTAGATTAGTTGATTTTAAGTTTACATTTGAGCATATGTAGAATCATGCATAGAGTCATATAGATCACTACCATAGTATCCACTACCGTTTGTGTATTTATCATAAACATCATCCTCCACTCATCATAGCATTCATCATCATTGTTTGCATATAGTTTCATGTAGGCATATAGTTGGCTTGCGTGTTTAATACCAATCTCATTTCTTAAGTGTCATTCTAATAGCCTTTGTGTACATAGAAATCTAAGGGCCAAAGGGTTAAAAGAATCATTAAGAATATAGGACAATGAGATGTTCTTGGAATATTTAGTTTGTTGCAAATTAGAATAACTTGTTTGCTTTGAATCTTTAATGTAAATCATTTCATTAAGGTTTGTGTTGATACTAACTTTACACATTTCACACACACACAAAAACATGTTTATTCTAAAAATAACATTCCTTGCTATTCATCTCATTGTCATGCTTTGTCAAAATGCCTTCCCACTTAACTGGAAACTGAAAACATTCATACTCCCCCATGTAATTAACACCTTGATACTCGATTTTATCTTCATCACCTGCATCAAAGGTAATACATTTATAAACAATTCCCTCAAGGAGCACATCAATGTGTTGCTTCGTATGCTCAATACCATATTCTGACCCTATATCAGATGTATCATCATAATCCTCAACAAAGAGTGGATTATATCTGCACCAATAAGGATCATTATTTCTTATCTCTGGTGAAGATGGAGGCTCATCATACAATGGATTTTATATTACACTTATTTATGATATAAGAGCCTCATTTTCCTCAACATGGATGTCTAATTCCTCCAAGTCATTACAACATCCAAAATCATTGTAGTTATTAAAAGAGAAAACATACACATTTTCTAATGCACTTACAACATTATCAACACATTTCTCATTGGAAACAAATGATTCTATTTCTTCTTCATGAGGACAATCACAATCAATAGAGATTTGACCATACTCAATGCTATCATCGTCACTATAGCAAGAGCACCCATTAATATTGTAACTATGTTCAAAATTTTTAGACTGAATGCTCAGTCTTATGTCATCCATAGGAGCATAGGTAGTGGACCCTTTGATAGAACTGGAACCACACCCCTCATTTGCCTCATTGAAGTATATATCTTTAGCCATTTCTCTGCTATCTTTCTCATCATCTGATATCTCACTAATCAATTCATACAAAGCAGTATAATTATTATCATTTTAATTTGAAGACCTGATGGCTTCTTGATGATGTTTCTGGGGCTTTATGAGATCAGAACTATAAAATTTTGTTCAAGTTGAAACAATAGGGGTGCAAATGCTCCTATATTCATTTTGACTCTTGGTTTACACCATTTATCAACATTAGGTATTCTATGGCAGTGAACACTTGTATTTAAGTGATTCCTTTGTATCCCATATTTCAAGTTGTTTTCAATGTTCATGGCTATCCCATAGGCCTGATGTAAGGTTTTGGGGTCTTTATCTCTTAGTAGATAGCTCATATTTTTATCAAAAGCCCATAAATAAACAACAAACATACTGCATCACTTAGATCCAAAACATCAGCAATATCCCTTAATGTTTTAGCAAATCTTTGGTTAAATGTTGGGACTAGCTCATCATCTTCTTTCTCAATGTTCATAAATTTATTTAGCAAATATCCAACACTGATTCTTTCACTAAACTACTCCATGAACACTACTTTGAACTCACTCCAAGAATAGATACAGCATACCGGTAAATCAGAGAACCAATCTCTTGAATCTCCCTTTAGGGATTGGACAAATAACCTCATAATCACGTCCTCATGATCTATCTCATAGTCATTCATTAAATTACTGAATTCTTGCAAATGCTTACTTGCTGAATCACTCCTTGTACCACTAAACTTTGGTAGCTCATTTTTGACTTTAGATGGAATAACATTTGGGTAACCAGAAATGTCATCAAAATTTATGGCCATATACCTTTTGATGCTGAAATTTATTTTGTTACATGAGAGGGGCTGCACACTAGGATGCACAAGTTGATGATAAATTTTCTTATAGCTCTACAAGCCTTTTTATATCAACTTTGCAATTACACTGGGCAACTTAGACTTCTTTCACAAGATGACCTTAAGATTTTACAATTCAAAATTATATCTCAACTTGCTTAAGATCTTCTAAATGGGTTTCTTCAAAAACATTTAATACTTCTCTTCATAATAGATACTACAATCTAGTAACACAAAAGTATGCAATAAAATTCACTATTATTCCCTTCCTTAGTGCTTAATCACTAAATATGGAATCAAATTTTTACAAGACTTACAAGTATGATTTTCATATATAAGTTTGAATTTTGAACCAGAACACTTGAACAGACCCTGACTGGTCTGACCTCTTATTTTCATGCAATATAATCAATTAGTAACACATTTATACACAGATTAATTCCTTTTATAGCAGATAAAATCAATTTCATTGAAGATTTGGCAGATTTTCAAATGAAGGATTATCCATCTGCTAGGCATTGAAAGTAATTCCACTTTTACTATCCTTGGAGAGATTTTCTATTTAAGTATTATCTTCTCATAAGTCTAAAGCCAGGAACACTATTTGTTCATCTTATGCAAGGTTTTCTGACAAAATGACCAGTGTCTAGTCAATTGGAGCAATAGAGTCAAGTATACAAGAGGATCAATAATATACAAATTAATTGTTTAGGATAGAAACAAACTATTTTCGTATTGCTTTGCATTTACGAAAACTTACTATGCAAGAAACATTTACTTCTTAGCAATCCTAAGCCATTCCTTACAAAGTTTATGACCCTATTCAAGCGTTTTAATTAATTCTTTGAAATAAAGCTGAAATTAAAGTAATACATTCAAATGGAATATTTGAAGACAAATTATAACACCATTAGTATTTCTCATTCATGACTTTGAAATGAATGTACATAGGAGAGTATCAATTCCTTAACTGATATTTTGTTTTGATATCAGTAATTTCTATAAAAATCTTTTAAGATCGTTACATACATGACTTCTTATCCAAGACAAACTACTGGCCTACTTCAAAATTATATTCTAAGTGCCCTTTCTAAACTTAGCTTTTACCTAGAACCCTATTAAGACTTCAGAATCTGACCTTTGTAATAAGCCTTGAAATCCCCTTTTATAGGACAAGAGAGCAACTAGCATGAGGCTTAATTACATTTACATTTCATTTCATTTGCACCAGAATTCGAGATATTCTTAGTTTGTTACATGCAATCATTTGAGGAAAGTGGAAGAGTAAAAGACTGCATTCCACATTCCCTGAATGAAGACATGCCAACTCGTTGAAAATCAGAGTTTGTTGTAACCTTGTTGAATCCTCATCCTTGTTGACCAAAGAATATTCTCCAATAGTAGCTCCAATACAAACCTGTATATCATTCGGATACAATATATGCACCACCAAGGTTAGCTAGTCTAGCACTTCTCCTACATATCGACCTGAAAACATTCCACCTCAGCACATGAAACAAGAAACCACATGAGTGTTGAATAGGAAATCCTAACAGAAATGGAATGGTGTTTTAAAAAAAAAAAATAGGGCGCAATCATCACTTTGAGTCATCAACGTCAGAGGATATTTTACCATGTTTTATTCGTGGTGGGACTAGAGAAACTGTCACCACCTCATTATCAGGATTCCTCGATAGTACCAGGGAGGGGAAAATATTTTCCCTCTGATTTAGTGTCACTCTCATTGTATGAAGGTTTATTAAGAACCTCACATGGAGAATTTCATTCCTTTGGATAGGCCTTATGATGTTTAGTCTCCATCCATGCCCTCTTTTCATACTTTACCATCCTCTTCTCTTTGTGTTTGACTAATTCTTCAAAAACTATCTGCTCTTTTGGATGGTAATTTTCCTTGGTACTATACTCCTTGAATTTCCCCAATCCTATTCTTATTTTTGGCATATCAGGAGCTCCATGCATTCTAGCTATATTCCCAAGACCTCCCTTAGGCTCAAACAAACACAACCCCTCAAATTCTTAAATCATCATGACATACCTACTTGCCTAGAATGTCTACACACTTCTTAGGAGAATTCAATTCCAACACACTTCTTGATCAAACTTCAACCCTCATTCATTGCAAAATGAATTATGACATGGAAAATCACTCAAGTAATTTGCATTAAATAGGCCATTTGAAGCATGCAAGATTAATGACTCGAAATCTCCTTATGGGAGCAAGATGGTAAATTTCAACTCAAGATTGAATCTAAGCCATTGCTTTTAAAGCAATTAAAACTTGATCCATGGGAAACAACAATTCCAGCTCAAGCGTTGCGATCTATCAATCAACATGTATCGCTAGTCTAATCCGTGCTTTCATTAATATCAACAAAGTACATAAGGCCAGTTTAGAGAGAAACTTTCCCTATATGCTTCCTCACTTCATCACTGATCTTTCCCTAATCTTGAGGTGCTCATTAGCGATGAAGTTACTTATGTGATGGATTTATGCTCACTGGATCATCCTACTTTAAAGCTTTATCAATGGTCCTCCAGTTCTTTCACCAATTCCTTTTCTAATATGTGCGGAATCCCTAGGATCATGACACGTTTTCTCCCTCCATTAATGGTTATCGCTCGTCGCCGATCCACTTTATCTTCGCCCGACTCTATCAATGATGAAAACATCCCTAAGATGGCCTTTACCCTTGATTCTATGGCCTGACTTCCAGTCACATTTGTCCCTTCATCGTGCATCATCAATTCAAACTTCATCCCTAAGATCCCATTGGTGATGAGAGATATTGTGGAAACATCAAATCTTGTACACGTGTAACTGCATAGAAAAAATTGCGCCAATGATATCTCCCATAAGGTCATATCAAATTAGAAAAAGAAAAACCCTTTTAGAAGGCACCCATCGCTTATCGCCAATTTAGAACTTAAGTTCTGAGATAAATCTGTGATGAGCGATAAGGCCTCCGTTCATCACTGATTCTCCTCATAAATTGTGCAAGCAATTAGTGATGATTTGTTTACATTATTTATAGGGTTCATCGCACATCGCTAATGTGAAAACTACCTTTCACAACATATCCGTGATCACACCGTGCGACAACACATCGCTCATCGCTATTACAAATTTGAGGGATCGAATGCCATTAGCAATGACCGATATCAAAGGAAAGTACCGATCATCGCTCATCACTATTTCAAGGTGTAAACTAAGAATAAATCAACGATGAATGATATTTTTACAAGGACCATCGAGACTTAAGTGAAAGTTTTAGACACGTGCTCATAAGTTTTTCTAAAATAGTGGACTTCTTAGGACAAAAATTAATTCAAAAACCTCTAAGTTAAAAAATATGAAGAGCGTAAGGACTCAAGGATCCTTACCCAATTTTATAAAATAGAAAGGTACGAACCTAGGCTAGAAAGGGCCAGTTACTAGGTGACAATGGATGACTAAAGATACATAAAAATAACTGGCCATGGGTAATAGGGAGTCAACGACCCAATAGAATAATACAAGCTTTTATAGATAGCAACCCTATGTGCAAATGCAATAAGGGCTTTAACATGGAACAAGGAAAAAACTTTTGAGGGTTCCATAAAAATATATAGACCATGGAACCACCTTTTCTATTATATCAAACATTACTTAAGAAAAGTGCTCATAAAACCCTTAGAGATGTACACATAATTATTAAGTATGTATATGTTTCCATATTAACCCTTTGAGGAGATTAACATATTGATTGAATCTACAAAAAAGTGAAAACATTTTAGCATGTAAATGAAAAAAAAGAATGAGAGATATAGAAGGGAAATATACTAAGAGAAAGATAATGACTCAAATACACCCTAGGAAAATATCAACCTCGAAAGCATTGAACCAATATATTATTCCCCAACAACAGACATGCTATCATATAATATCAAGCTATTTCCTCCAAGGAGATGAAAATCCTCTTCCTCTAGTAGAAATTTGAGAATATACCCTACAAAAAATCTTCTCTTATTTATCTATCTCATTCCCTCAATATATAGACTCATGGAGGCCCAAAAAACCACCATAAGGTATTACCATAGGCCCAAAAAATGCCCAAAAATAGCATAGTAAAAAATATATGAACCACACTCCATTATTTGTCATTTACCTCCTTTAAAAACAAACTCTCTAATTAGTGTATCATAACATGCATCATAACTTGTTCAAGATTTTCATTCCACATTGTAACTTCCTTCTTAATTTTTTATCTTACCTATCATAATTACCATTATCTTTATCTTAGATGCTCTTACACTTCAATCATGAGTTGATATTCTTTTACAAATATATTTACACAGGAAAATTGAAAGGAAATATGTATCCACCCAAGATAATTTTTGCATAAACAAAATAGAGAAATCTATCCAAACATGTATTCAAAATCCATATGAAAAAGAATAGACAACATACCATCAAACATGGCATAATATATACCCTGGGAAAACCCTCAAGAGGGAAAAAACCAACCTCCAAAAGTATCCTTCACTCATGTATTATTCAACAATAAAGATTACAATACATATTCAAAGTTATCCATGAATACCCTTGAAGAATCAAACACTCTACAAGAAATGCATCTAAAAAAGCGTGTAACCACACATCCCATGGCATGCTTCAAACCTCACAAATGCTAACAAGAGATGCTCTAAACCCCTTAGCCAAAATGATCAATTAGAAAACAAGCCAACCTTATACAACTACCCATGTGTTTGATTTTATAGACATAAGCTCACATAAAACCACCAAGTGGTATTACATAAAACCATGTGACTAAGACCATGAGCTTACAAAACCATTAACCCCCAAATTTACTTTTTGGTACTAAGTTTTCCTAATATTAAATATTTCCCCAATGTGCAACCTCACATTAAATATTTATCACAATGTTACATAGAACACATAAAGCAGCCCCAAGAATGCTAACCCATGTGATGCATGCATCCTTGAATCCCCTAAGTGCACCAAAAAAAATAAAATATTACATTATGCAAGGTGGACAACACACCTTTTCCTAACAAAAATGTGAAAAAAAAGCTTACACATGACATAGTGACCAACATGTATAAAGTGGGACATATCATTTTACGAGAACACATAAAATATTCAATATAATTAATTATTTCAAGACTCAGGACTTGGAAGGTGTATGCCAAACTTAATCCCATAAACTTCATGACATTGAACAAACAATACCAACATGTTAGAGTGGGGCGTTCGTTAGTTCTAATAAAGATGGCATTTGCATTCTCTAGGCATCTTAATCCTTCTAGGATATATTAGTCTAAAAAAGTCTTTTAAGAGCCCTAAAACCAAAATATATCAAAATTTGATGTGACTGATCTCTCATATTGTGGCACATGTACAAATGTTAAATTTAAACCTACAATTGGTTATTGTTCAATCTATAAAATCTTATCTTAGTTTCCCCAATCCTTGATGGTTTTCTTATAGTGATTGTAAAAATACATTTTATTCAATGTAAGGGTTCTAAGAGTGATAATTTGTGTTCTACATCTCATGAAACTGAACAAATCTAGTTGGGTTGATTAATTCTATTAGAGGCACTATTTTTATTCCCATTCATCCCACTCCTTCCAAGCTATATCAGTTTTGTAAAGAATCTTAATAGCTTTGAGATAAAAAAGGTGCCAAAATTTGGCCTGATTATTCTCTCAAATCACAACACCTATTAATGTTCCATCTAAAGCTATAGTTGGATATTGGGCCAATATGGAAAATTATCTTTTAATTTTCCCCAGCTCTTGATGACTTTCTTTGGGTGGTAGAAATTGCAATATTATTTAAAAACCATTAGTTTTATTTATTGCAAGGTTGCTATGAGAAATATTTTATATTTTGAACTTTGTAATACTAAATGAATAGTTACACCACATCTAGGTGTATTGGTTAATTCCATTAGATTTGTCATTTCATTTCATATGCATTCAATTCCTTCTAGACTAAATTGGTTCAAAAAAGTATCTTAAGAGAAATGAAACCGAAAAGTGTCAAAATTTTACTTAATTATGATTATTTTATTTGAGCTTACAATTACGCAATGGGTCAATCTAAAAATCCTATCTTAGTTTATCCCAACTCTTGATGGTTTTCTCATAGTGGTAGCAAATAAAATGTTACAAAAATCATCAATTTTGTTTAGTGCAAGGGTGCTAAGAGCTCAATATTTTATATTTTTCACCTTAAATAGTATTGAATATATAATTCCAAGATATCAAGGTGGGTTGGTTAATACTAATAGAGGAATCATTTTTCTTCCCTTTCATATTGATCCTTCTAGTATACCATGGTCCAATGATGTCTTTTAAGATCCATAAAAGAAAAAAATTATCAAAATTTTATGAGAATGGTCTTACAATTTGTGGTTCCTATGAATGTTCTACCTAAACCTACAATTGAGAATTGGTTCAATCTATAAAATCTCTTTCAATTTCCACCAACTTGTAATGACTCAATGGAAACGTAAACTTGATATTGTAAATTGTGCTATTTTGCTTCAGTATTATGGTCTCAAGTGTCCTATCTTACAATACACATATTATGTTCCACTAAGTTGATAGTTACAACATGTCTAGGTGGGATAGTAGATGATACTAGAGGAATCATTTTATTTCCTAGACATCCCAATTATTCTAGGCTATGTCTGTCTAATAATGTCTCTTAAGAGCCTAAAGATGGTGTGAAGACTAAATTTATTCTTAACATTCTTTCAATTTATACTATGAATAAAGAGTCTAAGTTACTAATTTTTATATAATTCATTTCCTCTTAGAACTTAGTTGAAAATATGGATACTAGAGCAAAAAATCAAACTAGAGGCAAAAAAATTCTAAGACTTGATGTTAACATTAATTTAGAAGATAGGGAAACAATAAATTTGTTAAAAATAACAAGTTAAAGGACACAAAAAAATATTTTTTACTTCAATTATGGCATGTGGATAAGGCATCAAATGCATAGTTTCTAGTAAGATTTTTCATTTACATCTTATACAAATAGAGGCTTAAATGCACAGGGGTATGTGCAGGATCATCATGGAAAAAATAGGCCCTTAAGTGGCAAAAAATTTAGAAAAATAAGAGTTAGGAAACTTGACGTAAAAATTTGAATAAGTTATCTATATTATTTCAAAAATATGTAAGAATAGAATATTTATAAATTCTATGTAGTTTTTAAACTACTAGGTTTATTTAAAAAATAAAAAAATTATTTGGTGAAAATTTGAAATTTCAATCATTGGTAAATTTGGGAAAAAATAAGTAGATTAATGCAATCGACCACCTAACCATAATAAAATGATAATTTTTTATAATATTTTAGATATAAGTAGAGGAATCATGTCCTAATGTGATGCATATTTTTTGTAATTTTTTTCAAAGCAAATAATTAATTATGAATTTTTTATTACAAATTTTAAAAAATATAAAAAATCGTTTGTTTGACCACCTTAACTTGGTCAAAAAATCAAAAAATTAATTTTTTTAATCCTATAGTATGTGAAGCATAGAATGTGATGCATGTTTCAGATTAAAAAAATGTGATAGTTTGAAAGTTATAAATGATTTTCAATCAGCCTATCAATCAGGACTTTAGTCATAATTCAAATAGAAAATGAATAGTAATTATTTATTAAATGCAAGGTAAAGCATAATTTATATTGGTGGAAAGCTAAGAATATCCTTTAAAAACCCTTTTCATTTCATCAATTTTGGGTAAAAAAGGTCGTCAGCCACATGGGCCATCATATCAGTTACATATCGCCACTTTTTGGCCCATCATGATCCTGCACATACCCATAGTTGCTCTAACAAAGAATCATGATTTGATCACTATCCACAATGAAAATAATATTAATCTTGAAATGAGAATTATAAACATTTAAAACATTTATGACCACTCTCAACAATGACTAATCTTGATAGTTATTATTCAAACCTTCAAACAATATGTGAAACATTTAAATATATATTCAAAATATTTATATATTGATCTCAATATGGTTACAAAGGTATACATAATGTCATAAGAATACAATATAGTTTCATAAGGCCTACAATACCTTATAGGTGTACAATGAATGACTAAACAAATTCACATAGGAAAACAATAAAATACATAAAAAATAAAAATTTGTACCTACATGCTATGAAGGTATACAATAAAATATCTATAAACAAAGACTATGTAGTCTCCTCAAATAATAAACCTCTCCTAGCCAACCGAGAAGATGAATATTAAATCTCATAATTTACAACTAGCCTCTACCAATTATACTTCCTATACTTAAGGCTAGATTGTATTTCCACCTATTAATATAAATATACATTATACACATGTATACAAAACATGGCATATAAAATGACAAAAATAAATAATAACTTCCCACAACCTAATATAATTCTTCTAAATCATCCTCTACTTTTCATCATCCATCTAAGAGGTAGGTCGATGAATTGGAGTTTCACCTCCTCTAACAACCATGAAGAAATAGTTTGGAGTAAATATGCATATCATTTTTTTTGCATTAAATTATATAATAAATACATAATGATAGTTAGATTACCGACTTATATTTGCATAAAAGGAATATAAGATAAATTATTGTTGTAGTAATTGGAACCTTTTAAAATGGGGTGAGGGATGAATGACGTATTCACACCCACTTTCAAAGAGGTTCCACTCAAGGATAACCCTAGAGATCTCAATGAAAAGGAGAAAGAGATCTTTTAATAGGGCTATCATAGGAAATGAATATGATCTAATTAGGGGTTCACCACCAAGTTTAGACTTGGAAAAGATAGTACAATACAAACCCTAATTGAATGCAAACTAACTCTAAATGACCTAGAAAGATGAACAAAATGTATCAGAAAGCTATGAAGTAGAGAGTGTGTGCCTAGGAGACTGAAGAAGGAAGAATGGAGGTCTGTAATTATGGAAAATATGCTATTAATGCTAACTGGGACTCATTTTCCAAGCTGGGTGAATCAGTCATGATTCTAGAAAAATGTGTAGCTACAAGTTTCAACCAAAAGGGTATCCAAATATGTGAACATCTCTACCAGGATTGTACAGTGGGACTCATTCGCCACTTGTGGTGAATCAATCCACTTACGCTTTTTCAGAATTTTGGGACCTGATTTTGTTCCTCTCGGTCTTCTCTACTCTTCTTAACTGATTTTTGGATTCGAAATTGCAAATTGCCACTTGCACACCTTCTCCAAGCTTCTCCAAGGCTTGATGACAACTTTAGGGATTTGAAAACTTTTCTCCTTGAAAAATCTACAACCTAGCCCTGTAAATCACACACAAGAAGAGAGAAAAATGTTGTGGGGTTAGGGAATAGGGGTTTGCCTTGGTCAAACACCTTATTGGTAATTAAACCTTGAGATAAAATCAAATATGACTGGAGAATGATGAATGAACAAATAAGAATGTTGCAACTCACTAAACCCTAGCAATAAGGTGCTAAAAATATGCTTGAAATGGCTACAATGGATGTGGTTCTTGACTCTTGCTTAAATGATGTTGATATTGAATACAATGCTTGCTTGAATCATAAATTATACATCACAATTGTTAGCACAATAAAAAACATGAAGAATGCAATCTTTGGCATGATGATTGATACTTGAAGAATGCTCTTGAATGCTTGATAACCTACCCTTGAATGCCTTTGAATTCTCTTCTGAATGTTTAAGTTCTCTTGTGAACTCTTGAATGCTATGTGACTTGTAAAAATTGCTAGGTGAGAATATGAGTGAAAGAACCTTATATTTATACTCAACTATGCAAGAATTCCTGAAATTACAACACTACAAGTTGACATTAGATAGATAGGAGAATACAATCACGTCAGAAATTTAAATTAAATTTGAATTTTGGTCACACGAGACTCATTCATCCAAGGTGGTGAATGAGTCCCATTAGATATAATGTATGGGATAAAAAATGAAAAGTGCTTAGAAATGTGTAAAAACTGGTTTGGGACCAAAAGATCTAGGTGGGACCCATTCGCCCAAGGTGGAAAATAAGTCTTAGATCCATAAATATGGGCCACAGAAGCCAAAAACACCTGAATTATGATTGGTTACTGATTGGTGTCGAGATTATCCTAAAAAAGATGCAATAAATGAGGCGTGTGGATGTAAAATAGGGCCAATTAAAGCATCAGAAATCCCAATTATTAATGACAAGCCTAGAGAAATGTGAAAGTGTGTTACAACACTTTACAACAATCCAAATGAGGCAAGAATGATATTAATTATGTTTAAAATTATGTTTATTATGCTTAGTTAATTGATAAAACCCTAGAAAAGTGTGAAAGTGTGTTACAACACTTACAACACTTTTGCAAGGCACCATTAAAATTTATTAGTTCACAAAGGCCCAATACCTAATGTGAATGTGTTATCCACATTACAACATTAAATCAAGGCAACATTAAGTCAAAATCATAAGGAGGGCCCAAACAAGTCAAAAAATGTAGAAGGGTTACTTTTTCAGTGGCTCCATTTATCCCCCACTTTATTGAGAGGATGAACTTGCTTCAAACTCACACTAACATAGACAATCACACATTAAGAGGGGTTCAAATGTACCAATTCCAATAAGATGAGATAACGATCAAGAATGGTGATCAATCCCCCAAGATCAAGATCCCATGGCATACCAACAATGGCACAAAAGAACACACATGAGAATGATATAAAGAGCAACAACAAAGCACAATCATACACTGCCAAAGATGAGAAACAAAAAAGGTGAAACAAAAAAAATTGGGTCAAGCTTCGACCGTTTGTCCATCTTGATGTGGATCAAATCTAGTTTGTTTGTCCAAAAAATGCATACTCACTTTGAGGCAATGGAACTCCTGGCTGTTCGTTGGGTGAGACACATACACTCATGGCTGGTATACACTCACACACACACACACAAGTGGCTATGGGGAAAGCCATTCCTCGGATTGGGCTTCCCACTCAAACCATACCAAAATTATACCTCCTGATAACTTTAATAAGGTGCCACAAAAATGACTTTCAAGCTTCATGAGGCAAGCAAAACTTCGTATGCTTGGAGCTCATGAACAAAAAAGATGGCTCCATAGGCATGCAAGCTATGTTATGCAAGGTGGCCATGTAACAAGAAATGAAAAATGTAACAGGAAAAGAATGTTCAAAGGAGTCTTGCTTAGTTCATGCGAGTTATTTAACTTAGGGAACATTGTGCCTAATGTCTCCAAGAGAGGACCAATCGAAGAATAGAAGATTCACAACTTAGGGGATGTAGTGCGTCACATCAAGCCACTAAGAGGAATATAATATGCTAAGAGAGATCACGCTCTTGAAGGACATTACACCCAATGTCATCCACAAAGCGACAAATTCATATGAAGTAAGAAAATTGCACCAAGAACCCTATGCCAAGTCATATGTTTCCGAGTAAAGCTGCGTCATGCGAGAAAAAAAGAAGAGAGGGGTTTCCCCCAAAATGAAAACACCAAACACATAAGGGATCTATGGATTTGGGGTCAGTATGTTCAGTGCTGCAATGTTTTTAGAGAGCTTGGAACTGTCATCATCCCCCAAATACACATAGAACTGGAAGAATGAAACAAAGAGAGTGAAAACAAAGAAAAAACTTTTGGGTCAACATGGAAGAGACATAGGGTGTCTTGATGCCTTGCATCATCCCAAAAAGAAAAACACAAGACAAATGAGAAAGATAAAAGGTGCAAGAGATGTATGACATAGAGAAGAATGAAGGTATAAATAGAGGAATGCCACAAAGAGAGAGAAAACATCAAATATAACATCATAGGGGATCACATTATGGACATGCAATCACACAAAGGAAAATGAAAAAAAATAAATAATGCAAAAAACTAGTAAGGAAAATGCAAGTCAACCTATGAGCAAGTCATCCACCTCCCAATCTCAATTTGTATAAGCAGAAGGTGAAAAACGAACCTAAGGGACAACGACAAATGCATTAATAGGACAAGGCTATCAATTTCTTTCCCCCATTGAGTGTGAGACAAGAATGAGCCAAGGTAGGTGATGGGAAAGGTCATGTAATAGTTAGAATAGAATATTATACAACTATTACATGACAAGGGGTTGGGAAAAGGGTCTTGCTTTAAGGGATTATTTAGACTATAATGTCAAATTGTTGAAGGATCCTGATTACAGTTCGACACTCGTTAGTAACATGCCCAAGAATCCTATGATATGCACAATACTTTGTGTTATCTTTAGGGAATTTTCTTCTAGTATGAGGTGGAAGTTTAAGCCGACTTGTGTCTATAAGATGTTTCAGTGTCATTCAATTTCTGTTTGGGTGTGGGAGATCTTGTAAGGAGTTTTGTTGTTGCTAGATTCACCAACTTCTCTAGTTGAATGTTGAGGAGGACCTAAGGTGATCCTCTCACCCTTGTCATTGTTATGAGTGATTGGTTGTTCTTTATGAAGGGCATTTATATTAGGAGGGGAATCAAAGATCATCGTGCCATCACCTCGAAGGCTTAGATATTCTCTAGGAGGCTTTTTGTTATGAAAGGGATCTTGATATCCTAATCGCTTTGTGTTTTCATCAGTTGGTTTTTGCTCTAGGAGTTGATGAATTTCATGTTCACTTGTTGTATCACATCCTTGTTTACTCAATATTGTGAAGCCTTTTCCATATGTTTATTCAAGATTGATGGGAGTGTTTGTTACTTTGTTATCATAAAATGGTTGAGTGTTTTCTTGTCTAGAGGAATTAGGTTCATCTATTGTAGGGAACTTAAGTTCAACTTTTGTTTCAGGATGTAAGTAACCAAAAATATCAAGAGGTAGTATGGTAGGAGGATTTGGTTGGTTCATGGATGGATAGATGGATGCGTTAGCTTCAAGGTTATTAAGGAAATTGTTTAGGAACTTACTCATGCTGTCATCATCTTCTCCAATGATGTCAACATCACAAGGAGGACATGCATTAGGAGTTGAGTGAGCATGAGTGAGTTTGATTTTGTTAGGGTAATTTCCAAAGGCACAGCTTGAAACATACACTAAGGATTTTAATAACATCCAAATCTTGCTAAAGCACATATCCATGATGCAAATTTTAGATTCTAAACTATGCAACAATTTTGATTTTAAGAAATGCACAAGATGAATGAATTTAAGCTAAATGCAATGAATTGAATGAAACAAAAAGTCTGCCAACTGAAACAAAAAGGTAACAACAACAAACAAAAACTTAGAAAATGAAGATTAAATGCCAGAAAATGTAGTGTAAAATGTGCAGAGGGACTGATTCACCCAAGGTGGTGAATGAGTCCTAGTGATGATATTTTTGAAAATTTTCAAAATTTTTGAATTGAATTTTATGATTTTTATGTTTTCTGAGCTATGTATGATATGCAAATGTATAATTTGATTAATTTTCAATGAATTTAAGTGCAATAATGCAAGATAAATGAGCTTTTCACTAATGCAAATTTTGAAACCCTAGAATGCAAATTAACCAATACAAATCTTAATGCAATGTTAATGCAAGCTAAATCTAGGATGAAGATGCACTCCAAATTAGAATTGTGATGTCCTAAATGTAGGTTTGAACACCAAAATGGAACCCATGAAAAATGTGTGGAAGATGATTCATGTTGATGTTGTTCGCACCCACTTCCAAAGAGGTTCCACTCAAGGATCTAACCTTAGAGATCTCAATGCAAAGGAGAAAGAGATCTTGCAATAGGGATGTCCTAGGAAATGAATATGATCTAATGGGGGGTTCACCACCAAGTTTAGACTTGGAAAAGACAGTGCAATGCAAATTGTAAGAAAAAACCCTAATTGAATGCAAACTAACTCTAAATGACCTAAAAAGATGAACAAAATGTAACAAAAAGCTATGAAGTAGAAAGTGTGCACCTTGGAGACTGAAGAAGGTAGAATGGAGGTCTGGGATTCTGGAAAATCTACTATTAGTACTGACTAGGACTCATTTGCCAAGCTGGGTGAATTAGTCCTGCTTTTGGGAAAATGTGCAGATACAGGTTTTAGCCAAAAGGGTATCCAGATCTATGAAAATCTCTATCAAGCCTATACAGTGGGACTCATTCGCCACATGTGGCAAATCAATCCACTTTTTCTTTTTTGTAAGTTCGAGACCTGATTTTGTTCCTCTCAGTCTACACTGCTCTTCTTGATTGATTTTTGGATCTGAAACTACAAATTGCCACCCGTAGACCTTCTCCAAGCTTCTCCAAGGATTGATGACAACTTTTCTCTAACTTTGCTCCTTGAAAAATATGCAACCTACCCTTGCAAATCACACACAAGAAGAGGGAAAAATGCTGTGGGGTTAGGGAATAGGGGTTTGCCTTGGTCAAACCCCTTTTTGGTAATTAAACCTTGAGATAAAAGAAAATATGAATGGAGAATGATGAATGAACAAATAGCAATGTTGTAACTCACGAAATCCTAGCAATAAGGTGCTGAAAATATGCTTGAAATGGCTGCAATGGATGTGGTTCTTGAATCTTTCTTGAATGATGTTGATATTGAATACAATGCTTGCTTGAATCATAAATTCTACATCACAATTGTTAGCACAATAAAAAACATGAAGAATGCAATCTTTGGCATGATGATTGATACTTGAAGAATGCTCTTGAATGCTTGATAACCCACCCTTGAATGCCTTTGAATGCTCTTTTGAATGCTTAAGTGCTCTTGTGAACTCTTGAATGCTATGTGACTCGTAGAAATTTCTAGGTGAGAATATGAGTGAAAGAACACTATAGTTATACTCAATTATGCAAGAATTTCTAAAATTACAACACTACGAGCTGACATTAGATCTAGGAGAATAAAATCCCACTAAAAATTTGAATTAAATTTAAATTTTGATTACATGGGACTCATTCGCCCAAGGTGGCAAATGAGCCCCATCAGACATAATGTTTGGGACCAAAAATGAAAAGTGCTTAGAAATGTGTAAAAACTGGTTTAGGGCCAAAAGATTCAAGTGGGACCCATTTTCCCAAGGTGGTGAATGAGTCCCAGATCCCTAAATCTGGGCCCCACAAGCCATAAACACCTGAATTATGATTGGTTACTAATTGGTGTTGGGATTATCCTCAAAAAGATGCAATAAATGAGGCTTGTGGATGCAAAATAGGGCTAATTAAAGCATAAGAAAGCCCAATTATTAATGACAATCCTTGAGAAATGTGAAAGTGTTACAAAACTTTACAACACTCTAAATAAGGCAAGATTAATGTTAATTATGTTTATTGTGCTTAGTTAATTGATAAAACCCTAGAAAAGTGTGAAAGTGTGTTACAACACTTCACAACACTTTTGCAAGGCACCATTAAAATTTATTAGTTCGCAAGGGCCCAAGACCTAGTGTGAATGTGTTATCCACATTACAACATTAAATCAAAGCAACATTAAGCCAAAATCAAAAGGAGGGCCCCAACAAGTCAGCAAATGTAGAAGAGTTACTTTTTTAGTGACTCCAGTAACACCTATGTATAGTAATCCTTGAAGATGGGGAAGAGACTCTATAGAAGTCATCAATTGAATTTTTTTATCTTACCAAAATTAAAAATACTAAAACTTACATTAGTGAAATATAAAATAAAACTACCACCACCAACATGTGTGGGTGTCAAAGGTCAAATATCCACTTGTTTAAGATTTTAAGATCAAAATTATTATTTGAAAAAAATGGCACATAAATATATTTGCTAATTTATTACAATAATACCTAAGAATTTTTCAAGGAAATAGAGGTATGAGATAACAAATAATGGGGTATAGGATGTATTATTTGACCCTAAAATTTTAGAATAAAATACATATATATTTTTTAACTTTCATTAATAATGAATTTTCACATAGATTCTAAAATTTAATTGGAAATGTACTATAAATTGCATGAATTTATTTAAAATTACTTATGGATCAATACCGAATGTCACTTCTAGTAGGGAATCTACCATCACCATACTCTCTAACATTAAATAATGACACAACTCATGATTTATAAAATATTCTTAAATTTGGGGAGAATCTCTCTCAATCTATGGAGCATGCTCCTTAGTGTTAGTAGTAGCTTCATTATTATAATAACATATTCTATGTTCCTTATCATAGATTCCTTTGGCTCATGAAGTCATGTAGCCCCACAAGAATGTCATATGTATGGTGATACGTTGAGCCTCAAAGGATCACCCTTATCACCTTGTAATAGATGCACATTATACTCAACCAAGGATTACTAAACAAATATTCAAAAACCATCCACAATGTATCCCAATTTTTTCTTGTTTACTCATGGTTGCACTAGTAGATTGGAAATATTTTGCAACATGTTTCTAATGGTGCATTAGTTTTGGGTTAGTGAGAAATGCACACAATTTGTATTTGGTATTTTTCATACTTCACTCTTTTATAAGATCTTTGTGGCATAAAATTACCAAAAATGTACTCTATGGCTTGCTCATGTGTTTACTTTCCTTGTGATGAAATCAATGCAAGATATCAAAGATAATAATTACACTATAAGATTTTGGTGGTGCATGCTTGTAGCAATAGGATATTTTAATGGTTCCATCAACACTTTGAACATAATTTTTTGGTTTTTAATTTTCCTTGAAAGATATATTTTTTGTGTTTCAAGAGGATGCATGAGAATTTTAGGAGTTTGAGGGGGAGTTTTGTAGGTCATATTATTATTATTTTCATGCATTTCATCAATTGGAGGAGGGTTTTGGTTGCTTGAAAATAAAATTCAACAAATCAAAACCAATTCAAGAAAACATTCAATTTAATTAACTATAATTATTTTTAAAATGATATAACTTAACTCTTGCATGTCAAAGAATAATTGAGGATGCTTCAATTTAAATCAAATTATGGGTGTTCTTTCTTTTTCTTGTGTTTTTAAATTTCTATGAATAAAATAAAATAAAATAAGGTAACTCTTAGTTACATTTTTTTGGTTTTATTTCAGTTTGGTGTGATAGTGCTATAACACAAGCATATTATAACATGCACATGTTTAGGTTTGGATTTAATACTAAATCTAAAAATGATCATATTTACAACATGAATAAGCATTAAGATGATAACTCTATAATCTAAGCACATCATGTTTTTATAATGCAAAAATGTAATCTTTTATTTTGCCTCAAAAATATATTTTGGTCCACATTTTGGCGCATACCCTAGTGATGGTTTTTATTTAGAAATAATTTATTATATTATGCCTAGATAGGATTTTTTTTGGGGTAAAATTTTCAAGTAAAAGGAAGAATAAGAGATCACAAATCTCTTTCACATCAAGTTACACATCAAAGATAAATAAAATTTATGGTATTTGTTTGATTTCTAAGCATAGTTGATTGCTTAGAAAATAGAAGATGAGTTGGGGATGCAAGATATGGACCATCCTTAAACATATTGCCTTCATTAACTCAAGGGACTTGGGTGGAAATAAATTTGAAGAAACAATGTAAGGTCAACATTTCCGTTGGTGTTAATTATAGAGGTAAATTGCTAGTTGTTATTTTTCTACTATATGTTTGTAGGTAAATCTTTGAAAATTCTTATAATTTTTCTATAAGGGATGAAACATATCTTAGAAGGTCTAATTAATATATGTTGATTCTAAATAGGAATTCAAACACCTTGAATACAATAGAAATAAAGACTAGGGTCACAATAGTAAGTACTTCACAATCCAAGTGGTTGATCACTAAAAGTGACAAGTTTTGATTAATTTTGTAGAGAGGAAAATGGTAACACAAAGGGGTAGAGTTAAGAGGTTAACACAAGATACATACTTATCATAAATGATGTGAGGTAGGTGAGTATGTTTATAGAGTTAATGCATGAGGTTATGGGAAAGGAAAGTAAATTCCATTAAGGAAACAAACAACAATATTCCTTTTAAGGAGTTAATGCACAATATCAACATGAAACTAGTTATAATGTAACCTAATTTGTATAAAATTTTGAGGTAGAGAGAAAGAGTGATTGTGTAATAGGGACAATGCTTTGAAAGGACTTAGAAATATTTATTCTTATTTTAAGATGTTAAATTGGTTTGTGTTAAACTACAATAACTATGACAAAGATTTATAATCTCTAGTTTAAGTGGTTAAGAAATAGGAACATTATCTCATGGGGAAAGAGATTGTGATTCATACATATCATAAGCCCTTGCAATACCTTTAAGTACAAATGATGTTTCAATAGTTAATACACTACACGTGGACGATATTTCTTCAACAACTCCATCTAGTGGTCAAATACAAGCATGACATTGAATAAAGTGATAGATATACTCTAGGTCACCTCTTTTGCCTATAGTAGGTAGTTTTTCATTGTTGGAGAGTTTTTCATGAGAGGTGTGTGTAGAGGATTATAAGGATGATGTTATTATGAATGAAAAATATTATGCCTTACAAAGAGGGAAAGTTGTGGGTTTTGAGCCTCATCAAAAGTACTACATTCAAGAAGAGATTTTCTACAAATAGGATAATCTATGTGTGTCAAAAGAAGCGAACTTGTGCTACTATGTAATTAAGTTTCTAGGAAATGAGTTAATGAAGTTAGGGTACTTAATGTAGTTGTTATTTAATTTGTTTGCTTATTTTTTCACCATTTTCATCAATACATAGGTCCTATGTGATGGTTTTCCATAATATAGTGTCCAAAGATTCTTGCAATTTTCTGAACTTTCAAGGAGCATTCTTTATTAAAAGAAGGAAGAATAATATTAGCCACTTGGTTTTAATATTTTCCTTCAAATCATTGAAAAAAATGATTTTTGAAAATTTGAAGGGTAAGAAGGTTGAAATTTAGATCCATATTGAAATATATTGGATCTAGAACTAAATGAAAATCAACATTCAAATGCACAAATTTTACCGTTACAATGATTTATTTAATTAATATTTAATTTAAATTTATTTAAATTCTATTTTATAATTTTATGATAAAAAAATAACTCATTTCAAAAAATGCTATTATTGATTATAAAACTCTTCAAATTAATATTTTTTTAATAATGAAAAAACTTAAAATTTAGGAAATATAGGTATAGGAAACACCTATTATTGATAATTAAAAAAATCAAAATAGAAATTCTGAATCAAGAATAAGGAAATATGTATAGACTGTTTCTTGTGGATAAAGCAATATACTTTCTATATTTAGGAATGAAAGCAAATCAAGATTTAGAAATAATTATAAAAGCTGAATAAAAGTTGTAGAAAAGCAATAAAAATAGAATCAAGAGAGCTACAAATTCATCCTACGTGATCATTGCAGAATAAGAATTTCAGATGCCCATGCAAGCTTCAATTTTGTAACAGGGATTGAAAAAATAGTGAAGGAATCAGTAAACCGGCTCGCTTCGGACCTCCTAGTTCCTGGAGAGTATCAGATTCTGTGCCAAACAGCTCGATCATTCACCTAGGGGGCAGGAGACGAACCAACACTTCTGGCGTGACAGATCAGCTCCCTTCTCCGTTTGCGTACCCAAGGCAGCCATTGCAGATCTCTCTCCATGATGAGCTTTTGGCATGGGCGAGAGGATGATCCTCTTACAGTGTTAAATGTTTTAAAGGCAACACTGGTCGTAAAATTTTCAGATTTGCCCAGAGAAACCAAAGATGCAATTGAAGAAGAAGTTAGACGATTGAATCCACGTTGCCCACATTGTTTATCAAAGGATTCAAAGTACAGATACATGAATAACAAAGGTCGCTCCAAATCCATACAGCCCAGATTCGAGTGTCGTACATGCCATGCCCAATTCACTCTCGGTGGAAGAAGGTACAATTCTAAGCTTTGCTCTGCATACGCTTATGGTTCTCTTGATCATCTTACCACGATTTCTCTTCTCCAGAATGCCCAAACAGTGAACAATATGGCCCCCAGCAGGAGCAACAACTTTTTCACTGAATCTTTCATCCAAGATCCAAAAGAATCATGTGTTGTAAACACCCATAGAATAAAGAACTATAATCAAGGCCTTGAGCTACATAACGAGTGCACTGGAGTGAATGCAGATCATTTCTATGGCCAAGCTGACAATTTCTTTACTCCTCGCCTTGATGACAATATCTCTATGCCCAATTTGGCTTGGGCTCCAATGGCTTCTGCAAATCCACAAAGTACTTTTGAGCAGCTACCTGTAAATATGGATGGTGGTTATAGAAATCAGTTTTCAAATGTTGGTGCAGTGATGGGAACATATGGCATTGGAATGGCTGCTTCTGCAAATCCACAAAGCACTTCTGAGGAGCTATATGTAAATATGGATGGTGGGTATGGAAATCAGTTGTCAAGTGTTGGTGCAATGATGGGAAGCAATGCATCTGTGAAAGGAGTCCCATATGGCATTGAAATGGCTGCTTCTGCAAATCCACAAAGCACTTCTGAGCAGCTATATTTAAATATGGATGGTGGTTATATGGATGGTGGTTATAGAAATCAGTTTTCAAGTGTTGGTGGAGTGATGGGAACATATGGCATTGGAATGGCTTCTTCTGCAAATCCACAAAGCACTTCTGAGCAGCTATATGACACAAATCATGCTTTATGGAATATTCTTAAATTTGGGGAGAATCTTTCTCAACCTATGGAGCATGCTCCTTAGTGTTAGTAGTAGCTTCATTATTATAATAGCTTATTCTCTTTTCCTTATCATAGGTTCCTTTGGCTCATGAATTCATGTAGCCCCACAAGAATTTCATATGTGTGGTGATACCTCAAGCCTCAAAGGATCACCCTTATCACCTTGTAATAGATGCACATTATGCTCAACTAAGGATTGTGTGAGTGAACTAAACATGTTAAAATGTCTAAAATTCTAGACCCTCCTTCAAAATTAGAGTAGCCTCAAGAAATATTGAGGTACTACATGGTTTCTAAACAACTATTCAAAAACCATTCACAATGTATCTCATTTTTTTCTTGTTTACTCATGGTTTCATTGGTTGATTGGAAATATTTTACAACAGGTTTCTAATGGTGCATTAGTTTTGGGTTAGTGAGCAATGCATATAATTTCTATTTGATAATTTTTTCATACTTCACCCTTTTATAAGATTTTTGTCGCATAAAATTACCAACAATGTACTCTATGGTTTGCTCATGTGTTTACTTTCCTTGTGATGAAATCAATGCAAGCTATCAAAGATCATAATTACACTGTAAGATTTTGGTGGTGCATGCTTGCTGCATTAGGATTTTTAATGGTTCCATCAACACTTTATACATTGTTTTTGGTTTTCAATTTTCCTTGAAAGATATATTTTTGTGTTTCAAGAGGATGCATGAGAATTGTAGGAGTTTGAGGGGGGGTTTTGTAGGTCATATTATTATTATTTTCATGCGTTTCATCAACTGGAGGAGGGTTTGGGTTGCTTGAAAAGAAAATTCAACAAATCAAAACCAATTCAAGAAAACATGATTTAATTAACTATAATTATTTTTAAAATAATATAACTTAACTCTTGCGTATCAAGGAATAATTGAGGAGGATGCTTCAATTTATCTCAAATTGTGGCTGTTCTTTCTTTTACTTGTGTTTTTATTTCTATGAATAAAATAAAATAAAATAAGGTAACTCTTAGTTGTTACATTTTTTTGGTTTTATTTCAATACAGTGTGATAGTGTTATAACACAATCACATCATAATCTAAGCATATATAAGCACACAAGTGAAAGAACACAAGATTTTTTTTAAGATGATCACTCTATAATATAAGCACATCATGTTTTTATAATGCAAAAACATTATCTTTTATTTTTCCTCAAAAATATTTTTTGTCCCTTCACATTTTAGCGCACACCCTAGTGATGATTTTTATTTAGATATAATTAATTATATTGTGCATAACTAGGAATTTTTTCAGGGTGAAATTTCCAAGTAAGAGGAATAATACGAGTTCACAAATCTCTTTCACATCAAGTTACACATCAAAGATAAGAATTTATGGTATTTTTTTTAATTTCTAAGCATAGTTGATTGCTTAGAAAATAGTAGATGAGTTGGGGATGCAAGATATGGACCATCCTTAGACATATTACCTTCATTAACTCAAGGAGAGGGTGGAAATAAAGGTGAAGAAATAATGTAAGGTCAACATTTTTGTCTGTGTTAATTATAGAGATAAATTGCTATTTGTTATTTTTCTACTATATGTTTGTAGGTTAATCTTTGAAAATTCTTATAATTTTTCTATAAGGGATGAAACATATCTTAGAAGGCCTAAATAATAAATGTTGATTCTAAATAGGAATTCAAACACCTTGAATACAATAGAAATAAAGACTAGGGTCACAATAGTAAGTACTTCCCAATCCAAGTGGTTGATCACTAATAGTGACAAGTTTTGATTAATTTTGTTGAGAGGAAAATGGTAACGCAAAGGGGTAGAGTTAAGAGGTTAACACAAGATACATAATTATCGTGAATGATGTAAGATAGGTGAGTATGTTTATAGAGTTTTTTATGAAAACTAAGAGGCTACCCCAAAGAGAACTACCAAAAATGAGATCTAATTTCTTTTGAAATATGCATTGCTTAGTCTTGGGCTATATTGTCAAAGTATTATTAAGGAAAAATAGGTTAAGGATCAACTCAATAACTCTTGGAGAAATATGTGATAAGGCCTAGTACATATCCTTGTAGTTCTCCTAGTCTAATAATGTCTAAAAATGACGTGACTTGGTGCACGCACATGTAGACTATAGAAGATTAAAAAAGATAAATATAAATTATATATAAGGCCTAGTACATATCCTTGTAGTTATCCTAGTCTAATAGTGTCTAAAAAGTATATGACTTGGAGCATGCGCATAGAATATATATGGGATTAAATAATATAAACATCAATAATATGAATGTATGATTTGTTGGATTTGTTATAGCATGCTAAGTAATTTATAAAGATTTAGACTTCAAATTTAAGTATCACCAACTAATAATCAAAGAAGAAGATTTATGGAAAATGATTTGACAATGCAAAGTATTTTTGAGTGATTGGTTATTTCATTTGGTTTCTGAAATGAACCAACCAATTCCATGCAACTTATAAATGAAGCTTAAGGCCACTCACTGATTTTTTATGTCACAAGGACTTAGATGATAGATTAACTTTTAGTTGGTCATATGAGGAGCACTTATCTCTCCTATAGATTATCTTTGTTTTTCTAAGTAAGAGGAGAACTTTGTTGAATGCAAAGAAGTGTGAGTAGACCTAAAATTAATTATCATACCTTGGTCACATTATGGGAAATAAAAAGATAAGCATAGGTCCATCAAAAGTAGGAGGTATTGTGAATTGTCCCAAGCCTACTACCATGACTAAAGCTAGGATTTTTTTGGTGCTTCACAATACCTTCATATACTTGTTAAAAAATAATCATATGTGGATATGCCATTGCATGAGGTTATGAGAAAGGAAATTAAATTCCATTTAGGAAACAAACAACAATATTCCTTTTAAGGAGTTAATGCACAATATCAACATGAAACTAGTTATAATGTAACCTAATTTGTATAAAATTTTGAGGTAGAGAGAGAGTGATTGTGTAATAGGGACAATGCTTTGAAATGACTTAGAAATATTTACTCTTATTTTAAGATGTTAAATTGGTTTGTGTTAAACTACAATAACTATGACAAAGATTTATAATCTCTAGTTTAAGTGGTTAAGAAATAGGAACATTATCTCATGGGGAAAGAGATTGTGATTCATACATATCATAAGCCCTTGCAATACCTTTAAGTACAAATGATGTTACAATAGTTAATATACTACACATGGACGATATTTCTTCAACAACTCCATCTAGTGGTCAAATACAAGCATGACATTGAATAAAGTGACAGATATACTCTAGGTCACCTCTTTTGCCTATAGTAGGTAGTTTTCATTGTTGGAGAGTTTTTCATGAGAGGTGTGTGTAGAGGATTATAAGGATGATGTTATTATGAATGAAAAATGTTATGCCTTACAAAGAGGGAAATTTGTGGGTTTTGAGCCTCATCAAAGCTGCTACATTCAAGAAGAGCTTTTCTACAAATAGGATAATCTATGTGTGTCAAAAGAAGCGAACTTTTGCTACTATGTAGTTAAGTTTCTAGGTAATGAGTTAATGAAGTTAGGGTACCTAATGTAGTTGTTATTTAATTTGTTTGCCTATTGTTTCACCATTTTCTTCAATACGTAGGTCCTATGTGATGGTTTTCCATAATACAGTGTCCATAGATTCTTGCAATTTTCTGAACTTTCAAGGAACATTTTTTATTAAAAGAAGGAAGAATAATATTAGCCACTTGGTCTTAATATTTTCCTTCAAATCATTGAAAAAAAAATGATTTTTGAAAATTTGAAGGGTAAGAAGTTTGAAATATAGATCCATATTGAAATATATTGGATCTAGAACTAAATGAAAATCAACATTTAGATGTACAAATTTTACCGCTACAATGATTTATTTTATTAATATTTAAATTAAATTAAATTAAATTTATTTTAATTCCATTTTATAATTTTATGATAAAAAATAACTCATTTCAAAAAATGCTATTATTGATTATAAAACTCTTCAAATTAATATTTTTTTAATAATAAAAAAACTTAAAATTTAGGAAATATAGGTATAGGAAACACCTATTATTGATAATTAAAAAAATCAAAATAGAAATTCTGAATCAAGAATACGGAAATATGTATACAGTGTTTCTTGTGGATAAAGCAATATACTTTCTATATTTAGGAATGAAAGCAAATCAAGATTTAGAAATAATTATAAAAGCTGAATAAAAGTTGTAGAAAAGCAATAAAAATAGAATCAAGAGAGCTACAAATTCATCCTACGTGATCATGGCAGAATAAGAATTTCAGATGCCCATGCAAGCTTCAATTTTGTAGCAGGGATTGAAAAAATAGTGAAGGAGTCAGTAAACCGACTCGCTCCAGACCTCCTAGTTCCGGGAGAGCATCAGATTCTAGGCCAAACAGCTTGCTCGTTTCGATCATTCACCCAGGGGGCAGGAGACGAACCAACACTTCTGGCGTCACAGATCAGCCCCCTTCTCCGTTTGGTACCCAAGGCCGCCGCCTTATTAATTCAAAAGGATCTGTCGTCGTATAGGGCTTATCCGCCGACGGGACCATCTTTCATAGCAGCTATTGCAGATCTCTCTCCATGATGGGCTTTGGGCATGGGCGAGAGGATGATCCTCTTGCAGTGTTAAATGTTTTAAAGGCAAGACTGGTCGTAAACTTTTCAGATTTGCCCAGAGAAACCAAAGATGCAATTGAAGAAGAAGTTAGACGATTGAATCCACGTTGCCCACATTGTTTATCAAAGGATTCAAAGTACAGATACATGAATAACAAAGGTCGCTCCAGATCCATACAGCCCAGATTCGAGTGTCGTGTATGCGATGGCCAATTCACTCTCGGTGGAAGAAGGTACAATTCTAAGCTTTGCTCTGCATACGCTTATGGTTCTCTTGATCATCTTACCACGATTTCTCTTCTCCAGAATGCCCAAACAGTGAACAATATGGCCCCCAGCAGGAGCAACAACTTTTTCACTGAATCTTTCATCCAAGATCCAAAAGAATCATGTGTTGTAAACACCCATAGAATAAAGAACTATAATCAAGGCCTTGAGCTACATAACGAGTGCACTGGAGTGAATGCAGATCATTTCTATGGCCAAGCTGACAATTTCTTTACTCCTCGCCTTGATGACAATATCTCTATGCCCAATTTGGCTTGGGCTCCAATGTTTTCTGCAAATCCACAAAGTACTTTTGAGCAGCTACCTGTAAATATGGATGGTGGTTATAGAAATCAGTTTCCAAATGTTGGTGCAGTGATGGGAACATATGGCATTGGAATGGCTGCTTCTGCAAATCCACAAAGCACTTCTGAGCAGCTATATGTAAATATGGATGGTGGGTATGGAAATCAGTTATCAAGTGTTGGTGCAATGATGGGAAGCAATGCATCTGTGAAAGGAGTCCCATATGGCATTGAAATGGCTGCTTCTGCAAATCCACAAAGCACTTCTGAGCAGCTATATTTAAATATGGATGGTGGGTATAGAAATCAGTTGTCAAGTGTTGGTGCAGTGATGGGAAGCAATGTATCTGTGAAAGGAGTCCCATATGACACTGGAATGGATGCTTCTACAAATCTACACAGCACTTATGAGCAGCTACCTGTAAATATGGGTGGTGGTTATAGAAATCAGTTGTCAAGTGTTGGTGCAGTGATGGGAAACAATGTTTCTGTGAAAGGAGTCCCATATAGCATTGGTGAACAAAGCTGGAATAATCCATATGGTCCACATCCATGGAAGAATCATAATACTGAGAATCCAAATGTGTTGAAGAACTGCACGCATAATTATTTGGGTTGCAGCTGTTTACAAACATCAGTGACACCAGGAGGGGACGCCATGTCCACGGACAACACTCTTCAGAAACAATTACTTCCTCGCTTCTGGGACGAGAATCCTCTAATTTAGATGAAAGGGTGTTAAGGTTAACAAATCAATTTCTACTTGTGCATGACAGATTTAATTATACAGATATGTATAAAATTGGAAGTCTGTTGGGCATCTTTCTTTTGTATGATTCAGTCTTTTTAAAATTTTGATTTTGTTTTACGTTCATACGATCATAAGTTCTATGCAGGCAGATTGATTTCAGAACCGAGAGAAGTATTTTTTTATGTGCAACAATTCTTACGATCATAAATTTTATGTTTTGGAAGAATTGAACAAAGTAAGTGATTTAAGAACCTCAAAGTATTTTTTATTTTATTTTATTTCTTTTATGTGCAATAATGTATACGATCATAAACTTAAGGTTTTGGAAGAAGATGTGTGTCTGAATTGAACAAACAAATTGATTTTAACTTTTTTTTTTCTTTGTCGAACAATTCAGACAATCATAAATTGACATGTGTGAATTGAAAAAATAGATTGGTTTCAGAAATCTAATTATAGACTTATACAATCATAAATTGACATGTGTGAATTAAACAAATAGATTGATTTCAGAAACCTAATCATAGACTTAAGGTTGTTTGTTTTGTTTTGCTTTTTTTTTTTTTTTTTATTATGCACAACAAAGTACATGTGACCTACTCTATTTTGTTGATTATTA
Organism: Sequoia sempervirens; assembly: GCA_007258455.2. Taxonomy (NCBI): domain Eukaryota; kingdom Viridiplantae; phylum Streptophyta; class Pinopsida; order Cupressales; family Cupressaceae; genus Sequoia; species Sequoia sempervirens. Next base: position 156,157,416 of record VDFB02000013.1, on the reverse strand, counting down.
ATTGGATACAAATATTGAGATAGATATGTTATGTGGACAAAGTACATATAATTATATGAATATGTTTTAAATAATATGATACCCATTTAAATGCATTTAATTTTTAAGGGTCTAGAAGAGGATATGTGTACAAATTGAACAAAACATATTATTTTTGGAACCCCAAAAACAAGTATAACTTTTTTTCTTATGTGCAACAAATTACATATCACCTACTCCTTTAGTTGATTATTAATTGGATGCAAATATGGACGTGGTATATTTTGTGGACAAATTACATAGGTTTATAGGATTTTGTTTGAAAGCTTCCTTTTATATCATTCAATCTTTCGTAAATTTTGATTTTGTTTTATAGTTGTACAATTATAAATTTTAGGACCTGAAAGAGGATGTGTGCACAAATTGAATAAAAATATGATTAGTTTTTAGAATCCCAAAGAAAAGTACAATTTTTTGGTTTTGCATACAAAGTATATGCGACCTACTGTTTTTGTTGGTTATTAATCACATACAAATATGGAGGTGGGTATGTTTTGTGGATAAATTACATAGATTTGTATGAATGTGTTTTAAACAACATGATCGGCCATTTAAATGCATTTAATTTCTTAAGATATAGAAGAGGATGTGTGTACAAATTGAACAAAACAAATTATTTTTAAAACCCCAAATAAAAGTATAATTTTTTCTTATGTGCAACAAAGTACATGTGGCCTACTCTTTTGTTGGTTATTAATCAAATACAAATTTGGAGATGCATATATTTTATGGAAAACTTACATATGTTTATATGAATGTGTTTTAAAATAGAACAATAACCCATTTAAATGTACTTGATTTTTTAGAAGGTTTAGTTAATTCTCAAAAGTGCAAAAAAATACATGTTCAACCTACTCTTTTTATTGATTATTAATTAGATATGTAAATATGGAGATGGATATGTTATGTGAAAAAATTGCATATATTTATATGAATATCCCGTGTAATTCAACAAGGAATTGAGAACATATATTTCTAAAATTTTATTCAAAACTTATATAAAGTGGCTTAAGGTTGTGGGGTACATGTACATTGAGGGGTGTATATAAGATTATTAAAAAGTGTATTAGGAGACCATTAAGAGATATATGTAACATACATGTTAATAATGAGTGTATACAATTATTAGAGTATGTGAATAATTTTTATGTATATGCATAGATGTGCAAAGAGTTCACACAATTTTAGATGATGGTCTCTAAGTAGATAGAATATAGTTGATAGTGGTATAAAATTCTAGTTAAGTAGTTTGTTTGCACATACTAAACTTATTTTCATAGTGTTTCATAGAGGGAATTACACTAATAAAAATATAGTTGTAGATAGTAGTCCTATAGTGCAAGGGGTGTGGATAGTGGATTAGCATATTAGGGTTTCCCACATGCTATTTACTATAAAAAACTTATAAATGATTGAGTGATTCAAGTATCTAGTATTTGTTCATATATACTCAATGGTCACAACTATTATTTTCTTATGTGGTCTAGTAAAATGGTACATGTACCATAAAAAATTATAGATTGGTTTGATAGGGTTATGGCTTCCACTAATTTTAAAAATTAATTTTATGATATTGTTTGATAATGATAGATGAAAAAAATTGTGGAGTAGTGGTTTAATTTCTTGGTTACACATGTGTGAGTTGAGGAGGTCCACATGAGGTTGATATAATTTTGTCTCATGTTCTACGAGGTCATGTTAGAGATAGTAGAACCTTAGCCACATGTTTTGACATGTATTGTAGTTTTCTTGTTCTTGAAATATTTTGATAACATGATATGTAATTGGTTTGGGGAAATCTTGACACAAAATAACTAATTTCAAGGAAACATCTATCATTAGTTATGTAGAACTTCAAAATAATATTACTTAATTAAATAATAAGACCTTCAGCTTAGCAAATACACACATACAATATTTATTGCACATAGAGAAATGTGATGTCTATATTTAAGAAAAGCATACACATGAACTTTATTACACAAGAAACAATACTCTTTAGATATAATATAAAATCTAGACAATAATACATAAATCAATAATTATAATTAGGGTCATACATCTATACACACATGCCTCCAATGCTATATAGAGTAAGAGAGGTACATCTATCCATATTATAGTTTTAGGAGTGATCAAGAAGATTAGGCTAGTACTAGTAAATTAAAGATTTCAACTACCCCCTTTCCCATCATGGGGTAAGGGTGGCTTATGTATAAGATGAATAATGGTGTGAGATGAATGAATAAGTTTTAGCGTTGTGTAAATTATGAATACATTTTATTTTTAAAATTTAATGTTAATATTTGTTACCGTTTTATATAATATTTGACCAATTAATTTACACATTTTCATGGTCAAAATAAATGTTGTATCTTTTAGATCCTTAGTCCACCTTAAGTGAAACAACTTTGAGGAGTGATATTTATTCTTGGAAATACATGCAAATGCATCATAAGTTCTAAAAGTTTTGGCTAGACCTTTAACACAATAAATATAATTTACATAGTTTTGATAAAAAAATTATTTATTAAATATATTATAATCAATTTTCATTTGATCAATGGATGATAAAAATTAGGAACATATTGAAGTCACATATTCATAGAACATGGAGCATCATTGATGTGCAGATTACATCCTCAATGATCAAGGGGATAAGATGCAAATTTTTTTGGAGAGACATTAAGATCCTTGATGTATGCAAGAATGCAGGTACATATAATGGTTGACTACAAACCATGATTAAATATTTAGCAATAAAAAAAAATAGTGAAGGATTCACAAAATGATGAGTAATTGAGGGCCAAAATTTGGATAGAGCACTAACATAGAAAGGGTGTATATATTTATCGATTTTTTTTTTTGAAACTCTAAAAGAAATATAATCTTAAGGGACAAGGATGTAAGTTAAAGATTCATAAAAAAAAGAAGAGAAAAAAATGTACAAATTTATAAAAACACACCAAAATGAACAAATAATGAATAAATGTTGACATGGTATTAAAATCTAAATACCTTAGTATCATAATAAAATATGACAACATTTTATTCGCATTATGATTATAATATATTATCTACTCTATGCAGATCAAGTCCAAGGATTATGTTCAAGTTTGTACTCATACAAAAGCCTTCAACTTGTAAAAATGGTCCAATGATTTGTATATTTTTTCTTTCTACTTCATCCAATTTGCGTATTCTTCTTTTTCCTTCTTTGATATCTAGTGTAAGACTAGAAATTAAGGTTATAATAAACATAAAGCATGAATCAATCATAGTAACCACTAAATTATGGATTCAATACTAACTCAAATCAATCTCTCAATCAAGAACAAATGCAACATAGAAGATAACAAATTGATACAATTTTTCTTTACTTTCTATGCTACCTTTGAATAACCTTCATTGTTCTCTCCAAATGTATCCTTGATATTGCTCTCAAATTTTGTATGTTGAATGTTGCTTCAAGATTCAAATGTCAAGTCGAATGATAAAGAATGCCAAATATTGAGAATTTGTGGTTAGTCGTCATCGTACAATGAGGCTTGTTCTTATAGAAATGTTGGTTTCAAATTAATGATCTGGATTTAAAGATGAAAGACGAAGATCGATGGTCAAGGTCTATTGAGAGGAAATAGATTGAAGAGTTAACTGGCCTAATTGAAATAATCAAGGAAATAGATTGGAGAATTAACTGGAAATTGAATAATCAATGGGATTGATTGATTAGTCAATGTTGAGAGCATAATTAATTAATTAATCTTTTGAGGAACGTGCAAGATGAAATTGGAAAAAGAAAAGTTATTAATAGATCATGTTGAGTGAATATTGGGGAATTAAATAATTATTTAATTTTAGAAGAGGGAAAACAAAAGAAATTTCAAGGAGAATGGGAAGAGTTATGTGCAAGAGAAGAGATGTACTGGAAGAAAAAATCAAGGGAGTTGTGGTTGAGGTAGGGTGATCATAACACCATGTATTTTCATGCATCCACTCAGATTAAAAGGCCTACCAAAGTAATTTAGTTTGTCTAGGAGATTCCAACTGGAAATTGGCTTACTAAGGAAGAACATATAAGTAGAGAATGTGTTAAATTATTTTTAGACCTCTTATCTTCACCACAAGATAGAGGAGAACAAAATGACAAAGATGAAGCAAAACTTTTTGAAACAATTTTGCAAATTGTCACTGAAAGGGATAATGAGTCTTTAATGAGACCATTTTTGTTAGAGGAGGTTAAAAAAGTTGTTTTCTCTTTGGCTTTGGATAAAGCACCTGGCCCTGATGGTTTTACTACTCTTTTTTTCCAAAAATGTTGGGATATTTTATGTTTTGATATGTTATAGGCACTTGAAGAATCAAGAAGAATGGGAACATTGTTAAAACAATTCAATGTAACAAATATAGTGATATTAGAAATTGCCTAAAGTTATGCATCCTAAAACATTTGCAGAATATAGGCCAATATCCTTATGTAATACAATTTATAAGATCTTCACTAAGGCAATCTATTTAAGATTGCAGTCCATTATACCAAAGATCATTTCTCAAGAGCAGGGTGGGTTTGTTCTAGGGAGAGAGACGTTTGAAGGGTCTATTGTAGCCCATGAAGCTTTGCACTCAATTTCTACTACTAATGCTCCTTCTATCATTGTCAAATTGGACATGACAAAGGCTTATGACAGTTAATTAGAAGTTTTTGAAAAAAGTGCTTGCAAATTTTGGATTTAGTGCAAGATGGTGTAGATGTATAATAACATATCTTTTAGGGGAAAAGTTTTCAATTATACTCAATGGATCTCCTACCAGTTTCTTTATCACATCGCAAGGTGTTAGGCAAGGGGATCCACTTTCACCTTTCATGTTTATAATCATGGCTGAGGTGTTGAGAAGGTTCATTATTAGCAAACACTCTCACGGGCTTTGGAAGGGGGTGCAAATTGGAAACACAGGTTTAGTAGTCACACATTCTCTCTTTGCAGATGACACCAATTTATTTGGGAAAGCCACTATTGCAGAAGCAAAGTAGAATAAGGAAGTCTTAGATAAATATTCTTCAGCATTAGGTCAAAGGATAAATACTTCAAAATCAAAATTTTATATTCTTAACACACATGAGGAGACTAAAAAAAAGATAGTCAAAATTCTTGGTTTCCAACAAGTAGTCTTACTGTGTACTTATTTAGGGATTCCTTTTTTCTCGAGGCCAAATAAGGCAACATATTGGGTGAAAGTAATAGAAAGATTAAAGTCAAGGATCTTATTATGGAAGGCCAAATGGATGTATTTGTCAGGGAGAATTCTCTTGGTAAAATTAGTCTTATCCTCAATCCCTAATATTTTCTTGTAGTTCTCAAAGCTCCACAATATGTGATTTGAAAAATTGAGAAAGTTATTAGAGGTTTTATCTAGAAAGAAAATAATGATGAACAAAAGAAGGTGCCTCTAATATCTTTATAGGGTATGACACAAGATAAATGTCAAGGTGGGGTTGGAATCCACAACTTAGCAAGCATGAATAAAGAATTTGGAGCAAAACTTGTTTGGAAAATGTATGTAAATCCAAAGGCTAAATGGTGCAGAATTTTGCAAGCGAAATATTTGGACAACCTGGATCCTTCAAGAATTCTCACCATTTGTAATCCCCCAAAAGCATTGGATATGTGGAATTTTCTGATCTCTTGTAGGAAGTTAATCACTACATACATCTCATGGGAGGTAAATAATGGAGAGAGTGTCAAATTTTGGAGTGATTCTTGGAATGGGAATCCTCCTTTGTAGAATAATCCTAAATTATTTCATGCAATGGTAACCTTAAAGGAGACATGGGGGGGAAATGTTTTTGGATTATGTGCAATTACTTGAAACTATAATAGGAAAAGTGACTTGGAAAAGCATCTTAGATCATTCTCTTTCTACACAATAGGGTGCTGTCACAATAGTGGTTTACAATTCCTGAGAGGAACGAATTTTAGCTGAAATCACATATTTTTAGAAAATATAATGATTTAAGCCTTTAAAAGTTCCATTTTAAGGATTCCAATTGAAGAGGGTTTGATCAAATCACCTGATCAAACCCCTTGATAGAACCTCCTCGCTAGTTTTAAACCATACCTATAAATGCTGCCTTCCTTTACACCTATCAAAAAATGCTGATAAAAATCACTTTGGATTTAGCTTTGGGATCAAATGAATTCATTTAAAATTTATTTCAAATGATTATGGTATTCCTCAGAACAAGCTATCCAATGAATATAATTTTAATATGTTTTGGTTTTGTTATATATTTGTTTTTTAAGTTTTATTAAACATAGGTTTTTCATCGAAAATGAATTTCTTTGTTCTTCACATGTGGAAAAATAGATCAAAAAAAAATTTAAAAAATATGAGTGCAACAGATATTGAAGTCCTTGATCCAACAAAAAATATTTTTTTTTTTTTTGACATATACAAAAAAGTTACGCGTTATACGGTCGTGCTGTGGTCTCAATTGTAATTCGTTTGACTTTGAAACTTGATTAAGAAAAAATATTCAATAAAAAATATCTAACCAAGTGGAAGCACTAGATATCAGAGTTACAAATCTAAATTTGAAATAATTATAATTTTATCCTTCATGGAAAAAAAGTTATGCATTATACGGTGTGCGTCACTTTTTAAAAATGTTGTTTTCTGAAAAAAAACAATTTTCGTGGGAGATGGAAAAAGAAGTGCCATTTGATTCCAAAATTTTTGAAAAAAATATTTTTAGAATCTACAAACAAAATTTGATGAGACTCTAGTTTGCACCATCTTCAAATTCCTCACGGTTTAGCCACTATAGGTGCCCGAATGTGAATATTTAGTTAAAAATAATAATTTCAGTGTCCAGTTTGGCCAAAAATTGTAAACCACTATTATGGGATCACCCAATAGTGTAATGGGATTCAAGAAATATTAAATGAATGTGTGGTTTTACTCTCTTCAAAGATGGATAAACTTGTATGGGAAACATCAAGAGATGGAAATTACACAATTAAGCAATGTTACAAGGCTCTAAGTTAGAAATTAGGTCAACTAGACCCTCAAAGGGCCTATTCATTTTGTTGGGACAACAAAATTCTACCTAAGGTGAGGAGTTTTTCTTGGTTGGCATTGAGGAAGATAATTTTGACTAGTGGCCAGCTAACAAAGATAAAAATAGCAGATCATTTTAAGTTCTCATTGTGTAATGAGGAGCTAGAAGAGGTAGATCACTTGTTTGCTAAATGCAGTTTTGTGCAACAATGTTACAGTGTTGGGCCTTTAATTTTTATACTCCTTTTCCAATTTCTTTATGGGATTTGTTTCAAAGCTAGCCAATTTTGTTTAAATCTTCTTTTTTTGCGTGTATTTAGCAAGTTGTGCCAACCTTAGTTATATGGAATTTATGGTGGGAGTGTAACTTGCACATTTTTAGGAAAGTAGCTTCATCAACTGATGTAGTAAATGCAAAAATTGAGAAGGTAGTTTCTGATACTGTAAATTCAAGTGTTCAAAAGTAGAAGGGTTTTGGTTCAGTATTTACAAGTTGGGATGATCTGATTCTACATAATTGGAAGAGTTTAAAGTTGTCATTCCCAGGAAGTCTACTACACTCAAATGTAGTGAAGAGTGATAGGAAGCATGTTAAATGGAAGGCACATTGGGATGGTTTCATAAAGTTGAATTTTGATGGGGTCTCAAAAGGAAATCTAGGGGAGTCAAGAGCAGGAATTTTCTTAAGAGATTCAAGGGGAAATCTAATAGTAATTAGTTCAAATAATCTCCCAAAAGGTTCTAATAATCTAGTAGAATCAAAAGCATTATTGATAGGATTGGAAATTGCATTGAAGCTTGGCATTACAAAGTTGCATATTGAAGGTGATTCTTTCTTGATTGTTAATGCTTGCAAAGTAAAAAAATTCAAAATTTGAGTTTACATTATGTTCTTAAAAGAGCTTGGTTTTTGCTAGAATTTTTTTAGAATTACCAAATCTCTCATACATATCAAGAAGGTAACAAATTAGCAGATTACTTAGAAAATATGGGATGCAATAATCATGAAGTTTTTCTATCCCAAGACATTAGTTGAATCAAAGAACATCCTGAATTAGAGGAAATTACACATTAGGATGCCTTAAATATTGAATAGTCTAAAGACACAAAGGTGCATTTTGCTAAATCTTTGCATATTTATATCATGTCAGAAAAAAGGGATGCGTGGTAGAGAGCACATTCAACTTACCTTTCAATAGTCCAATGTTTATCATAAAGTATGATATGGAGGATGATCACCTTATAGTCTAGCTCTATAATTTTCAACACAAAAATTCCATGATTATTTATCAAATTCCCATCAGGCATATGTATCGAGATGGACTATATCCAGGGGCTTATGTATCACGATGATCTATATACAGATCAAAAAGTTGTGTAACATGCAATCAAAGGCTGCTATCTCACCATGTGGAATTTTTTCCAGCATTTTTGTTTTAACATGTGTCTTTTGCAGACCTACCTTTTAATGATGACAAGACAAGAGCTCAAATTCCATAATTTCCAAGCAATGAAGTCTTAATGATACTACAGTATGGGACTTCCTAGCACAAGCAATTTTGTTGTACGAAGCATGCCAAATCTGGAGATTGTAGATTACAGGAGTTTTGCAATCATGTTGACCATGACAAAATGTATCATTATTATGTATGTTGTCGAACGTAGGTTTCTTTATTTAAGCTACAATTCCTTCATAGTACCACATCTTGCATTCCTGTTTTGGTGAGTGGGAGTGAAATTTTTTGCTCAGAAGGTGATAAAGTCTCAGATATGTCTAAAATGGTCATGATTAGGCTTGTTAATTAATTAAATAAAATTTATTTAATTAATTCCTCTAAAGTCATCTACATATAAATAAATTTAATTATTTATTTATATCGTTCATTTTTCCAATTCTTCTACCTTTAATTAAATTAATATTTCCATCTTTTCGCTTAATTAAATTAAATAAATTGTTATAATTTATTTATATTTAATTATCACTCTATCCCAAAAGTTTAAATATTTTAAATATTTAAATAATGGAATATCTTCTTCATCTCATCTTTTACCTTTCACTTGATTAAATTAAATAAATTGTTATAATTTATTTACATTTAATTATCATTCTATTCTAAAGTTTAAATATTTTTTAATATCTAAAAAATGGAATATTCTCCATCCCATTTTCAAATTTTAAAATATTAAATATGATATTTAATATTTTCCACCTCACTCTAATTTCATTTTTAAAACATAATTAAATAATTTATTTAATTATGTGGCTTTCCATTTTCGATTCCACTTCCCAAAATTCTAACTCATGCTAACTCGCCCTTCTAAATTTGTATCTTATCTTTCGAAATGGAAGTTTTCCTTTGAAACTCAATGACGACATTCGAAGAGAAGGGAAACCTTCCATTCTTCTTTCCACTTTCGAAAATCTCCTGCCGTCCGATCAAACAAGCTTAATCCGGACCGTCGATCAATTTAGCCAATCAAACTCATTCGAAAACTCTATAAAAGCACGTGCAAATCCAAGCCTTGGTTAATCACCCACGTTCATATACCTGCACTTACATATGCATACTCACATTCATGCAATCAGCTTTATGCACTCATATCATTTTCAGCATCACATTCCCATTTTCATGTTAGCATAGATGTTGCATATTATGCATTCTAAATCTCGTTCTTCATGCTGTCATTTTGTTGAGCTCTATCTGCTGATCTGAGAGCCATTTCAAAGCAACAAAACGGTGAAGATAGAGGAGGATAAAACGATTTTGAAAGGCTGTTGTTATGGTTTGCACATTTTGTTTTCTTTCTTTCAGCTTTTCGATTTAATGTTTTATTAACATGTGTTTGAATTTAATTAATTTGATCCAATTTTCTCACAATACATCTATTGTGTAACTGTGATTCAAAGGTGTTCTTTATGGACACAATGCTTATTAGCCATGGAATTTTTGGTGCATTTTGAAGTTGCACCATGGGAGAGGCCTTTTGAGGGTTATTTGGCATCAGGCATAGCTATAATGTTTTTGCTGAATTGCCCAAGGGTCGAAGATTCCATCTGCACAATCATTGGCTTCCATGTAATTACCCCAAGGAAAGGAGGATTCTTCAACTATCTCAGTCATTTTTTTCTCAAATCTCATGGATCTTTGCCAATCATTAGGAGATTTAGAGAAAATAGCAAGGAAATTTGTAAAGGAACAATTTCTTCAAGCATGCATTGCAACCGACTATGCAAAAGTATAATTTGTTTAAAGGTAAAGGGTTCATAGGTGGGATTTTTCCTAGGAAATTCCTCAAGCGGACAAGGGTTTCAAGAAATTTATGATGGAATTAAGATGGATTTTGAGTATAACAATGATAATATTTTTCTAAAAGCATTGAGTAAAAATTCTCAGTTCCTTTTCCTAGCTATGGAGGTTGATTTCAAAGATAAATATTTTGCAATGTCTTTCCTCCGTTCGCATGAATGTGTGCTCTTTGTTTCTAATTCAAGAATGAAACAGTTAATTATGGAAAATCGGGTTTACATTGCTCTGGGTATGCATCCTTCTCCAAGCACAGTGGCAGAACATGGCATTCGAGCTTGAGGGTGCAAAAGGAGAGGCAAGGAATTGGTTATAGACAACGAAGAACAGCAAGGGGAGAATTTTGTGGCGTGCATGGAAGAAGATTAATGTTTCTCATCTTTCAAGGTGTTTTTTGTATATGAATGTCATATTCTCCGTGTCTTCATTTTGGCTATTTAACCTCTGTTGATAATGTATATATGTTCTATAAGAGGTTTTCTCAAATAGCCTAGTTTCAATCTGGATGCATGGATAGTTTGTGTCTGAGTAAGCATAATTACGAAGGGAGGAAAATATGTATTTTGTATAGGTTGATCTATTGTCTAGTTTTGGGTATGGGCTTCTGGTGATAATACAAGTTAGTTTACTAAGTCAGTTCAATTGCCAAAAATGTTGGCTTTAGACAAACAAAAGATTCTCATATATTCATTATCTAAATATCTAATTATATTAATATATATTATAGGTATACCCTACCTTTTATGAAAAAAAAATTAGACGAGGGAAAGTAGATTAATTAAATAATTGATAATAACTATTTAATTAATATTAGAAGAATAAGAGGGGTTAGTGACATAATTAAATAATTGATGTTTATTTAATTAATCGGGAGGAATAAGTTTAAATTAGCACTTTATTAAATAAATATGATTTATTTAATTAGTCAAGAGAATAATACATTAAATTAGAAATTTATTAAATGAATATGATTTATTTAATTAGTCAGGAGAATAATGTCAAATTAGGAATTTATTGAATAAATATGTTTTATTTAATTAGCTTGAAATGATGAATGAGGATGAATTAATTAAATAATGTAACATTACTTAATTAATAGTAGGATATGGAAATTGATAATTTAATTAAATAATTAGGTATTATTTAATCAATTTAGGAGAAGTGTAAAAGTTAGTCAAAAAGTATTGTTCACAAGTTAGGACAATTTAGTTTATCTACATTTTGCCCCTCTTTGATATATTGCATGTTTATAGCATTATGTTGAAGAAATTTTAGAAATTTTAGTTCGAGAGATGCCCCAGTATGCCCCAGTGATGGTGGGATAGGCTAATGCCCCCTCATAAAAATTTCAAATTTTGAAAAGAAATTCAAAAAATTTGATAAATTATTCTGAAAATATTTTGATTTTAGGTCCTTTGGGGGGTTCGTATTAGCATTTGAAGTCAAAAGTTGATGCACCTAGTTAAAAATGGGGTAAAAAATCCCACCCTAGAATGGTAAAAATAGACCCTAGGGGGTGAAAAAGACTCATTTGTGCATTTTTCTTTTAGGTTTCTTGAGAGCTCTGAGTGTGATTTTCCTGTACAACTGCTACAAAAATGTCTCCCATTCTAGTTGCTGCACATTGTGAATACTGAGTTAGGACCTTTCAACGGCCAGAGAGATTAGGGAGGTATGTACCCTTTCCTTTCTTTGTAATTTTACCATTTTTCAATATTTTTTAGGGCTTGAATATGAGCAAGAAAATGTGGTGCACTTTTGTGCACCACAATTGTAATTACATTTGCTGCATGTATGGCTCTATTTTCCACATGTGTTTGGTGTGACACATTTGAAAAATAGAGCCGCCTATGCTAGGCTACATGCAATTGATTTGTGTACATTTGTTGTGGTATATGACATATGTAGGGTAGTATGTCACATTTGATTTTGTGTAATGCATATGTTAATCAATGCATCACAATTGCTTTATAAGCTACATTTGCTTGATAGTAGGCTACAATTGCTTGGAAAATCACAACTTCTTGGTAGTATGACAAAATTCTTGAAAAACCACAATTACTTGACAGTATGATGCAAATGCTTAGTAAGCCACACTTGCTTAATAGTGTGACACATTTGACTATTTGTAAAATTGAGTTTGTGATAAAATTTTCTCTGTGATTAAAGTCCAATAGGTTTGTTTAGGCTTTCCAATTAATGTGATATCCACCTATTATAATCGAGAGAGTCATCTGTCTTCCTTCCGATTGCGAGATCGATGGACCAATTAGGAGAGGGATACTCTTCATGCCCTAGGTTTGTACCATGTTACCTTTATTCTCATCATTTGGGCTAGCTAAGGTCTTTGATAGCTGTCACAGAGAGGTGGAATTCAAAGAACAACTCTTTTCAATTACTCACTAGTGAGGCCACCATTATACTTGAGGACATTTGGTGGATTCTTCAGCTTTCGATCCATGGGGAGCATGTGGTTTATGATCTAGAGTGCAAATTTATTGTAATTCAATGGTCCTTCAAGTAGGAAGACATAGAATAGATTGGCATAGAGGATTATGAGATTCATTGGGACGTATTGATTGATAGATATGAGAGCATGGTTTTTGTTGTCTGGAACGTGATTGCCAGTGTTGTTCTACCTGATCGTTGAGGACATGGGTTCCTTGTTGGATGGGGAGATATGCTTATAGGAATGATGTCGTATGGTATATATATATTCTTAGGTACCATGCATACTTTCCATGCTCTACTTTCAACTCCATGATGTGTCATACTAAGATGTGCAATCCATCAACTATGACACTACTCTTCTCACGATTTGGGCATGGGAGGACATTGCTATTGTGCAACCACCTATTCAAAGATAGCTTGCAACTAGCCTTCCTTATGTGTACTTGTATGGAGGCATTGTGACAAAGGTGTGGGTTGGTGAGGTTGGTTACTGGTGTCATGCTATTGATATTCTTGATTACTTTACTTAGAGGCCATACTATCAGTCTCTAGTCTGTGAGGATGATGGTGAGAACTTTCCCTATTAAAAATAGTCATGGCACCTTATCGAGAGGATAGTGTAGTCAAAACACATTATTGAGTGTTACCTAATAGAGCAGGTTCATAGCCAATTCAAGGAGCGACATGGGGTTCTTGTTGGTTTAGTAGAGTTTTCTAGATCTTCTAGAGATGTTCCTTAGTTGGGATTGATGGTCAGTGTGGAGATAGCCAACCAGGAGATAGATGCAATCCAACCTATTTAGTGGGGTGCCCCTACAAAGGTCACTGATATGGTTACCACCACAAAGTATGATGCATGGTGAGTCGAACACAGGTCCATCCCATACACAAATACAAATTAGACTGCCCATATAGAGAGACTTGGGTGAGGCCCACAAGGAAAATTTTAGGGTAGTGGACAGGGGATAGGAGATGTTGGTGGCAAGGGGGATGGTGGAGATGATGGGGGTGGTGGAGGTAGGGGTGATAGAGTTAGGAGAGATGATAGAGGAAGGGGTAGAGATAGAGGTGAACTTCCACCTTGAGCACCAAGGCAAGCCAATGGTCACTAGGGAGATGATTCTCCTTGTTAGGAGGAGGGGGTTAGAGAAAGTCTAGTTGTGGTTGGATCCGTATAGGTGGATGCTCCTCCTCTCTAGGAGGAGGGACAAAGAGAGTAGCTAGATGTAGATATCAACATGGATATCAATGTAGAGGAGGTTGGGAGGGAGGAGGAGATAGAGGAAAGAGAGAGGAGGCAGAGTTGAGAGAGGAGGTGATCATGGAGGAGGGTGTGGGGATTGTGTAGTAGATCCATAGGTGGCATCTCTATAGGTGCAACTGTAGGTGATGAAACTACAGGTGCAAGGGCTGTAGGGTTAGGTATCTCAGCTGATAGCCAAGTGGGACATGGTTGTGATCAGGGCACAATGGGAAAATCAGAGTGCTATAGAATTTATTGGAATAGTTAGTAGTGGGATAGTAAATTTGTCTTGAGATCTCTGTTGGTCCAATTGAGCCGAGCAATACTATTGGGTTCTATATGAGGGGATTTTTCCATTAGAAATAGAGCCTAGTTTCACTAATAGTATGAGTGGGGGTGTCTCCCTGCCTAAGCCATCCCCATACCATTCAACACAACACTCACATAGGAATAAATTGTGGGAATCAGTATCAAGCCACAAAGATGATAGACTATCTCCTTCAGGGGACAAAGAAAACATAGGTAGGGCCTAATTCTATATAGACAAATATTTATTTTTTGGACCAAGCATGTGAGCTCCACATTTTTGACTAATATTCTGTTATTATGTTGTGGCACTTATTTTTTGGATATATATGAGATAGATCATTTTTGAGGTGATTATATGATGTGTTGTTTTTTATGCATATTTCTATATGATATGGATGCATATGATGTCATTTATGATTTATGGATGGATGCATATGATATATATTTCATGCTTATATGTATGATAATGATTGTATGGATTTCTTTAATGCTCTACATGTTGATGAAATTATTGATGCTTATATGTTTTTGATAATATAAGCTACATTTACAGGGTGTAGTACCCTTCACACCAATAGCCCATAGCGCTAGAGTTCAGATCAAAACTAAAAAACTAGAAACAACTTTAAACCAGTCACAGTGATAACAAAGAAACAAGTAAAAAGAAAACCCACCAAAACTAGAATAACCCCCCAATCACCTAGCTATACCCTTCCACTCCTCAATGAGGATTTTCAACACATCATCCTAAACCCAACTATTGTTGGGTCTAGCCTCATCAATTTTCTTGTTCACCTCATCTTTCAAAACTTCTGATAGAGTGATAATAAAGCAATGGATGACTTTGATAGTGAAATGGGTTAGCCTCGTAAAATTCCTTTCCAACTTGGCAACACAAGCAACCAAGTTGTTGGGTTCTTCGTCCTTTTCAGCAATAGACCTGTTGGCTTCTTCTACTAGAGCATTATGATTGGAAGAATCCTATGTAGATTCGTCTTCAATCATATGGTTCATCTTAGGAAAGTGGATAGGTCCTTCCACATACTCCTCAATCTCCTCAACCATGTCATGTTTTCTCACCTCTTGGCCTTTATCTTGTTACAAATTGTTGTATATATCAGCAATCAAGACCTCATTTTTGTGTTTTTCCAACCTATTGGGTCTCTAGAAACTCATCTATTCCACCCCTATCTCAACATTAGTAGCCACCACTGTATCCCCTTGAGAGTCTTTAGCAGCAGAGTCATCTTCATCACTACTCATGGGGGGTTCCTCAACATGAAATGTGATGTCCTTATTTCCTTTCTTCAGTTCATGCTTAGCTTTGGCGGGAAACTTTCCTTCTTTATTTATAGGTGTATTCTTTAGCTTGTAGAGACCAACGATGAACTTGGATTGGGCCAGACTCACTCTAGTATTCTTCTTTTTGGTAGGGGACTTAGGTTTGGGTTCCTCAAAAGGTTGACTACTGTGGGAGGGTTCTTTCTTTTAGGGACAATAGAGGCAATCAGAGAGGGTTTAGTAGGGGACTGATCAAAGGGTTCCAATTCCTTGACTCTAACATGTATATTATATAGGCTTTATGTTTAAAATATGTTATTCCATATGCGATGTGATTTTATATGGATGATGATGTTTTGAAAATGATATGTAATGTTATCTATCTTTCTATAATATTCTTATGTAGTATGTATTACCTATATGCGCATGATTATATAATATTCTAACATGTTTATGGATGCAAGATGATGCAACTCATATATTTGTTTTTTTTATGTCACAACACACCACTGAGATTATGATTGATGCTTATATGTTGTATATGATATAGGATTTATGTTTAAAACATGTTATGCCATATGTGATATGATGATGTTTTCAAAATGATATGAAATGTTATCTATCTTTTTTTTAATTTTCTTATGTAGTATGTATGACATATATGCACATGATTATATGATATTATAGCTTGTTTATGGATGCAGGATGATGCAACTCATATATTTGATTTTTTATGTCACAACATGCCATCGAGATAATTGTGGGATTTTTTAGGAGAACTATTAGTGTGAAGAAAAGAAGTTAGTAAGGATTGAACAAAATTTTAAACAAATTATTCATCCAAATTAAGATTGATATAATGATCGGTATTACTTGATCTTATAGCAGTAGATGTTTTATCATCATAAAGCGTTTTATTATGGGACATGGAATAAATGGATGTATGCATATCTAAGCATGGATTGTGAAGGTATATTTTGTTTTCGTTTGTTGAAAATATGATACATGGACAAGTGGTAGATGTAAAAAAACTTTAGATAATCCTTAGTGATAGTAGTATCCATTTACATCGAAGATTTAGACATTTCAGACAAAGAGTGTCCTGATTCAGATTAGTGACAATAGACCCTTATAGGAATATGTGAGGAAATTACCATAGAGCATGTTTATCCATATACAAGAAAGCATTATATTAGCTTTTGAATTGTATAGGATGCTCAAATTATGCTAGATAGAATCCCAATCACACATAAGGACCATAGTTTCCCTAGTCGTATTACCGAGACAAACCACAAACATAAATCAACATAAATAAATGTCATAATCCATCATTGTCACTCTAATCACTTGTGGATATCATTGAGCACCTTGGGGATATGACCTAAGATAAATAAATAAAAAAAGATAAATCAAACAAGTCAATCACCTATTTAGACCCTTTTAACCTACAAATAAATGTTTGGTATATTTTCAAAATATTGTGTTTATTTTAAGGAATAAAACATTTCATATAAGATGCCTAGTCTGGTTTCAATAATGCAACATCCTAGAAGACAAATGGTTTGTGATAGGATAGGTAACATTTGTAGATATTTGGATCAACCTAGGTGAAGACTAGTTTGGGAAGTGTTGTCTATTGTGCCATGATTTGTGAAGCTCGATTTTGTATAAGATGTCCTTGTATGTGTCTAACATGTCAATTATCTATAAAAGAATAATCTCATCATGCAATTTGGATTGTGATACAATGTTTAGTATAATGGACCCTAAGGGGATTGACATAATACCTTTCCTCTGTGATAAGCATAGAGACAACGTGGTTCAACTATAATGATTACCGATTATAACTTATTTATGAGACCTAGACTAAGATAAAGACTTGACTTTGACGAACACTAAAGGATAGACGTAATTCCTTGGGGGATCATTGAAGATGGCCTTACCTATATGAGAACACAAAGACAATGTAATTAGACTATATAACATGACATTGTTTTTGGACATTTTCTGACTTTGTATGACTATTTTTGGAATTTTCAAAGGATATTTGAATTTTTTGGGGTTTTGATTAATTTTCTGATATTTTTGGATGATATTTTTTGATGTTTTTTTTTTTTGATTATTTTTTGATGTTTTTGGATTTTTGTGATAACATCCTTGGATACGATGTGTAAGATCCTTTTGAAACCTTAGGTTGAGGATTTCCCCTAGTCCAGAATACGATTAGTTTTTATGAAAGGTTGAATGCAATAAGTTATTGACACTAATTGTTACTCAATTTTAGGCTATGAGAAATGTCTTTATTATGAAGCATCATGTGCTTAGGTTATTATGGATGGAACCATATAGAATGGTGATAGATGGTAGATCGTACAAGTTGACTACACAAGGAACTTGTTTGCTAGGTTTTCACCATGGTACTTATCCAAAGCACCATCGAGATGGTTTTTAGTATAGGATGGATTATTTTTCTTTCTTTCTTTTTTTTTTTCCATTTTTTGATTTTTTAATACCATGGTATCTCATAGAGGTCATGTATAGTACCTTCAAAGGTGCATGCTATTGATAGGATTGGATAACAGTTCACCCTCTAGAACTTAGCTAGTTGATAGGCACCCGATTTGTATTTTGCAATGATGATGTAAGGACCTAACCAATTAGGCTCAAACTTACCTTGTTTCTCACATTCTTACTGATTTATGGGATTTTCCTTTAAGAATAGATCACCAATGTTATAATTTCTAACCTTGACCCTCTTATTGTAACTCCATCTAAGTTAGTTCTGATACGCTTGCAAGTGGACCAATGTTTGTCATATTTTGTCCAGTAACTCTAGCTCGTGCAATCTAGATATTCTATAGTCTTCATCATCAATGCCATTTTGCATGGAAAATCTCAAGGATGGGATCTTGACCTCAATTTGTAAGATGGCTTTGGAATTGTAGATAAAGGAAAAAGGTGTGGCACTAGTGGGGGTACGGATATTCGTACAATAAGCCCATAAGGTTGGATCTAGCTGTATGTGTCAGTCCCGACCAACATCGTTGACAATATTTTTTAGGATTTTTACAATGGTCTTATTAGATTCCTCTGCTTGACCATTACCTTGGGGGTAATAGGGGGTAACAAAGTGGTGTTGGATGTGGTACTATTCACATAATTCCTTGACATCTTGGTTTTTAAATGAATGCCCATTATCTGTTACGATGGATAAAGGAACACCATACTGACATATGATGTAATTCAAAATGAACTTGGAGATTTTTTTTCCAATGATATAGGTCATTAGTATGGCTTTGATCCATTTGGTGAAATACTCTATAGCAGTTATAATGAACTTGTTTCCATTATCAGATGTGGGATGTATCTTTCCAATGAGGTCGAGTCCCCATTGAGAGAAATTCCAAGGCAAGGTAATTGGTGAATTCCTTGTGTTGGTGCATGTATCAGGTCATCATGTATTTGATATTGATGACATTTATTCATGAAGTGGTAGGAATCACACTCTATTATCAATCAATCATACCCCGTCAGCATAAGCTTCTTGGATAGGGTAGGACCACTATATTGAGCCCCACATATATCATTATGTATTTATTATAAATCCATCTTTGATTCCTCTATGTTGAGACATCCAAGGATGGTGGCATCTAGGCTACGATGGAAAAGGGTATTTGTGATGATAGCATACTTGGCCGCTCATCAAATAAAGCTTTTTTATTGATTGTTGGACAAGTCAAGAGATATGATTTGGGAATTAAGGTAGTCATATATATTCTTATACTAGGGTGAATTGGGACCAAAAATATCATAGATGAGCATAGATTTGAGAACATCAAACATAAGGATCAACAGTTGTTCTACCAAGAACTCACACTAATGTACATTGTTAGGAATATCCAAGAGAGACCCAATGGTGGCCATTTGATCTACTGCCTTATTTTGCACTCTTGGGATTCATTCAAACATGATGGTGTAAAATTATTCTTTTAAGATATCAACCATTTTCTTATATGGTACTAGTTTTTCATCCTTAGTCCCATATTTGTCATGTTGACTTGTCAAACTACTAACTATGAGTCCCCATATGCCTGTAGGTCTTTTTTTTTCCATCTAATTACCTCCCACAAACTAGTGAGTAAGGCTTCATATCCCGCTATGTTATTTTTGAAAGGAAATGAAATCTTATATGATTTAGGGATGGTGTCTCCTTGATGTGTAATGAACATGATGCTAACTCTTGAACTGTGATTTGTGTACAGTCTGTCGAAGTGCATTTTACACTTTATAGACATATCTATCTTGAAGATTGCCTCGTATGGGAATTCTGATACAAGAGGTGTGAATGCTCGTGTATGAGCATCTTCTAACTAATCAACAATGACTTTCCCTTTAATTTATTTCCTCTCCATGTATTCAATGTCGAACTCACTAAGAGTCAATACCCATTTTTCCAATCTACCTGTTAATGTATCCTCGCTGAGTAAATACTTTAGTGGATCGATATTTTCTATTAGCTTTATCTATAAGTTTAACATGAAGTGTCATAGTTTTTTGGTAGCAAAAACCATGGAAAGACATGCTTGCTCTATGCAATTATAATTGAGCTCATACCCTACAATGATATGGTTGATGTAACTATAAATTGCACATTCCTTCCCATCTTCATAATTTTTGAGCTAGGAGAGCTCCTAGTGTTGATGATGTTGTTGATACATATAAGATGAGAAGTTTACCATTGATAGGTGGTCTTAGTACTTGTGGTGTTAGGAGATAGTCCTTAATCTATTGAAAATCATGTTGAAAAGGATACATCCATTTGAAAGGGACACCCTTATGCAAGAGATGTTGAAAAGGGTGAAACTTTTCTTCTAGTTGTGCTATAAACCTTCAGATAGACTATAGCTTTCCCTGTAGGTTGCTTAACTATGTTAAAGTGGAAGGAGGTGTCATGAAAATTATGGATTTCAACTTTGTAGGATCAACCTCTATGCCTTTATGTGAAATGATGTATCTGTGGAGCTTCCCTAAGGTTATTCCAAAGACACATTTCTTTGGGTTCAAGCAAACCTTGTAAATTTTTTGTCCAATACTATTAAGTGATCATCCCTTGTGAGGGATTTTTATAAGAGTTCATCCACAAATTCCTCCATAATTTTATACATCATATCATGGAATATTGTGTTCATTTCCCTTTGGTAGGTAGCTCTGATGTTTTTGTTAGGAAATATTGCATTCAACCCACAATCTTATTCATTTCCTACATAACCCATGAGAGATAAACATACACATAAGTTACCAAAATGCATAGATCAAATAGACAAGCCATAAGATAACACAAGATATACCTTGGGAAAACCCTCAAGAGGGAAAAACCTAGCCTCCAAAAACATCCATACTCCATATTATTCAAAAATAAATTAGTACAAGAGTGACAATGGATACCTCTTAAGCATCAAGCCCTCCAATGCATTCCCATGTGTCCAAGCATGAATCCACACATCCCATGCCATGCTTCAAAAATGAACTCCTCAAGAAGACTCAATAATGATAGCCAACCCACTCATCCAACCTAAACCACTACACATGTGTTCACTTTCATAGACACAAGCTCACAACAAATACAAGTAGTGGTAAGGTGAAACCATGTACCACAAAACCACTAAACCCTTATTTAATATTGGGTACTAAGACATCACATTATTTAATATTTCCCCAATATTAAATTATTATCTCATGTCTCCCACACATTAAATAATAATACAATGTTACAATATAACATAAGTGGGTCCCCAAATAATTACCTAGTGTGATTAACAACACCACCAAGGTGTATCACAACTAAATAATTATTTAATTACAATAATATAATAAATAATTTTATGAAATGGTGTACAACACCATATGTTAAAATTCTCCCACTTGTTGTATACATTTCATAAGGGATCAATGAATGAAATACATCATCATAGCCATAAATGAAGCCACATGAATCTGTAACATGCTACCATCAAGATACCTGCAATAAGAACAAAGTGACCACCATCTCAAGCAAGAACTCCTCTCATCCTTCAACATGCTACCTATGGAAGAAAAGGAACATGCCAAGGTGAAGATGCACCGATCCATGAGCACAAGTATCAAATCCAAGTGATAACAAAGGCTCTAATCAAGCTACTATCAACTAAAAAATCCAAATGATTGAAAATAGAATCCACAACACATGCTAATACATCCAACCATCCATACCTCCAAGGTATCAATACATCAATAAACTCATGCCAAAAACATATATGCAACCCATAAACTACAATCACAAGCTCCTTGCATCAAATCTATCAATGAAGAACACACATATACAGGAACTCCCACTGCATAGGTAATGTCAAAGCATATCAAGTCTACCAATCAACACTATATAGAGGTGTGATAAATAAATCAATGCATGAAGTACCAAGAACAATAACAATGACCCACACATGCAACCCAAATGTCTGCATAATCTCTCACAACATTTTTCCACCATCCTCCCCAAAAGAACATCTAGGAAGAAACCATGATGAAGAGAAACCTGTAAACTATAGCATGTCCTCTTACCAACATCTCAAAAAGTGTATTGTATAACAACCCCAAATGAAAAGCCTCAACAACATCCATAACACCCAATATCATAGATTAAGTACAACATATGAAACAATATAACAATGCCAACATGAATGTAAGCCTCTCAAATCAAAAAGATCAAACTCAAAGTAACCATCCCTAATACTGGAAACCAACCCATAAACCATCTCCTAACAATACTTATCAATGAATGATATCATAAAATCAAAAGCACAAGGAGATAACCATTACATAACATCCCTCAAAATGAGTCCTCCAAAACTAGATATCCATAGCTCAAGATCCATATCTATGAAAGATAAAGCATATAAAATCATGCTAAATAATCCTCAAATGAGTCTCCATAATCAATCACCATGAATCAACTCAATCCCATGAGAAATCAAAGCACGAAACGTAACACACCTGAAAGATATAATAGGAAAATACCTCTCAAATAATAGCCTATTGAGTAGACTAAGAGTGGGGAATGAGAATGCTCCTTGTTGGTTATTTTATTAGAACCAAAATTTATCTCACCAAATGCCTATGAATTCTCCATATGAACCGTAGATTTTTGGCACCTTGCACCTTTCTATCTCTTCTAGGGTTTTTCACCTAAAAGGAGAGAGGTAGGCCAAAAATGTTAAAGGGTTCGTTCAAATTATGTTATGTATGATGTTATTTAGGCTAAATGAAATCAACTAGAGGAAATTAAGTAATCTATGTGACTAAATTTGAATGCAAAACTAAAGATTTAAGCTATGCCAAAAAACACAATGTGATATGCAAACAATGAAATAGGAATGAATAAATGTAGAACAAAAAGAAATGGACTAAATCAGTGTGCACATAGGAAAGATTTGAGGAATTTGGAATGGTCTAATTTTTTTTTGGAATCACAAAAAATCAACAATGGGACTCATTCACCTAGGGTGGTGAATTAGTCCTGCTTCTAGTGAAATCTGTCGGGAACTAGTTTTTGACTGTCGGGATCTAGAATATGGAAAAACCAAGATTTTTAGTCTTAGGGTGGGACTCATTCGCCACTGGTGGCAAATCAGTCCTCTCCCAAAATTATGAGAAATCAGGAGACAACTCTGCAACACCAGATCTTGAAATGTCTGCTTGTCAGGTTATCGAAGTCAATTATGTAGGAAACAGATAGAAAACCTTTTCCAAGCTTGAAAAATGGTTTATTTGACTTGAAGCACCTAGTTGACTTGTTGACCACTCTTCAACAAAAAAATTCTTGTTAAATCTACACACAAAGGTCTGCAAACACACATGCAAGAAGGGAAAAATGGTTGAGGGTTAGCAAATGGGGGTTTTCCTTGGTCAAACCCCACTTTGGTACTTAAACCCTTAATAAAATAATGAAATGCAAAAGAATGATAAACAAATAACATGCAAATGCTATCAACTTACCAAACCCTTACTGATGAAAATATGAAGTTGTGTCAATGGATGCTCCAAAATGCTTGAATAGTGCTTGATTTGATGGTGTAAGATACTTGAATGCTTGAATGTGATGTGCGATTGAATGCTTGAATGAATAGGGGTTGAAATGGATGTAAAAAAAAATATTTATACAATCTTGTGCCTTAGTAACCTATTAATACCTCATCATAGGCCGACATCAAGTGATTTTGAATAATAACCTAAAAGGAAATTTTAAATTTTTTGAATTTGGAACCAAGGGGGACTCATTTGCCACCCATGGTGAATGGGTCCCACCTAGGATCTGAAAATGGGTGTTGAGAATTAAGTCATGTGTAATGTTGTTTGTCGGGTTTACATTAAAAAATACACTTAATTAAGGCTTATAAGGGCATAAAGGAGTCAAATAAAGCATAAGAAAGGTGTAAATAGTGAAGTTATGCCTAGAAAAGCATGAAATGTTGTTACAAGACTTTACAACACTTAAAAATAGGACTTGCATAGTGATGAAAAGGTGATTTTTAGGTGAATTGCAATGAATAGTGTCTAGAAAAGTGTAGAAATGTTTTACAACACTTCACAACACCTTCACAAGACATCATTGTTTGAATCTTAGTACCTAAATATGCACGTTCAAGCCATGTTACGACATAAAAGCAAAGAAAAATAGACCAAACATCATGAAGCAAGGCATAAAAGACCATGAAAATGACAAGGGTCCATTTTTCTATGGTGCATTTAGCCCCCACTTTAGTGAGAGGTTGAACTTGCTTCAAACTCACACTAAAGTAGCCATGAACATTGGGAGGAGGATTCAAATGTGCTTACATTAGCAAGATGGAATACAACGATCAAGAGGGATGATCAAGCCCCCAGGATGAAGATCCCATGAAAAAGTAAGCATAAGAACAAAGGAACACATAAGTTTTGAAATGAAGGGATAAGATGAAGCTTCAATCATCTGTCCAACTAGTTGTGGATTAGATCTAGGATGGTTGTGAGAAGAAGAGAATGCATACTCACTCTGGGGCGACAAAACTCATGGTGGTCCATCAGGTGAGAAGGCCCAAGTATACTCACTCCGGGGCCACAAAAATTTTGGTTTCCAATGGGGTGAGAAATCCTAAAAGGGGAGATACATATGGTAGTTGGTATGCACTCACAAAAACAAAGGTGGCTGTGGGGAAAGTCATGCTGCTAGATGGGCTTCTCGCTCAACCATATCAAAGTTATACCTCCTGATAACTTTAACAAGGCACCACAAGGAAAGATGTTGGTTCGTGCTTCATGAGATAATCAAAGCTCTGTATGCTTAGAACTCATGAAAAAAAAGGAAGGTACCACTGGCATGCAAGTTGCATTATGCAAGGTGGAAAAAATGAAAAATGTAAGAATGTAAAATGTAAAATGAAAAAGATGTTCAAAGGAGTCTTGTTAAGTTCATGCAAGGTCAGTTACTTAGGGAACACTATGTCTAATGTCTCCAAGAGAGGACCAATCAAATAATAGTATATTCACAACTTAGGGGATGTAGTGTGTCACATCAGGCCACCAAGAGGAATGAAATATGGTGAGATATATCACACTTATGAAGGACATCATACCCAATTTCATCAACAAAGTGACAAATGCATCATAAAAATGACAAGGCTACACTAAGAACCAAGAATGCAAATGAATTAATGGTAATGTATGCCCCCCACTTTAAAGGAATTGCTACACATTGTTCTCTGAGAAATTACTTTAAAGTAGTGAAAGAAAGAAAATGGAAAAAGAAAAGAAGACATGAGAGCCAACTTGGAAAGCCCTATGCCAAGTCATGTGTTTTTGAGTAAGGTCGCGTCATGTCAATAAAAAGGAAAAAGAAAAGAAAAAGGGACTTGCCCCCAGAAAAGAGCACAACAAACACATAAGAGATCTATGGATTTGGGGTCAGTATGTTCATTGCTGCAATGTTTTGATTAAAGAACTTAAAACTGTCATCATTCCCCAAAGCACATAGAATTGGAAGAATGACACAAAGAGAGAAAAAATGAAAGAAAAAGAAAGTTTGTTTTGGGTCAACATGGAAGAGACATTGCGGTCTCAATGCTTTTCATTTTCTCTTGGTCTTTTAAATGATGGACGAGAAGTGTGTAAGGGTGGTTGTATGGTTTGTACAATGTCAGAATCAGGTTGAAGCATGGTTTCATCTATGATAGGAGACGGGGATGTGTTATGAAGAGAAAATTTGACATTTTGTTTGGCTTTGAACTTTTGATGGGCTATGAAAATGAAATATTTACAGAGGGTGATGGGTTCCACGGGTTTAGGCCAAAAGGATTTAAGGAAAAATTACCTTTAGAGGATAATGGATTAAAGCCACTATGGTGTATGGTAAATATTTCATTGTGATGTGGAAACTTCAAACATTTGTGAACTATTTATGGGACCGCTTTCATTGAGTGAAGCCAAGTATGGCATAGCGCAAATGAAATTGATCCGATTGTGGAATAATAGAAAATGCTACATCTAAAGTTTGGGGTCCTATCTATAATGGGAGTACGATCAATCTGGTCGTAGGGCATGAAAAACCAGTATGTGTCTTAATTGATGTAGCTGGTTTATTATAATCATCTTGATAGAGATCGTGTAACACTAAAAACTCTTCTATGATCACATTCTCACCACAAGTGGGATCTACTAATATCCCATTGGTGGGATTATCATAGATTAGACTGGCTATGTAAAGAGGACCATTATGAAGTACATCTTTAGTAGAAAAAGTGATATCAAGAAATTTATTGGTTTGGCCTTTACGAGGGATAAGGTCTATTGCACCCACAAGTTTATCCATAGGATTAACTTGGATTATATCATGTTGTTCACTATTTGTATCAACATTCATTACATTAGTGTTTGAAGGTTCACTAGCCTTGACATATAAAATATTGTGTTTAGGCATGGGGTTGGTGAAAATTTGTAAATTTTGATTAGGGGGTGCAACAAACTTATTTCCTTGATCATTAACACCCACAATGGATAAATGACCCGAATCAATGAGATCTTGAACTAAATGTTTTAGATGCTTATAGTTTTCAATGTCATGTCCATTTTGGTGATGAAAATGACAATAAGCATTTGGTTTAAAGGTAGGTGGTAAGGGCTGGGTGGGATCAAGTGGTTTAACAGTTGGAAAAGTGATCATTTGTTGTTGAAGCAATTGGTTCATTGTGTTATGGAGGGTATCGGGTAAGGGGGTAAATTTTCTCTTCAGGTCCCCATAGGTATAAGGCACCATGAATTTAACAACTACCACTTGATTTGGAACTGGTTGGGTTGGTTGCAGGTGAGGAGGCAGATTGAACTGTAAAAAGCCTCTATTTGGTTTGTAAAATTCTTGTGTGTTGTTTTGGTTTTGTGGTTCATATTTGTTAGGTTATTTTGAAGTGGACTTTAAGTCTCGATTAGAAACTGAGTTGTGATAGTCACATAAGGTTGTACATAAATGCATAAATGAAGGGAATTTCATCATAGTTAGTTTATCCTGAAGGTTTGTGTGAATTTTTTTGACAACATCTTCTGCAAATGCGCATCAAGAATCTTGACATCAATTTGAGCATACAAGGACTAGTATCGTGAGATAAAATCAGTTACTTTTTTGTCTGTGTTTTGTCTACATCTCATGAGGCCAACCATCATCTGTTTGGGAGTCATGTGAACTTGAAAGTGACTTATAAAAGCATCCACCAATTCATTGAATGATCAGATGGACTGGTTGGGCAAGTTGGAAAACCACTCTAATGCAATATCTTTCAAGGTCCTTGGATTTTTTTTGGCAAAGAGTATATCATCAAGGACAAAACCACTACATAAAGCTTTATAAGCATTAACTTGATAGGGTCTCCTTTACCTCCGTATTTCTCAAACCGAGGAATTTCTATCCCTTGTGGCATCGAGGTTCGTAAGATTTCTAAGGATAAGTGGTTGCTATGGATATGCTATGTGGGTGGAGTGTTTTGAGATTGGTTAATGGTGGAAAGTTGGTGTTGCATGGATGAAATAGTGTTAAAGAGTTGTGTAAGAATAGGGTTAGGGTAAGTGGTTTGAGGTGGAAGGGAGAATGGTGATGGAGTGTAGGTGATGTTAAGGGAAGTGAAAATAATACTAAGGGGTGTGAAGGTGGTGGAGGGGCCTTGCGATGCCACAAGAGAACTAGGAATGCTAGTTGGAATTGTGAAAGAAGGAACCACATGACTAACTGGTTGCATAGTTATTGTAACTTGAGGAGTGGTATAAGTTGGTATGGATGCTATGGTTGAAGGGGGAGGAACTTGAGGTCCTCCTTGGCTTACATGAATGTTTATGGATTGGGTATTATAAGAGGCATTTTTATTGTAAATATTGACAATTTTTTTCATAACTTGTAAGCCATCATCACTTTCAATCAAGGGATGAAGGTTTTTGATTGTGGGTATGGCGGTGGTGGAATTGTTTTCAAGGGACAAGTCTTGTTGTAAATGTGCAAAATCCTCATGAATATTAATGATCTTTTCTTGCAGGATGGAGTTGTTTTGGGTGTCAACATTCATTGGATGGAAAGGTGAAGGCATAGAAGTGTTATTGTCAATGCCTAATGCACCATTGTCCATACTAGGAGTAGGAGCTCTTGAGATCCCAAGGTCCACAATGAAAGTGCTATTGTGGGAAGCCATGAGTCTAGAACTTAGTCTCACTAAAGTTTATCAATGGGGCACCAAACACTCATACAAGTACCACAAAAGATGGGGTGAATGTAAATGAAAGGTAATCTAGGAGTTCTAAATTCAAATAACAAAAATTTTGCTAATTGTAATAGAGAAGTAACTACAGAAAATAGAAATGTAGAAAAATGCCAGAAAATAATTGAAAATGCAATATGAACAATGCAAGTGGACTGATTCGCCCAGGGTGGCGAATGAGTCCAACTATGAGATTATTTTTTGTGTTTTTCAAAAATTTTAATGTGATTCTAATGTTTTGCAGATGGAAATTAAGGATGAAAAATGCAGACTTTCAATTTTTTCAATGATATGCAATGTAAAAATGAAATCTAAACAAAGCTTTCACTGATGCAATATGAGAATCCCTAGAATGCAAGAACAAAACAATACCCTAATTGAATGTTGATGCAAGTGTAATATAGGATGCAATATGTGAATGAAATAAAAAATGCAAAGTGTTCAAAATGTTAGGTTCACCAAAATGAACTGTAGATTTTTAGCACCTTGCACCTTTCTAGCTCTTCTAGAGTTTTTCACCTAAATGGAGAGAGGTAGGCCAAAAATGCTAAAGGTCTCATTTAGATTATGTTATGCATGATGTTGTTTAGGCTAAATGAAATGAAGTAGATGCAATTAAGTAATCTATGTGACTAAATTTGAATGCAAAACTAAAGATTTAAGCTATGTTGGAAAACACAATGTGATATGCAAACAATGAAATAGGAATGAATAAATGCATAGCAAAAAGAATGGAATAAATCAATGTGCACCTAGGCAAGATTTGAGAAATATGGAATGGTCTGAATGTTGTTTGGAATCATAGAAAATCAACAGTGGGACTCATTTGCCCAGGGTGGTGAATTAGTCCTGCTTCTGGTGAAATATGTCGGGAACCAATTTCTGACTGTCAGGATCTAGAATCTAACAAAACCTGGATTTTCAGTCTTAAGGTGGGACTCATTCGTCACTAGTGGTGAATCAGTCCTCTCCCAAAATTTTGAGAAATCAAGAGACAACTCTGTAGCACTAGATCTTGAAATGTCTGCTTGTCGGGTTGTTGAAGTCAATTTTGTAGGAAACAAACAAAAAACCTTCTCCAAGCTTGAAAAATGGTTGATTTGAATTGAAGCACCTAGTTGACTTGTTGACCACTCGATAACACCAAAATACTTGTTAAATTTGCACACAAAGGCCTGCAAACACACATGCAAGAAGGGAAAAATGGTTGAGGGTTAGAAAATAGGGGTTTGCCTTGATCAAACCCCACTTTGGTAATCAAACCCTTAGTAAAATAATGAAATGCAAGAGAATGATAAAAAAATAACATTGAAATGCTATGAACTTACCAAACCCTTATTGATGAAAATCTGAAGTTGTGTCAATGGATGCTCCAAAATGCTTGAATAGTGCTTGATTTGCTGTTGTAAGATGCTTGAATGCTTGAATGAATGGGGGTTGAAATGGATGTAAAAAAACTTATTTATACAATCTTGTGCCTTAGTAACCTATTAATACCTCATCATAGGCCAACATCAATTGATTTTGAATAAAAACCTGAAAGAAAATTTTAAAATCTTTGAATTTGGAGCCAAGAGGGACTCATTCGCCACCCATGCCAAATGGGTGCCACCTAGGACCTGAAAATGGGTGTCAGGAATTAAGTCATGTTTAATGTTGTTTGTTAGGTTTACATTAAAAAATGCACTTAATTAAGGCTTATAAGGGCATGAAGGGGTCAAATAAAGTATAAGAAAGGTGTAAATAGTGAAGTTATGCCTAGAAAAGCATGAAATCTTGTTACAAGACTTTTAAACACTTAAAAATAGGACTTGCATAGTGATGAAAAGGTGATTTTTAGGTGAATTACAATGAATAGAGTCTAGAAAAGTGTAGAAATGTTTTACAACACTTCACAACACCTTCACAAGATGTCATTGTTTGAATCTTAGTACCTAAATATGCATGTTCAAGCCATGTTACTACATACAATAAGAGAAAAATAGACTAGTGCTTTATCTTTGGGTAACAGAGTCACACTTGTAACAATATATAATACATTAGAAATTCAGACCTAACATTTGTGGACTATTGATATATGGCATTACAATATTCAACTCACTGTTTCAAAAACAAAAACTACTTAGCAATCCTAGAATCTTCCCTCACAAACCCATGATCTTATTTGAGTATTTAATCAATTCCTTGAGCTAAAGCAGTTCAATTAACTAAATTATTCATCCAAAATGATTGAAGATAAAAAAAAATATCCTTAATCATTTCATTTATAATTTGGAAGACAAGATACATAGGAGAGAATGTGATTTTGAACTTGCATTTTTCATTTATATATTGTTGCTATTGTAAAACTAATTAAGCTCATTACGAATTATCTTATACCCTAAACTTCATACTGTTCTATTCATCTATGCATGAATTACAAACTGCACTTACATGAGCCTAGTTTTCTAACCTAGACCACCCGAGATCCAGAATTTGAACTCCTGTAACTAGCCTTGAAAACCCATTTATAGAAACATGGGAGCAACAAGCATCAGGCCAAATTAAAATTTTAGTTACATTTATGTTTGACACCCAATTTCATTTGAATTTCAAATATTCCCCAAATAGTTATATTTTCACTTCATATGGAGGGAAAGCAAAAAAGACAAAATCCCATATAGTCTGTTGAAGAAGATCAGCCGACCTTCCAAAAGGAACATTATTCGTTATAGTAGAACCAAAATCCATCATCCATGTCAACCAAAGAATTTTTCCATGTCAGCACCAAGAAAAAAACTTATATGCTCATTGAAGAAGACAAGCCCACCTTTGTGGTAGCAGTGTCATCAAAAATAAAAACATAGAACTGAGGTCCT
Source organism: Sequoia sempervirens (assembly GCA_007258455.2). NCBI lineage: Eukaryota > Viridiplantae > Streptophyta > Pinopsida > Cupressales > Cupressaceae > Sequoia > Sequoia sempervirens. Next base: position 156,126,068 of record VDFB02000013.1, on the reverse strand, counting down.
ACTCTAATTCTTCAAAATCAAAGAAGGCATGTCCCCTTCATGATTTTTCTGAAACTGGAGAAGTCACAACCTCTCCATCATTAGAATCCTCTAAACCTACCAATGTGACAAGGTATCAGGCATAGTTTGGGTTAGTGTCTACTTCATCGCTCAAAGGACCAACTGAATCTTCCATGGAAGAATTGTGCCTCCCCATATAAGAATCATAAGCCTTGTGGTACTTATTCTTCCTCTTCCCACAAGACTTAGCCAAATTCCCACTAGACTCACCCTGGCTATGAGCAACAACCCTACTCCTCAGGTTGTAAGTGCTCCTAACACCACCCTCGAAAGACTTCTTATGGGCTCTCCTCTTCTCTTTTGGCTTCACAAGAGCTCCTAGTGTGCCTTGTTCAATTTCAGGTGTATCATCTTGAGGTTCAAGCATACTAATCCTCCTAGACCTTCTATCTGGTTGAGCAGACTTGCTAGGCTTACCCATTTTCATAGAGAATATAACTAGAGCTAGGAAACCCTCAATTGTAGGAAAAATTTCACTAGTTTGTTCTCAAATTTATCGTGCATAACAAAACCCTCATATCCACACAATTATTATCAACTTAAGTGGAAATTGTAGGAAATTATACCCTCACCAACCCCAGGAATGCATAACTCATAGGCCAACTAATGCATAATTGAAACAAAGTAGGCATGAACACCTACTTACTCAGGAAAATTACTTCAATATCTCTACAATTACTTGCCTTAGACTCACATGCTTCTTCTCTGTCTTTAAACCAATTTCTCAACTCTCAATGGCTGCAAATGGTGAAATAAAACAATAGACATTTCTCTTTAAGTAGAGCAACTGGAGCGTGTTGCAGTTAATGTTCAAAGAAGGCTCATGCAAGTGAGCTGACAACCAACCCTCCAACTTTGAATCATGACCATTGATATTTTTTTATTTAAAACACAATAAATGAAGCTCCTTATCCATCGATCCTTTCTTTTACAACTTGTGCCTCAAAAATGGTGATGAAACCTTAGAAAACTACATCACCATTAAGTTGCATTAGTCATCTCTTGTCTGAAAACCATCATGTATCGCCATTCTGATCCATGCTCCTTCAAGTGAATTGGCGATGTGCTAAGAGTCAACAATGAGGGGATTATCCTATTAGACATTCCACCCCCCATCACTAATACATACTTTGGGAATCCACTTGAAACTGTAATGACCATAAACGGTACGATGGGAACAACACATAATATTGAAATTTCCCATTGCTAATTTTCTTTGCAACGATCACAACATATCAGCGATGAAGGAACCCAAGCAACTAGTTAGGATCAAACCATGTGTCCATAAGACAAGATCAAGGGTTGAGAAAGTGTTTCCCTTGACAATACTCCATATCAACGATGGCATACTAGAACATAGGACCTTATCATGCATCATTGATACATAGCTAAAAACTTACAAGCAATCAACGATGGCGAGAGAAAACAATGATATAGAGGATACTTCCTATTTTTCTCATCGCTACTTTGAAAACCGAGGTTGAAACTCCATCTACATTGAGCGATATGAAAGGAAACCATTCATTGTGTATCATTGATTCATGTCTAACGATCAAAGGACAATCGGCGATGCGCGATGAACAAGGCGATGACTAAGAACATAAGGAGATCCATTTCGCACATGCTCACAAGATTTTTTTAGATGGGGACCACCTAGGACATTGTAGAAAAGGCCTCAAAGGACTTAAAATCATTTTATTCAAATGATGTAAAGGAAAAACAAGGTCCATCATTCAACCTTATAAAATAAAAATATATTTCAGACCTAGGCATGAGGGTCAATTACTTCATGAATTCCAATGGATCAAGCTATTTTTTACATGACTAGAAACGGGTACAATAAGTCAATGAAAAAATATAACATTGCAAAGGGCATCAGACATAGGGGTTTTTACAAAACCCTAAGGTATGATGATATAAAAAACCCTAATTCCCAGGACACAAAAAATAGTTGAATTTTTGCAAATTTTTGAGATGGAACACAAATCAATTTTAGGGGTTCCATCACTCCTCTAGGATAACTAATCCATCATGAATTGTGCTCCAAGAACAATCTCCTCTATTGGTCCATCATGAAATCACATCCATATCCAAGTGAAAGATCTTCAGTCTTTTTGTTGAAACCTCCAAAGAGTAACCATCTCAAGCAAGTGTCTCTAATCACAACAAAACTCCAACCATTACCTCCATCTCTAAGTATCCACGAGCACCTGTAACAAATCAATCCAAGATAAAATCCAAATGCAACATAGAACCATCATGAAGTAATCAAGCAAATGATCAATGTACCCAATACCAAGAGAACCACACAAGATCAATGTCAAAGCTTCAACCAAAAAATTAGGAACCTATCATGACAACATGATCTAACCATATCCTCCTAGGAGATCACATGTGCTATAACATACATCTTGGTCTCAAGAGAACATGTACTATGCCACACTATAAACTAGTATCAAGAGTAAATCATGACACAATAGCAAACACTCTAAAAGAAGAATACATATCTCCAATCACATGAAGATAACCATACCCAATGATGCATCCATGTCACTGCCAACAACTCCCACTGAACTGTGATACAAGCTATACATGGCATAATGACAACCATCCTCTCCATGAAGAACTTATAGGTTTGCACACACTCAACTACAATATTATTAACATACATGTGAAACCAAGAAGATACATACAATTTCCCAGAAAACATCACAAACTAATCCAACACCGCCAATCATCACTGTCAGAATCTCAAATTGAAAGTGTATAACCAATGAATGTACCAAGATATCATGACATCATGATCAAACCACATGCTACAAGTCCCATCACCTGACTAATCAAAAACCCTAACCATCCGTCCTCTCAATCCCAAAGCAGCATACCAATGTACAAATGACCACAGACAAGGCCATCTAATGAAATCTACAACAATAATGATTCAAACCTAGTGGATATAGATATTCCACATCCGAGTCACCTCACTATAACTGAATAGGTGATCAATCCATACAACTGCATAACTCGTAGATCCAACCACTAAAACATGCAAACTCATCATCACATTAGTAACCTGCACCTGAGATATCAAATAAGATAATCATGTAGACCAAATGACTCAAACACCAGGGTAAGTGCACAAAGTTGAGTCCATGAAATGTGGAAGTTTTTGCCTTAGCCAAAAAATTGAAATCGACTTTGCAAAAACGGGATCCCAATTTTAATAAATGGGATATCGATTTTTGAAAATCGGGATCATGTTTAGCTTCGAGATCCTGAGCCTAAATGCGAAATGGGATCTCACTTTTTAAAAATCAAGATCCCGTTTCCTATAGGATCCTGAACCAATGGAGAAGGAACGAGATCCTAATCACTTGAAACGGGATCCCGATTTATAAAAATCAGGTCCCGTTTTGTAGAAATCGGGATCTCATTTTATAATGCTATTTTTTTTTTTAAACAATAGAGTTCACTTTACAGCGCATGGGATCCCAAGTACAAGCGACAGTAACCCCCACCAACAGCTCCAGGTACCCGCCCATGCCCCATTTTTTTGCATTTTTTGCATTTTTTATTGAAATTGTGAAGAAAATAAGTGAATTTAGCATGTTTTTTTTAATTTATTTCACGTTTTGAGATTTTTTTTCCTATTATATTAGAAATGAGTAATTGTAAAAATAGATGAAAAAATGAACCTTGAATTGTGTTTTACAAACAAAATTTAACTTTTGAAACCTAAATTGTTCGATTAAACGAAAAAAAAGAATTTGAAAACCCTAATTGAAACAAAACAAAAAAATTGCATTTCAAAACCCTAGAAATTGAAATGAAATAAAAAATTGCATTTAGAAACCCTAATCAAGCTTTTTGAAGCCCCTGAATTCAAATCAAACAAAAAAAAATAATTTGAAAACCCTAGTTTGAACTGAAATGAAAAAATTGCATTAAAACCCTAATTGCTTAGAAATTGAAACCCTAAATTGAATTGGAACAAATTTTTTTGTTAAAACCCTAAATTGAAATTGAACAAATCATTTTGATTTTGAAAACTAGGTAATTTTGAGCTCAAAAAAATTCATTTGCATTGCTTAAATGTTTTAAATTTTATTTGCATTGTATGGAAAAAACGATATGTTAAACTTTAGTTTCAATGTTAAATTATAATTAGATTAGAAAACAATATGTTAAAGAATAGTTAAAATTCATAAAGTTTATCAATGTTTGTTTGCAAATTTAGTTAGCAAATTCGTAAATCCAAGCACGTACAATCGATTCCAATTGGCACTAACTTGCAAGTCTAAATTATTCCAAGGGCCACCCAAAATTCACCCTAAGTTTGCTAAACCCTAGACCTTGAACTGTAAAATCTAAACCCTCAACACTAAAGCATTTGAATTTTGTCTTAGGACCTTAAAATGAAATTTGGTTGCCTTAAAAAACCCTCTGTTGTCACCATTCAGTAGAGCTTTTTGTAATGTTTTCACTTATTTGAACACATAATATAAAACCTTTGGTTTCTACAAGTTTATGAAGAGTGGATGATCACTCTCTATGACACTTAGACATGATCATTAGAGATCTAAATCATTGGAAGAAAACTTTATTCTATTATATCCACAAGATAGGAGAGCTGAGTGAGAGTGCTATGGGTAAAGTTTCTTTCATTGGACATACCTAAAATTATGTAGGTTCAATGTCAAGAATGGGTCTATTTGGTAGATTTATGAAAATATTATGAATATCTAGAATACCATAAAAGTATAATTATAGCAATCAATAGGAAACACTTGGGTATATATCATATGAAATTTAAATCTAGTAAGGTGTCTATTATATAGGAGAGTTGATAATACATGGAAAGAGGTTTGTATGGGAATATATGTATTAAGAAACACATACCATGACCTCTATAGGATTTTTAATATGTTATCCTAGATAATAATCCACCCATCCTCAATCATAATGGATTCTTTAGCAATTAAGAGAGATTCAATAACCATAAAATTACCTATATTTTGATACTATATAGATTTATGTGGAAGGATAGAAATGCATCAATAAGGAGACCAAGATGGAACCATTTAACACCTAAGGTACACCTATTACATGGGAAAGGGAGGAGGTACATGATGATAGGTTGGAGGAACTATGCTATTATTACAATAGAGATAGGAGGAGGATTCATATTATGCTCCTATAAATAAGAGGTTAATTTAGAAGATTAAAAGAACTAGATAATAACAAAGGAAATAATTCTATAGAGGGAGTGAGTGGGATTGTTGGAAATATACAAGGAGAGAGGTGAAGGTCCCAACACCTACATAGAGTCCTACACGAAATACACCAATCTAGGCACTTCCTAGAAGGATCAAGATCCATGTGAGTAGCCTCTTTTTATTTTTGTATCTTCTACATATGTATATTTATTCCTTTATTATGTGATTAAAATTATGTATGATATAACTTATTAATAAGTGATTACAAGTATAATTATTAAAATATTTCATATTTATTTTGATATCCTCTAATGTAGGAGGAAATTTTTACTTGTTTTGATAGATGTATGTTATTTTTGTGATATGTATAGATTGATTCATTTTTAACATGATACATTTTTTTATTAGAGGGGTAAACACTTTTGACCCAGAGCTAGATGGAACCAATGAGGCCATAGTATGACTAAATTTGGACCTCACTAGAAATCTAGATCCCCTTAAGCCATCCTATCACCCTAAATCGTAAATCTATTTCTTAAGGGGTCCCAATGTGAAATTTCTTAAGGGGATCAAAGATGTTCTTAAAATTTGGTGAATTTTCCCAAGGAAACCAAATTTAACAATAATAAGATCATGCAAGATTATAATATGAATGAGATTTCATGATCTACATTGGTCAGTTGAAACAAGAGTAGATCTCAATCAACTATTCCACAAGAAAATTTTCTTCACTAACTTGCAAGTTCATTATATTCCAAGGGGAACCAAAACTTCACCCTAAGTTCTGTAAACCCTAAACCCTGAACTCTAAAATATAAACCCTAAACACTAAACCATTCATTTTTTCCTACCTGACCTTAAAGTGAAATCTGGTTGTCTTAGGAAAATCCACCAAATTTCATTCCCTTATGCCATGTAATTTTATCATAGGATCTTACTACATATATCCCCTTAAGTTATCCTATTACCCTAAACCCTAAACTCTAAAGTCTAAACCCTAAACCCTAAAGCCATCATTTTTTCTTAGGCTCTTAATGAAATTTGGTTTTCTTAGGAAACTCCACCAAATTTCATTCCCTTATGCCATGTAATTTTTTCCTAGGATATTACTACATGTAGATCCCCTTAAGCTATCCTATTACCCTAAACCCTAAACTATAAAGTCTAAACCCTAAACCCTAAAGCCATCATTTTTTCTTTAAAGGCTCTTAATGAAATTTGGTTGCTTTGGGTAGCTTCACCAAATTTTATTCACTTGAGCCATGTCATTTTCTCCTAGGACCTCACTAGACATAGATCCCCTTAAGCCATCTTGTCACCCTAAATCGGAAATCAATTTCTTAAGGGGTCCCAATATGACATTTCTTAAGGGGATCAAAGAAGTTCTTAAAATTTGGTGAAGTTTCCCAAGGAAACCAAATTTAACAATAATAAGATCGTGCAAGATTATAATATGAATGAGATTTCATGATCTAGGTTGGTCAGTGGAAACAAGAGTAGATATCAATCAACTATTCCACAAGAAAATGTTCTTCACTAAATTGCAAGTTCATTATATTCCAAGAGGCACCAAAACTTCACCCTAAGTTCTGTAAACCCTAAACCCTTAACTCTAAAATCTAAACCCTAAACACTAAACCATTCATTTTGTCCTACCTGACCTTAAAGTGAAATTTGGTTGTCTTAGGAAAGTCCACCAAATTTCATTCCCTTATGCCATGTAATTTTGTCATAGGATCTTACTACATGTAGATCCCCTTAAGCTATCCTATTACCCTAAACCCTAAAGCCATTATTTTTTATTTAAAGGCTCTTAATGAAATTTGGTTGCCTTGGGAAACTTCACCAAATTTTATTCACTTGAGCCATGTCATTTTCTCCTAGGACCTCACTAGACGTAGATCCCCTTAAGCCATCCTATCACCCTAAATCATAAATCAATTTTTTAAGGGGTGCCAATATGAAATTTCTTAAGGGGATCAAATAAGTTCTTAAAATTTGGTGAAGTTGCCTAAGGAAACCAAATTTAGCAATAATAAGATTGTGCAAGATTATAATATGAATGGGATTTCATGATCTAGGTTGGTCAGTAGAAACAAGAGTAGATCTCAATCAACTATTCCACAAGAAAATGTTCTTCACTAACTTGCAAGTTCATTATATTCCAAGGGGCACCAAAAATTCACCCCAAGTTCTGTAAACCCTAAACCCTAAACACTAAACCATTCATTTTGTCCTACCTAACCTTAAAGTGAAATTTGATTGTCTTAGAAAAATCCACCAAATTTCATTCCCTTATGCCATGCATTCTTTCCTAGGATCTTACTACATGTAGATCCCCTTAAGTTATCCTATTACCCTAAACCCTAAACTCTAAAGTCTAAACCCTAAACCCTAAAGCCATAATTTTTTCTTTAAAGGATCTTAATGAAATTTGGTTGCCTTGGGAAACTTCACAAAATTTAATTCACTTGAGCCATGCCATTTTCTCCTAGGACCTCACTAGACGTAGATCCCCTTAAGCCATCCAGTCACCCTAAATCGTAAATCGATTTCTTAAGGGGACCCAATATGACATTTCTTAAGGGGATCAAAGAAGTTCTTAAAATTTGGTGAAGTTTCCCAAGGCAACCAAATTTAACAATAATAAGATCGTGCAAGATTATAATATGAATGAGATTTCATGATCTAGGTTGGTTAGTTGAAACAAGAGTAGATCTCAATCAACTATTCCCAAGAAAAATGTTCTTCACTAACTTGCAAGTTCATTATATTCCAAGGGGCACCAAAACTTCACCCTAAGTTTTGTAAACCCTAAACCCTAACTCTAAAAATCTAAACCCTAAACACTAAACCATTCATTTTGTCCTACTGACCTTAAAGTGAAATTTGGTTGTCTTAGGAAAATCCACCAAATTTCATTCCCTTATGCCATGTAATTTTGTCATAGGATCTTACTACATATATCCCCTTAAGTTATCCTATTACCCTAAACCCTAAACTCTAAACTCTAAACCCTAAACCCTAAAGTCGTCATTTTTTCTTAGGCTCTTAATGAAATTTGGTTTCCTTAGGCAACTCCACCAAATTTCATTCCCTGATGCCATGTAATTTTGTCCTAGGATCTTACGTCATGTAGATCCCCTTAAGCTATCCTATTACCCTAAACCCTAAAGCCATCATTTTTTCTTTAAAGGCTCTTAATGAAATTTGGTTGCCTTGGGTAGCTTCACCAAATTTTATTCACTTGAGCCATGTCATTTTCATCTAGGACCTCACTAGACGTAGATCCCCTTAATCCATCCTGTCACCCTAAATCATAATTTGATTTCTTAAGGGGTACCAATATGACATTTCTTAAGGTGATCAAAGAAGTTCTTAAAATTTGGTGATCAAAGTCACCCAAGGCAACCAAATTTAACAATAATAAGATCATGCAAGATTATATAATATTAATAGTTAATTGTATTTTCATTCAAGTAAACATGTGCCTTAGAAATAAATGAGGCTTACATATTTTATCATTTGTATTCAATTATTTAAGGCCATTTATATTGAATAGTTTAAAGATATTTCCTAAACATGTATCTTACATCTTGAAATTACAAATCTAATGCAGGTTCACTCATATCTTAAATATCACATGGATCCATTCAATAATATTCACAATCCACCTCCACGCCATCCATCTCCACCACCTTCACCTCCACCTTGTAAACCCCCACCTCCACCACCTAAAATCAATGAACATGCTCGTTTGCAAGCACAAATCAATGCCAATGTTAGAACCATCCAAGATCAAATCAACATTATTCAAAATGAAGAATGTGTCGCACCTCCTGTGAGGATGTTTGCATCTAGGATGAAAACCCTTGTTGATGTTGTCAAGGCTATGGATGGGATCTTAGATGAGCATCGAAAATGGATAGAGGAGAGGAGAACTTCTGATTCTGAAAAGGAAAACACAAAGAAATGAAGAGATGCAGTAGAGAGCCACAATAATTTCTAAATTAAGACAATAATCTTAAATAGTTATGAATTTATGAATTTGGTGAACAATGGATATTTTGCGTGATGAATCTATAAATTTGGTTGGATGGATATTTTTAGTAACATGAATTTATGATTTTGGTTCTAGATGGATATTTATAGTGACATGGATTTATGAATTTGGTGAAATTTATGAACTTATAATGAATAATAAATAATAGTATATATTTTATGACTATCTACTAGATCATGATTTCTCCTACTGAAAAATTGTAATATATATATATATGTGTGTGTGTGTGTGTGTGTGTGTGTGTGTGTGTGTGTGTGTTGACATAAAATGAGCTTTTGTGAATGTTTCAAGTTAATTGTTTAGTATGTATGTGCATGTATTAAAAATTTGCATATATAGTTCTTAAATTTTGAAATTTGTATGTATGTACATAGTTTAGTTTAATGATCTCTACGCATGCAAATTATGCATCATATTTTTTATTTTAAATGTACATGTACATGTTAAATTTTGAATTTTGTATGGACATGCTCAAGTTGAACAATCAATGGATATATATGTGCATTTCAATTAAATATATGATCTTAATATATATGTTGCTCATCCTATTTCAATTAAATATATGATCTTAATATATGTATGCACATCCTATTTTGTATGATTTAATGCAGGTGCACATTTATATCGAGCATATCATGGATGATTTTAACATTGATGATATCATCAATCCACCACCTTAGCCACAACCACATCCACCTCCCCCTCCACCTCCCCCTCCCCCTTCACCTAATATGCCACATCCAACACCTATCGCATCTGACGAGGCTCACTTGAGAGCATGTATAAATGATCACATTGCATCCTTACAAAATCAAATCAATGCTCTGCAGAGTCAATAATTGATTCCTCCACATGTGAGACGTTTTGCATCTGCGATGCAAAATGTTGTTGATGCCATTAGGATGATCGATTCTGATCTTGATAGGCATCAACGAGAGAGAGAACAAATGAGACAATTTTATTCTGATGGTCTCTCTTACAAAAAAATATTAGACCTTAAAATAATGAAAGCCCATCTAGCCCCCTACTTTCTTGACCCCGTTACTCGACAACCCAGAATACCCACCAAATCTAGAATATCCATGATGTGGTTCATACTTCCACAGATGAGTGCACATTTTTGAGATCGATGGTATATGGTTTTTGATAGTCCCCCACATGCTAATTGGGAGTGCCCATTGTATTTTTTGAGAAAACTTTATGTAGAGTTTGTTTTGGGGAAAAAGCCCAATTATTTTGATTTTAGATCATTTTAGGGTGTTGGTGGTAGCATGCCACAATAGAGGTTAGGGGCAAGGGTTGATCCCCCATGCCCCGTGCATGTGCAACCACTTGTTGTTGCTCCTGGTCCTCCCATTCCCACACATGTACATCATCGAGCTCTAGTCTCAACATTAGGTTCCCTTAGTACACTCGCAGGAGACCTTGATCAACATGCTCCTGCGATAGCAGGTGGGGAGCATAGAGATGATGGTGATGGAGGAGTTTTTTATGGATCTGGTCTGAGTATCGCTCCAGGAGTGTTGAGGCCCGTCCCCAATATATGTACTAGTTGTCATCAAGTATGCTATGGACCTAATCAGGCCACACCTAGTTCAGGTGGATGGGGAGATTTTGGTGGTTCATCTAGTCACATCAGTTCATTTGTAGAGTTTCTTACAGTAGACCATCACCCTGAGGACACTACGACACAGGTATAAATATGCATCTAGATGTATGTTCATTTTATAAGAATTTTGATGGATGTATATATCAAAGAAAAGTTTTCAATACATTTTAAAAATCAATTTTTTTGGTGTGCAAATGACACTAATGATGGGGAAATCATCTATTCCACAAGTACATACATCAACACCGATCGTACTTGGCAACCCTTATGGGGTATTTTGATTTCAATTTTTAAAATTATATGTGAAATCATAAATTTAAATTGAGTTTTAAATTTATAATTGAATCACATATATGTTTGAAATATTTATGTTGGTTTAGGCGAGTCAATCGACATCCACACCAATTCCTCCCAAGGGATTTTCAAGCACTCCACTATCGGGCATCATAGATCAGGGGCAGGTACATTCATATTGTGATTTTTTTTAAAGTTTACATTAGTATAGTTAGAAATTTATGAGTTTTGAATTCACTAGATATATGAAACACATGCATGTACACTTGTAAATATTATAAGCATTAAATGTCTATGTACATGTATTAAGGGGATGTCTTAAGGGGTCATAATAGAATTTCTTAAGGGGATGTATTAAGGGGTCATAATACAATGTCTTAAGGATATAATTGATTTAACAATAATGTATGCATGATATTTAGTGATTATACAATTATACATAAAGTTTCAAAGTAGGAAAACATGCACATTTAACAAAAAAATATATAGAATATTGATTTGATACATAGAAGTGCATAGAGTATGTTTAATTCTGTAAGTATGTATGTACATATATGTCATCTCAAAACAATGTTTACAAAATTTGGATATGCCATCTCAAGAACATCTCAAACTCGTGGCTAGAATGTAGTAGGTCTTCACACCACCTGATATAAAAAAGGAACAAGAAATATCAATGAAATCATCAAAACATACATATTTTAATTTATATAGAACTATCTATATGTATAGAACTCAAGTACCTACATTTAAAAGTATTCCACACATGTTTGTAGGTTGAATCCAAGAATCCTCTCCTTTTTTCTTCAAAGTATGAGATCAATGCAATGATGGCTTAAGGATACAAAAAATGACAATAAATCAATTTTAACTATTAATGTCGAAGAAATGTCAATATGCAATCAAAACATGTATTTAAATATAATTTAAATAATAATTACCTATTTTTACCAAGTATTTCATGTTGTCTAGGTTGAATCTGCATGGACTAGATCCTTTTTGTGATTATGCCTTAAGGATGTATAAAAGGACAATGTAAATCAATTTCAAGTAATAACACACTTGACCAATGTCGAAACATGTATTTAATGTATTTAAAAGGACAAAATAAAATTAAAACTATATTTACCTGTATTTACTTATTCCATTGTACCATTTGCATCCTCTCTTTTTTGCAATGCGTCTATGATTGCCTCATGCTCTTCCATAGAAATTGACCATAGCACTTTTTTTGAAGGTCTTCCACGATGCTGCTCTAGTTTTATATTTGTTGCCACCACCAAATGTGAATAATGTATAATATTTTTATGTGTTTCATAGTCTTTGAATGCATGTAGACCATTCTTTCTTCTAAGGTATTTTCGTAGCCAGGTGCCAATAGCCACCACCGATCCTATTGGAAAACATGTTCAAAAACCATCATCAAATAAGTTCTCAAAAATTTCTTAAGGGGATCAAAGACTTGTTCTAAAAAATTACTTAAGGGGATCTAAAACTTGTTATCAAAATTTTCTTAAGGGGGTGTCTTAAGGGGATCACCATACATGTTCAATAATGAAAGCCATCATCATATTCTCGAGGTGTTATTAACTTATGTTTAGTTTCCACACAATGAGCCAACCAATATTTTGTTTGCTCTTCATTCCCCTCAGGTGCAATAACAACATACACATGTCCTGCCAACAAAATTTGATTTAATAATTTGTGCATATCTATACAAATAATTTAGTATTACAAAATAACTTAATAAAGTGAAATAAATTGAATTATAATTACCTTCTTGTACAAGGTCTGAAACACGGTCATAATCTTCAGATGCAAACACTTGATCATTTTCTTCAATAGTTCTTTCATATTGATTATGTGCTTCTACAGGTGTCAACGATCTTTGCTCCCACTATTCAACCCATTTTGTATTTTCACATGCTTCCCAATATCTTGAGATACAAAACTAGAAAAAACATGCAAGCTACCTTGTCCAAATAGTCCATGTGCTTGATGTCGCACTCCTAAATGAATGCGATTTAGTAGATCCACTGATTGTCTCACAATCAACTCTAGGTACAAAGTTCTCTTCTTCCACCAACCAAAAGAATCGATGAACTGTAGAGTAATCACTCGAACCGGGTGTAGATAATATTCTATTACACCAATCCACAATCTCACGTGCATCTTTAAATTTTACTGAATCCTCAAATTTTAATTGTTCTCTAGCAAGAATTTTTTTGACACACACACCAGCTCCATCATATTCTCCTTTACCATGCCCAGCTTAAAAAAAATCCATATATGCTAGACAATAATTTCCTTGTGAACCCTACTTAACCAATAGAACATTCAAGCATTCTTGAACTGCCTCGTACAATTATCTGACCATATGAGGTGTTCTTTCATCTGGATTCCTCTTTCTCTTAAATTTCTATAAAATATATTGAAATAATATAGAAAAAAATCTGATGAGTGTAACCAATTGTCACTCAAATAAAAATGATACTCCCTCAAAACTTTTCTATCATGCTCAATGCTATCATCTGCATGTCTATAAACAATATGGACAAACATAACTACTTGCACTAAATTATAATATTGAGATTGAATTTCCTCTTGCAGAGCGAGAGTATAATTCTCCGCAAAATCAACCATTAAAAGTATAGTACCAATTAGAAATGTGTTTCTACATGCGCGAAATTGGCCATCAAGCCATCGAGCATGTTCAAAGTGCATGACATATTTTGGTACAATTTTATTCTTAAATTCACTCATGAATGCATGCACACTAACTTTTTCTATAACTAAATCACAACACTTTCCTATTTTTACATCTTTTAAAGAATAGTGAACATTCCTAAATCTTTTGACATCTACTAATTGTTGTCCAAAATCATGATCAACACTTTCATGCAAAAAAAATCTTAAAAATGAAAGATTTTGTATTGTCCAGAAATACAAGAACTTAAATAAAATAATTTATCATTAGATTTTTCACAAAACAAACCTGAAATAAACTCTCTTATTGCTTCAGGTGGCATATCAATACCACAATCCTATATAATCATGTTGTATGCAAGGTACAATATATCAAAAAACATCATAAAAATAACGAAATTGAACATGTATTTTACAACAACAAGATATTCGTTGCTTATTAATTTTTACATACCAAGGGTTTACATTTTCAAAAGACCTTTGACTTATTTTAATATTACTAGGTAACACTGAATCACTACAATATTTTCTATAAAAATTAGTTTGTGTTGTATCTAATAGGTGTTTTGGGTGAGGATCACAAACTTTGGACCCCACCCTTAATTTTAAAATATCTCTAGCATTAGATGAAACCTAGTATTATCATGCCAATATTTTTGATCAAAGATTTAATTTCAACATTCAATTTTATATCAGACCTCGGTAGTCGTCCACTGAAACTCCAACATTGATTGATAGGATCATTTTCAATACTTTCTCTTCTTTTTTCCGCTCTTAGCAATGTTTTAGGATGTATTTTTAAAACTTCACTAATATTGCTTACCATTCTTTTATTCAAAGCCGCTTTATTAACTATAGCAGTTGTTATAGCTCTTCTTGTTGCATTTTTATCTTTAGATCGACTATTTTTCCCAATAGATTGAATGTCACTAGCAACATTAGACATAACATGTTTTAATGATTGATCTTTTCTTTTTGGTTTAACATAAAAGCCTAACCTTTTCATTACTTTCCTCATTTTTTGCATTCTCATCAATTGCATCATTAGTTGACATTGAAATGCAATTTTTTTACTATAAAAGAATTTGGTGTATATTCTATTCACATGTGTTTTATTTTCCTCCAAGAATTTTGACCAGGAAGATTATCAAAAACACCACTTCCAATTTTTAAAAAAAGTATTTTCATTATAATCAACATCACATTCTAGATTTTCATCTTCATCTTCATTTTCATTTACATTTTCATCTTCATTTTCATCAACAAAACGGTTTTCATTTTCATTTTCATCAAAAATATAGGTTTTGTTTTCATTTTCAAGAAAATGATCATTTTGATTTTCATTTGCAACAAAATATTTTTTTTTCATTTTCAACAAATTCTATAAAGTTTCATCTCTTCGAATATCGTCAATGTCAACATCATTAAGTCCAACATCTTGTAAAACTTCTACATACAAATTTACCATTTCACTAACATGTGGATTTGAAGACGTACCTGGATTTGTGCATATTGAAACATTCTCCATAACATTCAAAGAGGGATTTGGAGACATAGTAGGACTTGTTTGTATAATCATATTCTTCTTCAAATTGACTCCTTGCAAATTAGCTTCATCTACAACCATGGTATCCTCAATGTTTTCATCTTCAATATTTGTGGAATTAGTTGCTCCACCATCATTCATTTATTTCATTCTCATTCTTCTTTCTCTTTGTCTTTGTCTCTCCTCTCTATTTGCTTCAAATTCTTGAGGAGTCAATGTTTTCCTTCTCTTATTACGAGCTTTATCTCCCATGATTATAAAATTCTCAAGCACAAATGAATGTTAATAGTGAAATTCTTCAAAATATTCAATCCAAATTGGAAGGTGAATACCTATTAGGACAAAATTATTCCTCTTGTGTTCCTCAAAACAAGTAGAAAACTAGCACAATTCCACTTTAAAAATTGTTTTCTTTATGCCTCCTTTGAAAAATTCAATCCATATTGCAAGTTGAAGACCTTTTGTTCCTCCAAACAAGCACAAAAATAACACAATTCCACTTCAAAAATGGTGTAGATGATACCTCGTTTGATAAAATCAACTAAAAATCAAGTTCACCACCTATAAATACAATAGCTCATGAAAAATAGTTTACTTTTACTACTCTTGGCCGTATATGTGAAGTTGCAGACTTCATAGTAATTTTTTGTAGTAAATTTAAATAAAAGAAACGGGATCCCATTTCCCTCCCAATAGTCTAAATATTATAATCTAAGGAACGAGATCCCGATTATAAAATGGGATCCCGTTTTAAATAAACGGGATCCCATTTTATAAAGCGCAATCCCATTTTTTAAAATTTGAATTTATATTAGCTTTGTGGTCAGGTTTTTGCCTAGGATTTTGGTTCAGGAAAAGCATTGGAAATCTGAACCTAGGCCTTCAACCTAGTTTGACCTGCAAGTTGAAGGTCCTAACAATTTCAGAGATAAATACCGACTTTAGACATATGGCTGATGACTTTTTTTTGCAATCTTTTTTGAAAAAATTAAAACCCATTTTAGATGAGACAATACAAATTCTAAATATGTAATTTGTTTTGCAATTGGATTATTTTTTCTATTTTTCAATTAATTTCTAATAAAATTGGTCCATAAACTTTAAATATCAGGGTTTTTTACTATTTTAATAACTTTTGATCAACATAAAATTTTGACAAACGGATTGCATGAGAAAAAACTTCAGACAATTCTTTTCAATTTAAAAAAAATCAAAAATGATAAGTTTAGGTCATCTTATGCATGTCGTACATGACGATTTTTCAAAACGACAAATTTGCCTAATAAAAATTTAACAAAAAAAAAATTCAATAAAAAATTACAAAAAATATCAAGAACAAGCTTGAGTCACAAATATTTTCCCAAAAGGATTTAGAAAAATATGATAATTTAAGTCAAAATATGAATGTTGTACATGTGCATGGTATGGTAAAAAAAAGTGACTTTTAAACAGTGGTTTTTAGAAACACCTATTGAAACTCAATTTGTACAATCTAGGTATTGAAATAAATTACATATTTGAAAACTAGACTCCGAGCACTACATTTTATGGTTAGTGACTTTTTTAAAGATTTCATCTCTAAGTGCTTCAAATTTTAAGGTCAAATGTGTCAAATTCTAAAAATCAGGAAAAACACTTGGACTCAACTTCTTGCACACACCCACCAAATCAGCCTCAGATTTGATTTTCCAAACATGTCCACAAATGAGTAATCATAGTGAAGGAACCAATCAAGCATCCAGAAGATAAGGAAAATCTCCTAATACCAAACCATATCACTACCAAACACCACATACATGATCATGTCATGCCAATGCATCAAATGTACCTGCATGTCCATGACACCATAACCATAACCATCACTGTATGTGCACTCAACTATCACCCATACAAGACTCTAATTCTCAAACCATGTCCAACCATGTCCTCAAAATCGAAGACAACTTGTGTACTTGTCACCATCAAAGTCCCAACTTTGAAAATCACTTGTAAGCCTATACCTAGAAGCACCAATCTAATAATCAGTTGTAAAATCATAAATATCATATAAAAACATGTACTCCCTCAAGGTTTCACCTCTTGACTCGTTTGGATGCTCACACAATCACATCCCAAATCTTAGGCTTCTACAAGCGATCAAACAAGTACCAAGTTCAACTTGCTCCTCAAACTGATAAACAATTTGAACCACTATGTAGTACACTGTAAATTCTCTCCAACGCCTCTTCAAAATCAAAAATATGATTTTGTATGCAAAAGTTATGACCAAAGTTGTGCAAACAAGAACATTTATATTTCAGGCCTCCAAAACATTTAAAAATGGAAAAATCAAAGGAACAAACCTATACTACTATGAAGAGCTCAGAATCATCTTTCCAATGACTATAAGAAGTCAAAAATATGACATCGTGAGCGAAAGTTATGCCTCTAGGAACAAAAAATGTCCAATTTGGCTATTAAAAGAGCACTGGTGGCCCCAAAGGTGGCTCGCCGGTGGCTAGCCAGTAGTGCCACTACTGCGTGGTGGTGGATTTCAAAATGGGTTTAAATTTATTTATATTTTTGCAAAATTGTTTTTTTTTAAAAGCCCCCCACTTATAACTGGACCTGCCCCTTTTATTAATATCGACATATAATTTTTTTAAGTTTGACATTAATGGCTTTTATTGGAAATTTTTTAAAATGAACTAAATTTCATTAAAAAATATTTTTGTGTCAGTGATTAAGCTTTTGATTGTCTGATTGGACATACTATCTGATTGGTTGCCAGTAGTATAGCTGATAGGCTGATGCCAGCTACTGACAGCTCGCATGACAGTGTGCGAACTGTATGCTCGGCGGGTGTGGGAGGTTCGACCCCCCCACCATAATATATATTTTATATTTTTTTTCTTCAAAAAATTTTCAATACAATTTTTTTTCTAACCTTTTTCATTTTGTATTTTGCAGGTATTTAATAAATTTTCAAAAGCCTAATGGGAAATAATTTTTCTGCAGATTTTAATAAAATCGGATTTTTATTTTTTTAATAATTTTTCTTGCACATGAGAAAATTGGGCTTTTAACTATTTTTTTTTTCCTTTTTCTACTTTTCCAAAATAAGTCAAATTTTATGTCAAAATTCATCTCTTAACCAACCTGAATCCAACCATGAGGTCCATTTTTTCTCAAGAGGTCATCTATGAAATTTCCCCTACAAAACCTCATATTCAAACTCAAACCAAGAAACCCTTTTTCATCCAAATTTGGAAAAATTTAGATCTTCAATAATCCCAACAAATCTTGACAACCCAAGAGCCCAAAATTGCATACAAACACTTGCAACATGTGTTCCATATCTTGTAATTCCTTAAACCCTACATGCATGTCTATGGCTCATACTTTGCAAAAACTCTCAAACTAGGGTAACACAAATTCTTCAACCATGAAAACTTTGATACCACTTGTTAGGAAATATTGCATTCAAACCACAATCTTATTCATTTTCTACATAACGCATGAGAGATTAACATGCATACAAGTTTCCAAAATGCATAGATCAAATAGACAAGCCAAAATATAACACAAGATATACCATAGGAAAACCCTCAAGAGGGAAAAACCCACCCTCCAAAAGCATCCATATTGTTGGGACTGTAAATTTCTAAATATTTTCACAAGTTTTCCATAGCCCTAAGTTTCCATATGTGTCCTCATCATAAGCACAAGGGTTTGTTTTCATATCCTTTTGTTCACACTTTGCATATTTTTCCCTCATAGTTTCCATTGGATCATGCATTTTTCACATTCTGGTTCCTATCGGCGTGAGAGGGTCAGGGTCTCCCCGACCCATGTTGCATTTTCTACTAGAAAACGTATTTGTTGCCTATTGGCAAGATGTTTCTGATGTCATGGCGATTGGATTTCATCTACTAGCAGTTATCGGCATGAATTTCACGTGGTTTCGGCGAGTGGAGGATACATATATCGGAAATATTTTTGCCGTCGATGTAATGTCACAGTGAGATTATTTTATCTTACCAACCAGTGAAAGAAGATGCCTATCGGTGTGAGTCTTTGCATCGGTGTAATGTTATAACAAGCTTGATATGTCTTACCGATTTGCTCATGCGGATCTTTTTTGGCCAGAGTAATAATATTTGGCATTGTGTCTTGACGAAGTCTTCTCATCTTGCCAAGCGACGGTGGAAGGATTGACTTATCGGTATGAGTTACTGGCTTCGGTGAAATGTCATAGTGAATTCGTTGGGTCTCACTGATAAGAAGGGCATAAGGTCTTTGTTAGTGTGAGATTTGATTTCTCTTGGTGATCTAAATGTGCTTGGGATGTTTCGGTATGACTTAGTGGATTCTTTGGGACCTCTCCCCGATTTTGAATTGTCTTGGCGAAAGAAAATGGGAGATGCTTCTCAGAGAGAGTTTGCTCTTGTCTCAGTGACTCAGAATGGATAAAGCCTTTCGGTGAAACAAAATAAAATCTGCAAGAGGTCTCTCTGATACGATTAAGTTACAGTGACAGTGAATGAAAACAAAAGTGCATCTCGGTGAGAAGGTTTCTCTATGTCTCAGCGAATGAATAATACACTATGAGATGCATATCAATGAAACATAATGTTGGCTGTATGACATCTCCCCGACTTTGATGTGTCATGGAAAAAGTGAATAGAACGAAGGGGATGATTAGCGATTGAATTTCCTTCGGCATGACCACGATATGTCTCACCGACTGTTTCATTGATAATTAATAAAGTTCAAATACTGTGGCCGACATGTGAGTTCATAAAATATCGTTGCAGGCCGACATGAAAGGAGCCCGAATTCTGTGGAGGGCTGACATGGGATCTCAGTGTGATATATTTTTCTGATACTAGTGTATAAATAGGCATCTTGTGATTGTAATTGGATCATCAACTATTATTTATTCAATATACAGTAGGAAAATTAGATGGATACAGTACAATAGATTTATCAATTCAGAGACTATGTTGCATGTTTTCAAACTAGAGGTATTTATGAAAGTCAATTGATGTTGCTACACATTTCCGGTGTCAATTATCTGTTTAATTTAATGAAAGTATTGCTAAGTTGTCTCCAAGATGGATTCTTTTTGGTTGTTTAAATTGATGTAACAAGTTTATATTTGATTTATCAGTGCACAATTGTTGTATCTGTGTGGTTAATTGATTGGTTCTTTCAAGAAAAGATTAAATCCTTTTAGTTTATCATAGTAATCAGAGAGATTCATTTGGATTGATAAAGCAGAGCTTAGTAGTCACAGTTTTGCATGTCTATACAAGTTATAAATATAATATATGCCAGATAATTTGAGTTCTCTAGAGAGTGTTGCTCATCTTGATTTCATTTGACTCTGCATACCTAATAAGGCACTGGTCTCTACAATTTCATCATTAAGATTCATTCATTTTCTTTACATCTATTAATTTAACATAGTAGGATTTAGATTTGAAGATTGATGTTGCTATTTGTACCAAGTTTGATTTCATTTGTTCACTTCCATCTGCCATTGTGGACAAATCACTACAAGAAGGATAATCATAAGTCAAGTCTGCTTAACTCAAAAAGGTACACCCGCCTAGGTTTAGCAGCACCTGAAGAGTAGAAGATTGAAAGCTTTTAACCTTGTCTATTACCCTAAAGCATACCAAGAGATTGGCAGCCTCTTGAGGCATCCCGCCTGTGTTTTTGAGAGCTAACAAATTGGTGACTCTGCTGGGGATACATTCAGAATCAAGGCCTTAATCATAGAGTCAGAAACTTTATACAGACTCTGCTGGGAATAAGAAACATCAAGTATTTTCTCACTTTTGACATAAGTGAGTGGCGAATCTGACATAAATTTTACAGCTGTTCATCATGAATGGAAGAAGATCTCAATACAGGGGAGGTCATACTAGAGCTCCTGCTGGTAGCAGTAAGTGGACACACAAAGATGACAAGGTTGATAAGGGAAAAGGAATAAGTGAGGACATGTGCATGACAGACAAAGATAAAACATCAAGAGCACATTTTGAAACATATGATCGCTATGATACATGGAGAGATAATTCAAGTACAGAACTTTGTACCCCTAAAGATTGAAGAAATCCTTTCCCTTCTCTTTATCCTCAGAAACAGACTGAGTTTGAAGCTGCACTTGAGGCTGAACGAATCAAAATTCAACATGAATATTGATCAGAAGATGGAGAGTAACCAAAATGTGTTTATTGATCATGAACTTCCTGAGGAAGTAAAAGCACAGTTTGAATTACAGAGGAAGAGGGTAGAGGAATTAGAGGCTAAATTGCAGAAAAATCAAGTTACTGATCAAATAGCTGATTGCCCCCCAAAGTATGTACCACCTCATAAGCAAGGAAATCATGGTGCAAGGCCTTCAAATCCACCAGTGTCTCCTCACCATCAGATAGGGAATCACTATAAGTAGCCAAATCATCCACCTCATATTCCCACATAGCATACACGTATGCATCCACTTCTCAGTCAGCATTTTATCCCACTGTATAATGCACAGTACAATAATCCCATGCACCAGCATCATTTTCCACCTTTTCCTCCCCCTCACCAGTATACAACAATGATCAGATAGTTTGATTTGATAGGATTTCATTTATACCCTTACCCTATGGATGGTAGTTGGAGAGGTCTAGTACCTAAGTTCATAGGGAGTAATGCTATTACTACTGAAGAACATTTGAGAAATTTCAATGTGTTCATCCAAGACATAGGTGTGCCATATGAAGATTTACATATGAGGCTATTTATGATGTCACTTCTTGAAGATGCTAGGGATTGGTTCAATAGCTTGCAAGCATCCTCAATTAATTCTCTCCAAATATTTCAGGACAGATTCCTAGAGCAGTATGGGAATCTAAATGCACCAGATGCAACTCTTCATGAATTGATGCGAATTCAGAAAAATCAGAATGATTCAATTTATGATTTCAATCGAAGATTCAACAAGTTGCAGACTAAGGTACCTCCTAGATCAAGGCTTCCAGATTCTGTAGCTTTGATTGTTTATTTGAATGCATTTGATCCTAAAACAGGGTATGAACTGAGAAATAGGTTCCCAAGAGATTTGGATGAAGCTCAGAAGATAATACTGACAATTGAAAACAACAGGAAGGCTGCAGGTATAATCAATAAAAGAGATAACCCTAGGGCTCCTCAACAAAGCAACAATTACTAGTACAGATAGGAGAACACATACAAAAATGAAAGGCCGAGGTTGCATGACATGCCTTATAATATAGACTGGAAGGATGGAAAACCTATAACAGCTAGGCCTAAAAACAAAGAGACTCCTGATCCATTGAGCAAGAAGGGAACTTATATGGTGAGTAATAATTACTTCTGTGAAGCTTGTGATAAGCCACATTCCCCAGACTATTCTGTTGTAGCCCAAAGGATGCAAGAAGAGGAAATGTTGATGGAAAACAATGAAGAAGATCACACAATGTATTTGACTTCAAATACATTTCATCATGTTTAGGAGAGGTACTCATCTTCAGAGGATGAAGGTTATGAGTATGATGTTTCAAATTAGAGATATAATGTCCATATGGCTGAACAACAAATCTTTTCTGATTCTAAGGAAGATTACATAGAGCCACATTCTGTTGAGGCGCCTGCTCCATGCAGTATGAGGAGACTCACTAAAGATGAAATAGAAAGAATAACTGTTGCTGCAGTTGAGGAGGCAAGGAGTAAATACTAGTTGAGAAACAAAAAAGTGAATGAGATGGAAGGCGTCCCTGGGGAAATTTTTATGAAGGATCAAAAGGAAACACAAGGGACTGCAAAGAAGTCAGAAAAGAGACTGCCTGATAAAGATGAACAAAAGCTTGTCCAAAAACAAGAAGTTAAGGAAGAAGTGAAGAAATTACATAAAAGGATACAAACACCTGACCAGCCTAGTAAAAAAGAAAAAGAAGAAAACAAAGGAGAAACATTGGAGTAGAAGAATATTGTTAAGGTGGAGGGCTCTTCTTTTGACTTCACTCAGGCGTTATCCCAGGTAAAAATGTATGTTCCATTACTTGAAATGATGAAAATTAAAGAATATAGGGATACTGTTGTTCAATTGATAACAAATGGGAATGAAAAAAATATGAATTCTGAAAGCATGGTATCCATTAAAGTAGTCAATAGGTAGGAGAAAGTAAATATCCCAGAAGTCTGCTTGGGTGATGTATTAACAACTCCCCCTCAAGTTGATCCTTTTTTCACTACATTGCTTATAAACAACAAATTGCTAAGGAATTGCATGATAGACTTTAGTGCTACTATAAATATCATGCAAGTAGAGTCATGAAGTAGCTTGGCATGTGGGTTGATGCATGTGAAGGAAAGTGTTATGCAATGGATAACATACTTGTTCATGTGGTAGGCATTATGAGAGGTGTTGAAGTCAAACTGGCTACTTATCCACAGGTGGCCTATAATATAGATATAACAGTGATTGATACTCCTCCTCAGTTTGGGATGCTTCTATCAAGACAGTGGACAAAAAAAGTTGGAGGAAATGTTCAATTCGATCTATCTTATGCTACAATTCCAGTGAATGGTCAAGAAGTGAAATTGTATAGGGAGCCAAGAATGAACCAGCTTGTTGACTGTGTACCTCAAGATCGGATCAATTGTTTTTGTGATGTTGATCTTGGAAGTTTTAAGATTGAATCAGTCCAGCTAGAATTAACCAATAGTGATCCAATTGAAAAGCATGTGGCACAAAGCTGCAATGAAGTGTGGAAGATGTATTTTGATGGAGCATGCGACCAAGAAGGTAATGGCACTGGGATTGTTTTTGTTTCACCTTAAGGAATTACATTTAAATATTCATTTCTGTTAGCATTTAAATGTACAAATAATGTGGTGGAGTATGAATCCTTGTTGACAAGTCTGAACATAGTTGTGAAACATAAAATCAAGTTGATGGTTGTTTTAGGAGATTCTGAGTTGGTTGTTTCACAAATTAAGTCGAAGTATGCAGCAAAGCACAAAAGATTGAAGCAATATAGGAATGTTGTATGGGACACAATTGAGTTGTTTGATGCATTTTCAATTGAGTGGATTGACATATCAAAGAACATAATGGCTGATTTTTTAGCAAATGTGGCGCTGAAAAGAGATGATATCACATTGGCTGGGGTTTCACAGATTGAATTCAAGACAAGGCCTGCTGTTCCTGATAACATTTATAGTTGGCAAGTCTTCAATGATGATACTGGCCTTTTGAAATTTCTCCACTATATAGATCAATATGAAGCACAGGAAATTGACTTCAATGCTTTTGTTGAAGATGTGGATGGGAAATAAATAGTGTTTGGGAAGGAAATCTTGCAGCTCAGAAAAAAAAAGCTTCCTAAGGGCTTTGTGGCATTGGAGAGGCTGTATGATGGAAATGATCAGTCCCTCATGAAGCAAACACCAGTCAGAAGAGAAGATATTGAAGAAGTCAATTTGGGAACTAAGATAGCACCAAGATAAGTGTACATAGGAAAGAAGATAAGCCCTACAATTAGAAGAATGCTGATTGAGTTGCTAAGAAAATATAAACATGTGTTCGCTTGGTCTTATGAAGATCTGAAAGCATACAGGGAAGATTTGTTTCAGCATGAAATACCATTGAAGCCAGATGCTAAGCCCTTCAGACAGAAGCAAAGACCCATAAATCCAACACTAGAGCCTAAAATGCAAGAAGAATTGACAAAGCTCAGAGATGGGGCAATCATTAAACCAATCAGGCATTCAACGTGGGTCTCAAATTTAGTCCCTGTGAGGAAGAAGAATAGAGAAATCAGATTATGTGTGGACTTCAGGAATTTGAATATGGCATCTCTCAAGGACAATTATCCTCTACCCAATATGGAGGCTATATTACATAAAGTAACAGGATGTGAACTGCTGTCCATGATGGATGGGTTTTCAGGGTATAATTAGGTTAAGGTCAAAGAATTTGAGCAATATAGGACAACATTCACAACTCCTTGGGGAACAAATGTATACATAAGAATTCCATTTGGTCTCACTAATATTGGAGCGACTTTCCAAAGAGCTATGGATGTGGCATTTGCAGATTTGATCAATGTTATCATGGTAGTGTACCAGGATGACCTGACTGCTTATTCGAAGAAGGCTAAAGATCATGTGCAACATCTAGAGAAGGTATTTATTAAAGCTCTTGAATATGGTATTAGTTTAAATCCTAAGAAGTGTCATTTTGCAGTCACAAAGGGTAAGCTCTTAGGACATATTGTTTCAAAAGAGGGAATTAGAATAGATCCTGAAAGGGTTGAAGCTATTGATAAAATTCCTATTTCGAAAACTGTTAAGGCTATACAATCATTCTTTGGAAAAATTAATTTTGTTAGGAGATTTGTTTCTAACTTTTATGAGATCATTAAGCCCATATCAAAAATGTTGAAGAAAGGACAAAAAATGGAATGGACTGCAGAAGCCTTGGAAGCTTTTATATCTATCAAAAGGGCCCTCAAGGAGGCTCCTGTTCTTAAATCTCCAGATTTTGCAAGGCCTTTTTAGATATTTTCATTTGCTTCAATGCACACTATTGATTTTGTTATGTTACAAAAGAATGAGGATGGTCATGAGCAGCCTGTGTCTTTCTTTAGTAAGTCATTACAAGGGTTTGAATTGAAGTATGACATAATGTAAAAATAGGAATTTGTATTGGTAAAGGCCACAAAAGCTTTTAGGCCATATCTTTTTGGAGCAAAGGTGATTGCTTATGTCCCTCATGTTGTTGTCAAGGATATTTTGACACAATCTAAAGTGACAGGGAAAATATGCAAATGGATTAACAAGATCCAAGAGTTTGATATGGAGATACAAATTACTAAGCTAGTGAGAGGTCAAGGCTTGGCTAGGTTGATGGTAGAATCGAATATTGAAGCAAATCAAATTTGTAATGTAGAGGAAGGGACTACAATTGCAAGCATTGAGCACACTCCTTGGTATACTAATATTATGCATTACCTTAAGTACATGAAATTTCAAGAGGGATTAAGTGACAACCATAAAAGAACCTTGAAGTTACAGGCATCCAAATATGTTTTCATGGATGGGGATCTATTTTGGAAGAACAAAGATGGTATACTGTTATTATGTCTTGATGAGTTTCAAGCCAAGTGTGTCCTAAGTGAAATGCATGAAGGAGTGTGTGGAGGACATTACTCAGCAAAGAAAACTGCACACAAAATTCTTAGGGCAGGTTACTACTGGCCTAAGGTTTTTAATGATTCTTTCACACATGTAAGAAAATGTGAAGCTTGCTAGAAGTTCTCTGGAAAACTGAAATATCAAGGAGCTTTGCCACTTCGACCCTTGTAGGCTGATGCCCCTTTTCATCAGTGGGGAATTGATTTCATTGGAGAGATACAAGAAAAATCAAGTGGAGGATACAAGTGGATACTGGTTGCCACTGATTATTTTACCAAATGGGTAGAAGCAATCCCAACTAAATAGGCTACAAGCAAAATGGTGACAAATTTCTTGATGGACAACATTATCACCAGATTTGGTACACCATTGAGGTTAATCACATACAATGGGATGTGTTTCAGGTCTGATGAGTTCAGAAGCTTTTGTGACACATATGGCATTACTATTTCTTATGTATCTCCTTACCATCCACAAGCTAATGGTCAAGCAAAGTCCAGCAATAAGAGTCTTTTAAAGATTATAAGGAGGATGTTGAGTCAAAACAAGAAGGCTTGGGATTCAAAATTGAAACTAGCTGTGTGGGCTGATAGGATTACTGTTAAAAAGAAAATTGGAAAATCCCCATTTGAGTTGGTGTATGGAGCAGAAGCCAGGATGCCTTTGCAGAATTTGTTGCCAGTCTACAGGTTTGTCCTTCAGGAAGATTTGGATGTTCCTAAACCTATGGAGGAAAGAATGGAGCAACTTTTTGAACTTGATGAAATAAGGAGAGTTGCCCAAAACCAAAACATGAAGTTATAGACACAGATGAAGTACTTATTTGACAACAAGGCAAAGGATAGAAAGTTTGAATAAAATGACTTGGTGTTGATGTGGAATGCAAGGTGTCAGGAGAAAGGAAAGCATGGTAAGCTTGAAGCTTTATGGCTAGGGCCTTTTGTTGTTGTTGGAAAGAAGGGTGAAGACTCATACTATCTACAAAATATGGCTGGTGAAGATCAGGAATTTCCTGTTCATGGGCAATTCTTGAAGCAATTTTTCTATTGAGCAACATAGAGGATTAAGGGTTTCCAGTGCATGGACAACTCTTTCTTATCCTCTTTAAAATTATTTTCCATGCACAGAGTTTAGGGTTTTGGTTCACCTCCATATTGCATTCATTTTTCATTCATTCCATCGTGCTGCTTGTCCATTTCCATTTGCTCATTTTGTGTCTGGTCTACTCACCCAAAGATCTGGATCCTTGCAATGATCTTACTATCATTCATCCCCAAACAGAGCCACTGTTGGGACTATAAATTTCTGAATATTTTCACAAGTTTTCTATAGCCCTAAGTTTCCATATGCGTCCTCATCATAAGCACAAGGGTTTGTTTTCATATCCTTTTGTTCACACTTTGCATATTTTTCCCCCATAGTTTCCATCGGATCATGCATTTTTCACATTCTAGTTCCTATCAGCGTGAGAAGGTCAAGGTCTCCCCGACTAATGTTGTGTTTTCTACTAGCAGACGTCCGTGTTGCCTATTGGCAAGACATTTCTGATGTCATGGCGATTGGATTTCATCTATTGGTAGTTATCGGCATGAATTTCACGTGGTTTCAGCGAGTGGAGGATACATATATCGGCAAGAGTTTGGCCGTCGATGTAATGTCATAGCGAGATTGTTTTATCTTACCGACCGATGAAAGAAGATGCCTATCAGTGTGAGTTTTTGCATCGGTGTAATGTTATAACGAGCTTGATATGTCTTACCAATTTGCTCATGTGGATCCTTTTCAGCCAGAGTCATAGTATTTGACATTGTGTCTTGGCGAAGTCTTTTCATCTTGCTGACAGACGGTGGAAGGATTGACTTATCGGTATGAGTTACTGGCTTCAGTGAAATGTCATAGCGACTTCATTGGGTCTCACTAATAAGAAGGGCATAAGGTCTCTGTTGGTGTGAGATTTGATTTCTCTTGGCGATCTAAATGTGCTCGGGGTGTTTTAGTATGACTTAGTGGATTCTTTGGGACCTCTCCCCGATTTTGAATTGTCTTGGTGAAAGTGAATGGGAGATGCTTCTCGGTGAGAGTTTTCTCTTGTCTCAGTGACTCAGAATGGATAAAGCCTTTCGGTGAAACAAAATGAAATCTACAAGAGGTCTCTCCGATACCATTAAGTTACAGTGATAGTGAATGAAAACAAAAGTGCATCTCGGTGAGAAGGTTTCCCTATGTCTCAGTGAATGAATAGTACACTATGAGATGCGTATCAATGAAATATAATGTTGGTTGTATGACATCTCCCTGACTCTGATGTGTCATGACAAAAGCAAATAGAATGAAGGGGAGGATTAGCAATTGAATTGCCTTCGGCATGACCACGATATGTCTCACTGACTATTTCATTGATAATTAATAAAGTTCAAATACTGTGGCCGACATGTGAGTTCATAAAATACTGTTGCAGGCTGACATGAAAGGAGCCCGAGTTCTGTGGAGGGCTGACATGGGATCTCAGTGTGATATATTTTTCTGATACTATTGTATAAATAGGCATCTTGTGATTGTAATTGGATCATCAACTATTATTTATTCAATATACAGTAGGAAAATTAGATGGATACAGTACAATAGATTTATCAATTCAGAGACTATGTTGCATGTTTTCAAACTAGAGGTATTTATGAAAGTCAATTGATGTTGCTGCACATTTCTAGTGTCAATTATCTATTCAATTTAATGAAAGTATTGCTAAGTTATCTCCAAGATGGATTCTTTCTAGTTGTTTAAATTGATGTAACAAGTTTATATTCAATTTATCAGTGCACAATTGTTGTATCTATGTGGTTAATTGATTGGTTCTTTCAAGAAAAGATTAAATCCTTTTAGTTTATCACAGTAATTAGAGAGATTCATTTGGATAGATAAAGTAGAGCTTAGTAGTCACAGTTTTGCATGTCTATACAAGTTATAAATAGAATATATGCTAGATAATTTGAGTTCTCTAGAGAGTGTTGCTCATCTTTATTTCATTTGACTCCGCATACCCAATAAGGCACTAGTCTCTACAATTTCATCATTAAGATTCATTCATTTTCTTTACATCTATTAATTGAACATAGTAGGATTTAGATTTGAAGATTGTTGTTGCTATTTGTACCAAGTTTGATTTCATTTGTTCACTTCCATCTGCCATTATGGACAAATCACTGCAAGAAGGATAATCATAAGTCAAGTCTGCTTAACTCAGAAAGGTACACCCACCTAGGTCTTGCAGCACCTGAAGAGTAGAAGGTTGAAAGCTTTTAACCTTATCTATTACCCTAAAGCGTACCAAGAGATTGGCAGCCTCTTGAGGCATCCCGCCTGTGTTTTTGAGAGCTAACAAATTGGCGACAACCAACCAACCCACTCAACAACCGTCTAATGCATTCCCATGTGTCCAAGCATGAACCCACACATCCCATGCCATGCTTCACAAATTCACTCCTCAAGATGACAACCAACCCACTTAGCTAACCTAAACTACTACACATGTGTTCACTTTATTAGACATAAGCTCACACAAAATACAAGAAATGGTAAGGTGAAACCATGTGCCACAAAACCATTCGAATACAAAACCACTAACCCCTTATTTAATATTGGGTACTAAGACATCACATTATTTAATATTTTCCCCAATATTAAATTATTATCTCATGTATCCCACACATTAAATAATAATACAATGTTACAATACAACATAAGTGGGTCCCCAAATAATTAGCTAGTTTGATTAACAACATGACCAAGGTGTATCACAACTAAATAATTATTTAATTACAATAATATAATAAATCATTTTATGGAATGGTGTACAACACCATATCTATACAATTTTAAGACCGAAGGGCATGATATTCCAACAGAGGTCCCCCAAGCATAGGTGGAAGTTGTCTTGTTCTAATCTTCTGCAACAATTCTAATTTGATTATATCCAAAGAAACCATCCATCAGTGGAAGAATCTCATATCTCATTGTAATGTCCACAATCATTTCTATATTGGACAACAGAAAATAATCCTTTGGACAAGCCTTATTCAAGTCTCTCAAGTTAGTGCAAATAGAGATGCCCCCAGTCGGCTTAGTGATTGGTACTAGGTTTGAAATCTACCCTACATAGTTTATCAGCCTTATGAAGTCAACATCTAGCATTTTTATTTAACTTTGCCTTGAAAAGTGAATCAATTTGTGGTTGCATATTCCACAACTTCCATTTGAAATGTTTGGTGCCAAGAAGAAGAGGAAATTGATAAAGGGCTAGTTCGGGGTCTAGTCTAGGAATATCCACATATGACCGTGCAAAGCTGATTTTCTATTTTGTGAAGAATCCTATGAACTTTGGTTTCTCATTTCCTAACAGTGATGTTGTAAAGTGGATGAGTTTTGGATCTTCTAGTGTGCCAATGTTGACCTCCTGTGACATTTTAACCAACATTGGGAACTTCTCTTGTTTTGTTGGGAATGGGTCCAACCTTCCATCCTTAGATGCCTTATAGAGGTTTTCACCTTCAAATACGTCATTTTTATTACTTTTTGCTATGCTTATTGGCACCTTTTGGTTTTCACCCACAAACTTGTTTTTCTTAATTTCTTTTATTCTGTAGCTAGAAGGTGGGGCCACTTCCCCATAATATTTAGCCATGTTGAGATCAATAGTGAATCCAACCTTGTGATCCCCACTTGGTATACCATCTCTAAGTCCCATAAACTCAATAATGGCTTCATTGTTTTCGAAGAGGTCTAAGATCGATGGTCATTATGGTCCTAATCGATAGCTGAGGGTGAAGTAATGGTATGTTATCATTAGTATTGGTGAAGCTCAAGGATGGCATAGATAGGGTAAAGATAGAGGAATGGTTAGGATCCCAAAAGGTATTGATCTAGGAATGACCATTCATATGTTCAATTTGAGAAGAGGATTGTCCAGGCACCTAAAAGGTTTCAACTAGGTTATAGTCGCTAGAGGATTTTTCTGAACCCTATTCCTATTCATTAGAGTTTGTCTTGATATGGTAATCTGTAGATGTCTTGACAACTTCAGAATCCTTGGTGACTTTTTTCCAAACTACAACAGTATTAGGGGCATTCTATTTTAACAGTTGATACCCTAGCCATATGTTGTATAGTCGTTTGCTTGCTATGATGGGTTCGGTCCTTCCTTTTTTTTTAATCCAAGGCCATTGTGACCATCATATCCCTTTTGTTTCATTACATGGAAACCCTTGTCGTATTTATCCATAGGTAGATCTTCTTGTATCTCATCCTCTTTGTCTTTGTATATCCATGTGGAGAGGTCTTCCTCAATACATTCCTTTCCCAATTGACCCCATTTAGTGAAAGTCATGGGTAGGTGATACTGAATTGTTCCCTTGGGTTCTTTCTTGATGTGATGGGGTTTGCCATAATTTTTTGGAGTAAATGGAAGTTTCCCTACATAGAACTGATTTTGAATATTGTATTCTCCCACTCCATTGTTCTAGACTTGGACCTTGGTGTCAAGGAATTTTGTTGGTTTTTGCATAGCTTTAGAAAGAGAATTTGGGTCAATGTATTGTGATGAAGAAGGGGTGGATGGGCTCTTCCTATGGCTGCACACCTAATCTTTAGGTGTTCCTCTCATGTTATTGTAATATTGAAAGTGGTCAAGATTACTAGAAATAGTGATCTTCACAATGTTGTAGGGAAACTTCAAGCATTGATGGTATGTCGAAGGACACCCTTCATGGAGTGAATCCATGGGTGTCCAAGAAAGAGGTTATATGGGTGGTATAGATCCAAAATCTGACACACCATGTCTTGTACATTAGGACCCACTCTAATTGGTAGCACTATGATTCCCTTGGAGGAGCGTTTCATGTCATCATACAGTATACCCCCATATTACAATCCTCTTTGAGTCATCTATACAAGCCTCTAAGTATCCCATGGTATTTACTAGTCTTGACATGCATGTATTTAATCAAACTCTACCATCTATTAAAACTCGTTTGATTTTTTGTTTGTTGATGTATAGTTCAAGGTGCAATGGTTCACTATGGCTCAACTTTTGTGAAGTAATTTCATGTTAAATGAAGGTTATATGGTGTGTGGTAGCTAAGAAACCTACCATAGCCTAAAATTGATTCACATTTAAGTCTATGGGGACTGATCAATCCTATACAATCCTTATCTAGGATAGCCTTGTGCTTGGGAGAGGTGCGGAACAACTTGAGAATTGAGTTGGGGTCTTTCCTAGATGGTTGAGAAAGTTATATTCACGTGTTGGTCAAGGTTTGGGAGGGGGTCCTTGTAGAGTCACCTTTATCCACCTAGTGGCAATTGCATAGTCGATATTCTTATTTCTAATAGTGTTGGTAGACACTATTGGTAGATGGCCAGTGCTCCCCTCGGGATTCAAGACATGGACTAATTACCTCCTATGGATCCATTAACTCTGGCAGTTGTATCAGAAATTAATAAGTTGAACTTTGGGTGCAACGGCAACCATTGGGCAAAAAATTGGTATTAGAGCCAAAGGTGTTGGGTTCAAATCCCCTCAGGTAACAATGAGGGGGAGATTATTGGAAGATGGTCATTGCTTCCCTCAGGATTCATGAGATGGACTAACTAACTCCCATGGATCCGTTAACTCTGGCGGTTGTATCAAGCATTAATAGGTTGACTTTTTGGTGCAACGACAACCATGGGGCCAACAAAAACATTATTTTTGATGAGGATCGAATATGGTTCACTAAGTACCTCAAGGGTTTGTAATCGATGATATGTTGCATGTCATTGCCAAATAATTCTTTATGAGGTGGAGGATTCATGAATGTAGGGAGATCCACCAAATTGTACATATTATGAAATAATGATGCAAATAGAAACATTGGATCAACAAGTTCATATCTTGAACCTACCTTCTTTTGTATATGACCCAAGTTATTGCAGGGATAAAGGGTTCTTTGAAGATCAATTTCTTATTTTGATCTTTCTATTTTTTATTTGAATTTGTATCTTGTTTTGATACAAGCTTGGGGATTCTTATCTTTTAACTTATGGCCTTATCCTCATTTGTAGTTACCACTCATTGATCCAAGTTTAGGAGATAGGTGAAATTGTATGGATTAAATGGATTGGTGAATATGAATAATTATCGTATAGGTTAGGCGATTCCCTCAACACACTTGTCTATACTATCCTTTTCAATGTTGGTAATGCCAATAGAAACTCACTTGCTATCAATGAGCTAGTAGTAAAATTTAGTAGGAACCATATGTATTGATGTATGACTAAATTCAGGATTCTCCAGAGGAGAGGGTGTTAATTCCTATAGTGGAATTGAGGGGATATGATATTGGAATGAAGGAGGATCTTCATAGATATCCCCCGTGGGATCATTTTGGAAAATTTAATTATCATAGATGTCTTGTCTAAACATAGGATTATCCCAAACATCAAATAACTGGGTTGTGGATGGTAGGGGTTCAAATTCTGGAAGTATTCTTGTAACTCATATTCTCCAACCCAAATGATTATAGTATTAACATAGGTTTCAAGAGAAGGAGAAGTATGTGATATTTAAGGCTCGAACACTGCAAAAGAAGGTGGGATAGTGGTATTATCAAGGAAATACCTTGGGATGCCAAGATTTCTCGACAAGGGTCGATGAGATGTTTAGGGACTCGATTCTTGTTGGAAAAATGTGCCTCAACTTGCTGGCTTGAACCTATGTTAAAGACTTAGTATTTTTTCCCTTTCTTTGGTCTTCATTGTCGGCCTATCGCCCAAAACTTGAACCTTGAAACTTAAGTCATAGGGTTTTGAAAGTATGATATCATGTGGGTCATGGGATTGTTGATTTCTCTAACCATTGGCGGAAGTTATGAAGTTCGGGTTTTCCCCAACTGGGCGACAGTGTTATCGGCTTTTTGTGGAGAGTTGGATGGTGGGACCGGTCTGCATGGATGGTGACATTAGTTGTATGACATTGACATGGATGCCACATGGATAGTGGGGACCACAAGGAATGACTGACAGTTTGGTGCAATAGTCAAAAGCGATGGATGATTGATGTGTCGACATGCGACACAATTTCATTTGTTGATTTTACATCGCTATTGTAAATCAACAATCATTGGCCAAAAGCTATATTTTCTATTAGCGATATGTTTGCATTTACTGCATGATCTGAATTGAGGGTTGATAAAGTGTGAATATAGTAATATTATTTGTAACCAAAATTTAATGTTGGACGGCTTGATGCATGCTGCATGGTGGTGTGTGTAACCCAAGACGAAGGAAGCTTGTCAGTGAATTAAATGAAACCCTAATGGTTGTTGGTTGGTTGTTAGAATTCATTGTATGCTTTATGAGAATTGAAATAGTGAGTGTATGGTGAACTACTGTAGGTGAGTGAGTTCAACCAAGGGGATGTTGTTGTGTGTTAACATTTGAGAGTGAAGTCTATGACTCTGTATGTAATTGATTTACTGTAATACAAAGTGACTTTGCTTGGTGTGTGAGTTTTTCTCCCGTAAGGGTTTTCCCATGTATATCTGGTGTTATATCTATGTGTGTGATTTATTTTGTCTCTCCTTTTGTTCTGTGAATGTGCATCTCAAATGTATGTAAATTGTTAAATGAGGTTTTTTGCACTTCTCTCCTAAGGATTTTGCATTAGGAAGGCATTTTCTGCACCTCTGCTTTCCTTACAAGTGGTATTAGAGCTTGGCTAGTTGTGTTATCCTTGTGAGTAGGGCTGGGTTTTTTTGCTAATCTTGTTCGGTGGGAGTCTTGCAAAGGAAGAACTGATTACTTTTTTTATAGTTTGAGATGGAAAGTACATTAGACATACTAGAAATTGAAAAATTCAATGGCGGAAATTTTGAGTTGTCGAAACTCAAAATGGAAGACTTGTTAGTGGATAGAGACCTTTTGATTAATGTGTCTGGAACTATGCCACAAAGTATGAAGCATGAAGATTGGGACCCTGCAGATAGAAAATCTAGAGGGTTGAATAACTTTGTCTAGCTGATTTTGTACTCCTAAATGTCCATGAGGAGAAGACAACATCTTCATTATGGAAGAAACTTGGTGACATTTATTAGGGAAAGTCTCTAGTGAATAAGTTATTCCTAAGGAAAAATTTATACTCCTTGAAGATGGAAGAAGGTGCATCTATAGCAGACCATTTGAATTCATTTAATATGATTGTTGCTCAGTTGGAATCTGTGGGTGTGAAGATAGAGGAGGATGCTCATTGTATGCTTTTGTTATGCTCCTTACCCAACACTTGGGATCATCTAGTAATGGCTATTGGAAGTACAACAACTACTTTCAAGATGGAATACACGGTTGCCTCTCTGCTATTAGAAGAAATGCAGAGGAAGTCTTCTGAGATGGCCAAAGAGGATCTTGTTTTTCAAGGTAGATCAAAGGAGAGAGGTAAGAAGAAGGACAAGAAGTATAAATCCAAATCTGAAGGGAGATCAAAGTCTCCTGATAAGAAGTCCAAGGTAAAATTTTGGAATTGTGGGTAGTCTAGTCATATCTGAAAGGATTGTAAGGAGGAGAAAAAGAAGAAGAATAACTCTTCAGACAATGGATCTTCTTAGAGTGATGCAGATGTCTTCATTTAAGCCTTGGTGATGTAGGCATTAGATGATGTCTAGCTGATTGACTCAGGTGCATCTTTTCACATGACATCTCACAGAGAGTGGTTCACTAAGTATGAAAACTATGCTGGTGGAAAGTGTACCTAGCAAGTGATTCAACTCTAGAAATTGTTGGTTGTGGAAGAGTCAAAATCCAATTCTCAGATGGAAGAATCAAAGGGATTGGTGAAGTACTCCACATACTAGGTTTGGCTTGTAACCTGCTTTCGGTTAGTAAGTTGAATGATGTTGGCATGCAAGTTTCTTTCTCTAGTGGAGGTTGTAAGATGACTAGAGGTGTAATTGTGCTGGCTAAGGGTGTATGCATAGGCACTCTGTACAAGTTGGATGCATGTCATGTTCAATGTAACATCTCTGTAAATTCAAGCAAAGATGCTTGTGTAGAGAAGGAGAATGAAGCTCCTCTGGGTGAAAATTCATTGGAGGTGAAACTACCAAGAAAGAAGACCATGGTGTGGCATCATAGACTCGATCACATAGGTGAGAAAGGTTTAAAAACCTTGAAAAATAAAAATTTTGTTGAAGGGCTTATTGATTGTAACCTTGAGTTTGATTTCTGCAAACACTATGTTTATGGAAAGCAACATTGTGTTTCATTTTATTCGATTCCTCATAAATATTATGGTGTATTGGATTATGTTCATTCTAATGTATTTTGTCTAGTGAATGTTCCTTCATTATTGAACTCTAGATATTATGTTTCTTTTATTGATGATTATTCGAGAAGGGCATTTGTGTATTTTTTGAAGAGTAAATCAGAAGTGTTTAGTCGGTTTAAAGAGTTTAAAAACTTGGTAGAAAATAAGACTGGAAGGAAGATCAAGTGCTTGAGGATGGATAATGGTGGTGAATTTTGTTCTGTAGATTTGGAAAGGTACTACAAAGACCATGGAATTAAAATACATAAGACTATGTCTTATACTCCACAACAAAATGGAGTTGTTGAAAGGTTAAACTGGACACTAATAGAAAGAATGAGAAGTATGTTGAGCGGTGCTGGTCTACAACAGAAGTTCTGGGCTGAGGTTGTGGCTACAACATGTTACTTGGTAAATCATTCACCTTGTTTGGCTCTTGTTGAAAAAACACCTTTGGAAGCATGGTTTGGTAAGAAGCCCTCTCTGAGACATATTCATGTCTTTGGCTATGAGGTATATGCATATGTATCGAATGTGAAAAGATCAAAGTTTGAGAACAAGGCTGTTAAATGTATCTTCATTGGCTATGGCGTTGGTGTGAAAGGATACAAGTTTTGGAATCTTGTTACTGATAAGGTTTTGTACAGCAGAAGTGTAATCTTTTGTGAGCTGAAGCCTTCAGTAGTTGATCCATAGTTAGAGATAGAAAGAAAAAGAAGAATGATGTAGTTGAAATTCCTTGAACTCCAGAAAAAGAGGAACTACAAAGTGTGCCTGAAACTGAGGAGAGTTCTAGCAGCTCTGAGAGTTCTGAAGAAGAAGAATCACAACCTCAGCCTCAACCTGTGAGCTGGTCTACATGTGAAAGGCGTCAACGTAATAGGTACAAATTTTCTATGTTGGATTCAAACTGTGCCTATGCTTTGATTATTAGCACTGATAAGCCTAGGACTATAAAAGAGGAAATTAATATGTCTGACTCAAATTCCTGGTTGGAAGCCATGAATGAAGAAATGGAATCACTGAAGAAGAATGAAACTTGGGATTTGGTACCTTTTCCTGAAGGGCGAAAGCCTGTTGGCTGTAAATAGGTATTTAAGAAGACCGGTCTGGATGACAGTGTTGAAAAGTATAAAGCTCAGTTGGTCACGAAAGGTTATTCCCAAGTGGAGGGAATTGATTATGGAGAAATATTTTCTCCTATAGCTAAGCTAACATCTATCATATTTCTTTTGTCACTTGCAGTTGTGTATGACTTAGAGATCGAGCAGATGGATGTGAAGACAATGTTTCTCCATGGAGAGTTGGAAGAAGAAATTTACATGTCCTAGCCTGAGCACTTCATTGAAAAAGGTAAAGAAATCCTAGCTTGCAAGTTAAAGAAATCTCTATTTTTTTTTAAGAAATTGCCTAGAATGTGGTACCAAAATTTTGACATGTTTGTGTTGTCATTGGGATTTGTGCGATCAAAATTTGATCATTGTGTTTATTACAAAACCAAAAAATGATCATGTGCTTATTATTACCCTGTATGTGGATGATATGTTGTTCATAGGAAATAGTAAGACTATGATTTTTGATCTAAAATCTCAATTGTCTGCAAAGTTTGAAATGAAAGATCTTGGTGCAACAAGGTATATTCTAGGGATGGAAATAAAAAGGGATAGAGGAAGTAGAAAGCTTTGGATCAGCCAAAGTAAGTATATCAACATTATCTTGGAGAGATTTGGGATGAATGATTGCAAGAAGCTAGTTGTTCTAGTGTTGCAGGGAACAAAGTTATCTATTGAAGATAGTCTGAAGTCTCCTATCGAGATGGAGGACATGACTAGGGTGTCGTATGCAAGTGTTGTTGGTAGTTTAATGTATGCAATGGTCTGTACAAAGCTAGACATTGCCCAAGTAGTGGGAGTTCTTAGTTGGTTTATGGCTAATTCAAGAAGGCGACATTGGGATACTATGAAGAGGGTTTTCAGATAGTTGAAGGGTACCTTAGAGTTTTCTTTGTGCTTTCATGGCAGCTCAATTGGATCACAAAGACCTCTTAGCATTTGTGGTTATGTGGATTCTGATTAGGTAGAGGACATTGAAAGTAGAAGATCCACCAGTGGATACATATTCATGTTATTCGATGGAGTAGTGAGTTGGATGAGCAAATGACAGACTGTATTCACTTTATCTACTACTGAGGTGGAATACATGGAAGCAACACACACCTGCAAAGAAGCCATTTGGTTTAGGCATTTATGTTCTAATGTCAGGTTTAATGCAGGGAAGATTAAATTTTTTTGTGATAGTCAGAGTGCTATTTATTTGGCAAAAAATCCCACTTTCCATGCTAGGACGAAGCACATTGATGTACAATATCATTTCGTTCGTGATATGGTGGAGGATGGAAAGGTTAAACTAGAGAAGGTGGATACTCTGGAGAATGTCACTAATGAATTAACAAAGCTCGTGAGCATAAACAAGTACAGGTGGTATGTCAGTTCAATGGGCCTTGGGGCCTATGACCATCATTAATTTTGAGTTTGGAGGAAGCCAGTAAGTCTTCGTCAAGTGGGAGCTTATTGGAAAAATGTGGCTCAACTTGCTGGCTTGAACCTCTGTTAAAGACTTGGCATTTTTCTCCTTCGTTTGGTTTTCATTGTCGGCCTATCGCCCAAAACTTGAACCTTGAAACTTAAGTCACAGGGTTCTGAAAGTTTGTAATTGGGCGATATCATACGGGTTGTGAGATTGTTGATTCTCTAACCATTGGCAGAAGTTATGAAGTTCGAGTTTTCCCCGACTGGGCAAAAATGTTATCGGCTTGTCGCAGAGTTTGAGAAAATCCTAACCACCGGCTGGAGGTTGTAAAGTTTATGGTTTCTTCGACTGGGCGACAATTCGATGGATGGTGGGACCAGTCTACATGGATGTTGCATGGATGGTAGGGACCACAAGGAACAACCAGCAGTTTGGTAT
This sequence comes from Sequoia sempervirens, assembly GCA_007258455.2. Classification (NCBI taxonomy): domain Eukaryota; kingdom Viridiplantae; phylum Streptophyta; class Pinopsida; order Cupressales; family Cupressaceae; genus Sequoia; species Sequoia sempervirens. The sequence goes on along the minus strand of VDFB02000013.1, from coordinate 156,086,081 downwards.
GATAGTCAAAATCAATGGACGAGTGATGTGTTGACAAGTGGCACGATTTCATTTGTTGATTTTACATCGCTGTTGTAAATAAAAAATCATTGGCCAAAACCTATATTTTCTATTAGCGATATGTTTGTATTTATTGCATGATTTGACTTGAGGGTTGATATAGTGCGAATATAGTAATATTCTCTGTAATTGAAATTTAATGTTGAGTGGCTCGATGTGTGTTGCATGGTGGTGTGTGTAACACAAGACGAAGGAAGCTTGTCAGTGTTAAATGAAACCCTAATGGTTGTTGGTTGGTTGTTAGAATTCATTGTATGCTTTATGAGCATTGAAATAGTGAGTGTATGGTGAACAACTATCAGTGAGTGAGGTCGACCAAGGGGATGTTGCTGTGTGTTAACATCTGAGAGTGAAGTCTGTAACTGTATATGTAATTGATTTATTGTAATACAAAGTGACTTTGCTTGGTGTGTGCGTTTTTCTCCTGTAAGGTTTTTCCCACATATATCTGGTGTTATCTCTATGTGTGTGATTTATTTTCTCTCCTTTTGTTATGTGAATGTGCATCTCAAATGTATGTAAATTTTCAAATGAGGTTTTTTGCACTTCTCTCCTAAGGATTTTGCATTAGGAAGGAATTTTCCACACCTCTTCTTTCCTTACAATTCAATATGGTTACCACCATTCCGTTGTATGGGAACTTGATGCATTGGTGTAGAGTGGATGGAATGACTTGCATGGAATAGTCCATGGACACTCGAGGAAAATGCTATATGGGGTTTCTAGGTCTACGACCTAATAGACAGTCTCCATCGTAATAGGTCCCACCTGTAGAGGCAATAAGATGGTTCCAATTTATTCTCGTTCAACATCATGATATTCTTTAATATTTATTCTTGAGCTATGATAATCAATAACGTTATCTAAATATACCAATATTTTGACAAGGATTGAACTATAAATATTTAACTTTGATCCCCCATCTATCAAAACTCATTCGATTTGATACCACTAGATAAAGTCTTCAATATGAAGTGTATCAATATTGTCAATTTTTTTCATAGGCATATCCTTTTTAGAAAATGTAATGGGGCACTTAGAATTTCCATGATTGGTGGGTCTGGATGTGAATCTTTTTTGAGATGAAAGGATGTTATTCACTATGTACTAATATGCAACCCTAGTGTAATTCACATCCACTTTTTCGCCTATTCTAGAACTCAGGGCTTTTCCCTTTCCATGGTTTTTTAGAGGGTCCTTGAAGATCATGTGATCTTTTTTCAAGGTTTACGATAGGTTATCTAATTGTATATCACCCTGATTTATGTGATATTGCATGAGATTTTTCAAGTGGAAGCTGTAGAGGTCTTATGTCCTTTTATTCTGTGGTATTCACATAAGTCATTATCATTCCACCAAGCTAGTTTGAATGGTCGTCACTCATAATGTCTAACCTCTAGTAGTTGGATAAACTAATTTTGTAGCAATTTCTTCAAAATTGTCTCAATTGGCTCCCCTAAGGGAGTATACTTTTATTTGGGTGGAGGGGCCCTAGGAGGACCATGTGGTGCATTTTTTGAGTTGCATTAGTATTTTTTTCCTACTTATGTAGTGTTTTAGTGGTATTCATCACCATGGGTCCTTTCAAATTCAACATAGGATGAGATTTATTGATAAGTTTTGCTCTACTATGCCATCATTTATCACATTTTTGTTCTATGACCAAAATTTATTCTCATTTGGTTTTGAATTATGGGAAGAATATTTATTCTCCTTAAAAAAATTGACTAGCCCTTTGGCAATAAGGGCCCTTTTTGATGGATAACCCCTTTCAGATTACTTCTTCAAATCTGTTTGAGCAATGGATTTGTAAGTGAAACATTAATTACTTGTTGAGGTTTTCCACAAAGACCTAAACTAGTTGCTTTTCTACTATGTGACATGAACACTTGCTATGCTTCACCATCTTTGTAAGAATGATGAGAAGGTATCACCATCTTCCTAGTTTTTGGCATATAGATGGGTTATGTCAGTATTTATTGATATGTTATACGAAAATTGGGTGATGAATTTTTCCATTAGTTCATTTGATGCTTGTATGTCGGGGTACTGGTAAGTGTGCAAACCACTCAAGGGATTTCCCTCCCAAACTACAAGGAAATAGTCTCAGAGATAAGTATGCTCATGTTCCATGTCTAAGGATGCAGTGTGGAACTCCTATATGCATTTGAAGGGGTATCCCTTTCCCTTGTATTTATCGTGTTTGGGAATAATGAAGTTTGTAGGAAAGGAAGGCATATGAATGCTCCTATGAAAGGGGTAAGGACATAAGCCCTCTATCGAGTATGTTTTTTGATTACCAGTTACATACAAGTTAGACATTTCATTTTTTAATGTTTGTAACTATTGTGCTATTAAGTCCATGGGAAAAGGTTTCCCTAGAATAAAACTGGTGTGATGTAATGAAGGGAACCAAGGGATGGGTTCTCGAATGTGTTTGTGTTGTGTAGTGGACTCAATCCATGCATGTTTTTTTTTTATGCATGGGTGGATTTTTATGGTAAAATGGTGAGGTGTATGTGGGGTTTTGAGTGAATGAAGATGGTGGTGGAGGACCATTAACACCAACTGTGAATGATGTACCAAGATAGTTAGGAGCATTAACACCAGTTGAGTATGCAAAACCATGATAGTTTGGGTAATGCATTGGGGCTTGACAAAACCTAAATGTGGGTTGTGAACCAGGATTATTTGTTTGTGGTGGAGGTGAGGGTTGATTAAAGGGTAAAAGCACAAAGATGAGTCCACAAAACATGGAAGTTTTTTCCTTAGGAAAAAATCCGAAATATGATTCAATAAAACATGATCCCATTTTTTAATAAATGGGATCCCATTTAGGCTTAGGGTCCCAAGCCTAAATTGTAAATGGGATCCCATTTTTAAAAAGGGATCCTGTTTAGTAATGGGTCCCAAGCCGACTATTTGAAAATGAGATCCTACTTTTTACAAAACGGGATCCCGATTTGTAAAAATTGAGATCTTGTTTTATAGTGGTATTTATTTTTTAAAATAAATAAAACATAGTCATTTTCAATAGCAACAGCAGACAGGATCCCGATTGAAGAATAACAACAACAACCTCCAGGTATGTCTCGACCCCTTTTTCTGCATTTTTCTTTTTTTTTTTAATTTTTAATATAAAGCTAGATTTAGTATGTATTTTTTCAATTTTTATGGATTTTTTCTCATTTGTATTTACCTATAATAAAAAAATTGTTGATTTGTAGAAATCAAAAGAAAACATGAAATGAAACCCTCATATATTGAAAAATGTAGCATAAAAAAAAGTAGTCCTTGCTTGATTCGGGAATAATTAATGATAAAATGGACTTAATGATGCCTTGATTTAATGTTTTGAGGTGTTTTACACATCCAAATTAGGTCTTGGGCCCTTGCAAACTGAATAAAATGTATTTACTGATGTCGTGTAAAGGTGTTGTAAAGTGTTGTAAATCACTTTCATACTGATCTAGACTTTTATTAAGCATTTAAGTATAATGGACCTATTTTTCCCTTAATTCAATATTATAAAATATACTGCATCCTCACATTAATCTAGAAGGATTGTAAATTAAACCTGGTTTTAATCTAGTGTTGAAATGTGTTTTACACATTTACATTGGATGTTGTGCCTTTCTAGGCTAAGTGGACCTCATTTGAATATTGTAGAGTGTATTTAATCTCACTTTCACATTGAAATTTGTGTCCCTATCCCTAATTACTCTTTATATAATCATTAATAGGCCCCTTTGACCCCATATTTTGCATCCTGAGGCTTATTTTGATCAAAAACCCGACTAGATCAACATATAAACCTAATTTCTTCACTCCTTGACATCCCAACTGGAAAAAGATCCCCTATGGGACCCATTCACCACTTTGGGAGAATGAGTCCCATCCAGGTGGGACCCATTCACCCATGATGGTGAATGAGTCCTTTTTGAGCCATTTTCAAGGTTTGAGCGGGAAAAATTAGGGTTTAAGTTTAATTTTCTACAATGTCGGCCCTAGGGATCAAATTGATGAGAATTTAGGTGAATTTCCTATATAAAAAATCTTCTAATCCCTAATTCATACATCATTCATTATTCATCTCAAGTCAAGCAAGCTAGCATTTTAACATTTTACGTCATCAAGATATCATTCAAGGGCATATTCTTCATCCATTATTGCAGAAATTCAAGATCTATAATCATGGAAAGTCTATAAATTGCATTATTTCATGCTTCATTATCTTATTTCATTATTTTGGTTTTATTACCTAAAAGGGGTTTGACCAAGGCAAACCCCCATTTCCTAACAATCAATATTTTCTTCCTCTCTCTTTGCGTGATTGCATATTTGAGTAATTTGAAGGTTTGGAAATGATTGAAGAATAGGTTGGAAATTTTTTGAAGTCATATCCTTATTGGATAGGTCAAAATATCCACAAAAAGTCACTTACGATGTCAAAAATTAGGGTTTTGAATTCAGACAACTGGAGAAATAGAAAGAGCAGACTAAGATCTTCCGTTTCCACTTTTAAGTTTTTAGAAAAGTCAAAGTGGACTCATTTTCCATTAGTGGTGAATGAGTCTCATTGTACTTGTTTCTTGGAGTTTTTGTAGATTTGGATATCCATTTGGCCAAATCAGGCTCCAGTACAGTTTTCCAGATTTGTGACTGATTCGCCCAGAATGGCGAATGAGTCCTAGTAGGTAAAAATTTTAGGATCAACAACATTTTCAATCTTCATTCTAGTATTTAACACATTTCCAGGTGCACACTTTCTATTTCACAACTTTATGTTTAGTTTTTCTTGCATTTCTAGGTCATTTGGCATATGTTTGCATATCAAATTGTGTTTTCAAACATTGGGAATTTTCCAAGTTTTGCATTAGTAGTTAATCTCATTTTTCAATTTATATCCTTGAGGACAATCCCCTTTGACATATTTCAATCTCCTTTGCATTGGAATCTCAAGGGTTTGTTCTTGAATGTGAGCATTGAGAAATTAGATCCCTCTTCCTTTATTCCCCTTTTGGTATGAACAAGGAAGTTGTGCATCCTTTTTTGTTATCCAAAAAAAGAAACAAAAGAATCAACCTTAAATTGTAACCAAAGAAAAAAAATTACTTATTGCAACCCTAATTTTTTCAATCAAACAAAAAAATTTGCATTTGAAAACCCTAAATTGAAATCAAACAAAAATTTCCATTTGAAAACCCTAAATTGAAATGAAACAAAAAAAATCCATTTGAAAAGCTTGATTTTTTTTGAAACCCTAAATTGAAATCAAACAAAAAGTGCATTGAAAACCTAAATTGAATTCAAACAAAAAAATGCATTTGAAAACACTAAATTGAAATTGAAAATGAAAAATTTTGAAAATTTGAAAACCCTGATTTCATGGTTGAATATTTGAAAATGGAAAAAATTCATTTTCATTGGTTTATGTTTTAAATTTCATTTGCATTGTATGGAGACAAGTATGTAGGCATGCTAATGGATGAAATTATTCCATAGATTTAGGTTGATAAATAGTAAATTAGGGTCCTTGATATTGACAATCAAATAGGATTTGATAAATATTATACATTTAAATGTGTATTCAATAAGTTAGAGACATGTTGAGACATAATCAATTAAACGTTATGAACATAGATATAATTGGATTAGAAAAAAATATGTTAAACCTTACTTGTGGGACTAGTGGATCATTAGAAAAGATATAAATTATGTGTTTGTATTATGGATTGTGCTCAATTAGTTTATGTATTTATTACCGCATGATGAATTAATAGATCTAAATGTATATGCATAATTTATGATGCTTCATTATGTTCTATTGAGATGTTTAAAATTATTATTTTTACCTTACAATGAAAATATTTAACATGTACTTTGGTGTTTTATATTATTTTCTAATGGCCAATTAAATGGTAGTTGTATGTGGTACCTCAATTGAGTTAATAATATGGGCCTTATGCATCTATTATGATTCATACTATCTTACAACATGATACTATATTACATGTGATATTCTGTATCTGCAATGAGTTAACATATGTGTGAAGCCTTGGATCAAACCCATGTTTGCAAGGTATCTAGCTAAAGCATTATAAAACTTGGTCCATAATATAAATATCATTACTCAATAATTATATGAGAAAATACTCTTAAAATAACTCTACATTGACTCACCTCTAAATAGTTTTGTTGACCTTGTTCCCAAGAATAATGTATCTAGTTTAGGATCAATGAATCATTTTTCCTTATGTTGAATGCTTAACAATCCTCAAATTTGCTATGGATGATTTCCTTTCAATCTAGATAGAAAATCAATCCAACTATGGTCATAGGTTATATTTCGACTCCTTTTACTCATAAACTTTGAAGACGATTAGGGAAGGAATATAATTTTTTTTTATAAACAACAGGGGTCCCCACGATATAGGAAGGAATAGAAATTACCAATACTAATCAAGGATTCAATAACCAAATTTTAAGACCTAGCTCCAACAACTTGTCAAGAAACATTTTGATTTTCTCTAAATATACTCATTTCTATATATTCAAGGGTAGACCATAGAGACTATCCTAAATTGCCAAAAGTTGGCTAATTTATATGTGTGCTTAATTCCTTGATCATAGAAGTAATCTAAGGAAATATTCAATCTATTCATAAACTCAAAAATATTCATAAACTAATGTTCTTGCATATGCGATGAATCAAAAATATTAACCCCAGGTTACTTTCCATCCTATTACCCTAAACCCTAAATCGATGTCTTTAGGGGTCCTAATATGATATTTCTTAAGGGGATCAAAGAAGTTCTCAAATTTTGGTGAAGTTTCCCAAGGCAACCAAATTTAAAACAATAATATACATTCAATATTTAGTGATTAAACTATAGCCTAGAGCTTTAAACATTTTTAAATTCTATCAAGTCCATTATTTGGAAGGAACTCATTTTGGAAGCCTTTTATGTTTCAAAATATAACTAACATTGTAGTTATACCATGAGTAGCTCAACCAATAAAATTTTTATAGAACATTGAAAGGTATTTTGAATACCCTTTAAAATATTAACTTTAGAAAACACATAGAGTTGAGAAAGATAGTGTTGTTAACAGGCGCAGGACAACTGAGAGGGGGGGAGAATCAGTTGTCATCGAATTCAAATACAAATCTTCAACACTTATCAATTTCACAAACACACTATTTTGTTATAAAGTATGAAAATGGAATGAAGATAACAGAAAGTAAATTCAACACAATGAACACCATATTTTATGTGGAAAACCCATTAGGGAAAAACCATGGTGAGGATTAACTCACAATATAAAGTGATAGAAAAATCAAATACAAGGGGCTCACTACCCAAAATAGGACTCATTTTCCAGGAAGAAAGGCTCACTTCCTATAGAAAGGACTCATTGTATAACATGAAGGATCACTTCCTACAGATACACAAGATAACAAAAAGATCCACCACAACAATTTACACACATTTGCAGCCTTGATCAAAAGATTGCAGAAACCTTCAACTAACTACTTTCAGGAATCTAACACAATGAAGTACTGTTGCCTCAACTCAATTTCACACAACTCTATTATTCAATTGTGACTTACTTCGTTATTTTTCATCATAAAATCCTTTGCATCTTGACTTGCATTTATACCATCTTCAACCTTAGAAACATTCTCCAAGGTCAACCACATGCACTTCATTTCATAAATTCAAACTAGGTTGACAACTCAACATTCTTGTGGTGGAAAATAATGAGAGTGGACCAATTAAACACTTAACCAAGACCAAAATAAATGTCTCAGATCATTCACATGCTTCCTTGATTAAATTTTAAATTCTTCATATGAAGTGTAAACAATAGGTCAACCAAACCTAATGAAAACACAAATGAACATTGAAGTACACACTTTCCAACAAGAAGATAGCATGTGGATGATGTAGCACACTTCATCATGCACAATAACACATCTTAGATACTTCTAGATTCATCCACAATAGGTGTAACAACCTTTAAACACAAAACTCTTTCCAACAGTCCATTTGGACTATGTATTCCCACACAACAACTCTGAAGCTCATCTTCTAGAGCACCAAAACTCAAACATCTATTCCAAAACCTAGAGAACATCATTACAAGATATATTCTAGATCCACAAGACCTAAAACAAACTAGCAGAGGACTACAAAGTAGAAAAATTTCTCCCAATCCATAGATAACCAACTCTGTCAAAATAGTTGACACACCAGTGAACACAACTTTCACCTTCCATCAAACTAGCAACAAAAAATCAAGAGATATGACCAACAAATCACCAAAAAAAAACCTTCAGATCTGCACAAGCATAGGATCAACATGGAAGAAACACAAAGCACATACCAGAGCACATTTGAAAGAATCCATAACTATGACTTCAATCTTTATTAATTTTCTCAAAAACACTCGGTAACCCATCATTTCAGTACATCTGCATCATAAGGATAACTCCATGTACTCACAACATCTCAACAGTATCTCAATTATACATGCACAATTTGCAACATACTGAACTATGTTGACATCAATGAAAAAATTATTGACAACACCACCAAACTTGCGCATACTTGTAATGATCTCCTCCTTTGTCATTGATGGCAACACATTATGTCAAAAACCATCAAAGACCACACTCTCTTTTAAATAACCTACACAATATTCTTGGAGAACAACTTCTCTTTCTTTTCTACTATTTTTCACATGACTCTCTCTCCCCCTTTGACATCAATGGAAATTATCAAAAGCTTTGATCACTCCCCCTTTGGAGTGCACTCATTCAAATCATATTGCAATAATGAAAATTCTCTACCACCCTTGCAGAGTAGACTCATTCATCATTCTAGATAAATGAAGAATCTATGAATCCACTAGACTGATACACCTCCATGTGCACCTAGTTTGAAGGGCTAATGACACCCAATCTCTCCCTAAGATACTCAAAAGTATCCTTCGGTAGAGCCTTAGTGAATATATTTGTAATCTATTCCTTTGTTGACACATACTCCAGCCTGACTTTATTCTCCAACACCTTTTATCTTAGGAAATGATATTTGATATATATATATATACGTATGTTTTGTTCTTGAATGCATTACCAGATTCTTTGAAATGTTTATAGCACTTGTATTGTCATAGAAAATAGGAATAGGCTCATCACATACCACTCCAATATCTTTTATATTTTTCCTCATCCAAAAAACCTATGTGGATTAGGATGCTCAAAAAATATACTCTCCTTCTATAGTGGATAAAGAAACCTAGTCTTGTTTCTTACTCAACCAAGAAACCAATATTCCACCAAGAAATAAATCACCTCCATTGGTACTCTTCCGATCATCCACACAACCAGCCCAATCTACATCGGTATAAGCACTTCAAGTGAAATCAACATCTTTGGGATACCATAAGCCATAATCTAGTGTACCTTTAAGATATATAGATATCCTCTTTATAGCTGTAACATGTTCCTCTTTAGAATTGTTATGCCCTCGGCACACACGTCCCGTTCAGAATGGGGACCCTGTCTTTCTTTCACCTTGCTGAGTCATTTTGTCACTGCCTCATTTTGTGCACCCACCATTTTGGTGTCCTAGATGGTCAGCATGCCTCTAAAGTCTCATCTTAGGTTGACCATGCTTCATTCCCCCCAAATTTTCTTGGACCTGGGTCTTTGCGAAGTCCCTTTGGCAGTTTTCCTCTGCCAGCAGCCTTGGGACCTCCTGGACCCGGCCCCTTGAGTTTCCCTAGCTAGGTTTCCATTATGTGTTTTCTACCTCGAAGTGGCTATAGGCCTTCACCTTCCTGTACCTCGGGACACAACCTCTAGATCACTATCCTCCTGACTTGCATTACAAAAAAGAGTGCCTTTGCCCTCGCCAGGCCCGATCTTTCAGACTTCTCTACCCGGAACTTTGTAATGACTTCGCCGTTTCCAAATGGCCAACCTGCACTGGCATTATGTCCTTCGGATCCCAGACTTCCCTTCGCCGATGGTTTCCAAAGTAACTTTGAAACGACCACCAGGTTGCATCCTCCCGACGCTAGGGTCCTGGACCTCCCACCGCCATCCAGGAATTTGAACCCACCAACTCGCTCATCCTCCATATGGGCATTTATGGGCATATTAAATGTTGATTGAAGGTATAAATATCTCATTCGACCTATCATTTTTACAATGTCAGGATAGCCAGAGGAGTTCAAAGCGATTTTTGAGAAGACAAGTGCCTCTATTGTCCACTGCCCTCATGCCCGCTGCCCTCATTTTCTGATCCTTCACGGATTTCACAGCTTCATTGTCATGATCTTGTGGTGAGTTCACCGTCTACCCTTCCTTGGTTATTTTCGATGAATTTTTGTCAGAACGATTTATAAATGAGGATAAAATTACATTCATTTGATAGAGGAAGGCCAAACCTAAAAATCCCATGTGGTAGAATTCCTAGGAACCTCCAAAAACATCACATAAGTCAAGTTCAAAACTGTACCCTCTCGGCGCCATTCTTCGGGTAGAGCGTTTAACCCCTCCAAACCTAAGCCTTCCCATTGCCACTAATTTTTTTTTGAAAACATCCAACATTCAAATGGCGGGATGCCTCCTCAGGCCCACAACCTCAGACCTCCCTCGGTAAATCATCATTGAGACTTAAAATAAATTCAAAACCTCAGCCTCCATCCATGCCTCCTAGGCTCAGCCCCTCAGGATTCCATCCTTGGGATGCTGCATGATCTTCGCCGATTCCGCATGGCAAATCGGCCCCATCCACGCAAGCCTCAGAGTCTGCCTTGCCTTTTTGTTGTCTGAGTTAAGCAAACAAAGTGAAATGTTCCCTTATGTCTCAAGGCCTTGGTTCATGGAGTTCTATCCATAGACTTCCTTAGTGACTTCGCCATTTGCAAATGGCCATCAGACAACATCCTTCCGTCTCCTAATCCCCAAGCCTCCATTTTTCACAAGGATGGAATGATAAAACTCAAACGACTTCACCTTTGTCGGGCCCACTATATCAAGTTCTGCCCGTGAGACTTCGTCTCACCTTTGCTAATTCCAAGGGAAAATCTGATCCATCCTTCTGACCTTCGAGGTCCACCCCTCTAATCACCGGGAAAAACTTAACGAAGAATTCATGAAGCCAAATGTGATGCCGTGTTCGATCCACTAGGCTGCCCTCACCGAACTTTTGTTCAATGCCCGCTGTTTTCAAATGGAAATTCACCGATAGCTTCCTGCCCATCGAGACCCGAACACTTCAAAGTTTAAGATATACACTGACCACCCTTTAGCCTCCTGGGTCCCGGACCTTGTAACTCTAACTCCAGAATTCTGATTCCTCTTGGCCATCCCAAACAGAAAAACCCCAACAACTTTCCTGCCTTGCACCTTCGGATATTCCAATCCAAATGACCTTCAATTTGAAAACCAATCTTGACCCACATGCTTAAATTTGACCCTCTCTTGCATGATCCTTTCAAACCATAAAAATTTGAATCTGAGAGAAACCGCATGGATTTCCCTGCCCTGTTCGCCCTTCAAGACAACATTCCTACCAGGGAAGTTTGGCCCCCTAGGCCCAGATTGTCCAAATTCCCTCTAGTGAACTACTAACGACATCTTGAAATAAACGTTTGATTTCATGAATGATATATTATCTAATTGGACTTCGTCCATGGGGATTTTGGCTAACATTGATGTCTTTAAGCTTAATTGTACTAATCATGCCTTTATTTGCAGGATATATGGAATCAAGTGCAGGACCCTCAAGGGCAGTTGCAGAGAAGTCTAAAGGGAAGAAATCAGGTAGAGTTTCTCATGGGAAGGAGGAAAAATACCAGATGCAATACCAATTCTAGGGAGAGCCTTTGCTCTCAAAGGTCATTACAAAATGGAAGGAAATCATAGATACCAATATCGTACAAGTTGATATTGATGAATTCAAGCAAAGGGTTAGGATCAGCCCAACCACAGAGAATGCAAGATCAATCAGAAGTAGTTTAATTGCTAAGGCTATAGTCTTTCCTCTATCCCTCATCATTCCTGAGCTGGTAATGGCATGTAGGAAAGCATATCAACCAGAGACTCAAAAAATAGTTGATAAGGAAGGAAACATTCTAGCTGACATGTCCAGTGAGGCAATAATGAAGACCTTCCACATCCCCACCTTTGAGACAATGGAACAACCAACCATAAAGGAATGTAAAGAAATGTGGGATGAGGCCCTAGGTGGTTGTAAAAAAATCATAAACCAGTACTGGCTCAAAGAGAAGTGAGGCGGCGCTATGAAAGTTCTTCAAGAACTTTTTCGCAGTGACTTTGATGAAGATTATCACGACTTGGTGACTCTGTTGAGCAGAGTGATGGGCCTTCCCACTACTGCATTTTTTGGGAGTGAATGGTATATTTTTTAGATCAGATTCTCTATGGAAAGGAGGATGTCACCACACATGCCTCATTTTACTGGGGGGAATAATAAGCGACTACTTCCACGAGCACTTTATGAATGTCAAGAAGACCTCTAAATTCTACATGACCTCCTATCTTGTTTACTCACTGGATGAGCAGTGGTAGTATAGTGGGTTGTTCAAGGCACCTGATGAAGAACCAAGACATGCTTTGAAGGTTTATGATAGATAACCCCAACTCCAGTTAAGAAATTTTAAGAAGGATTATTGCAGGGTGAATGACGCCTTCGTGGGTTACATCACCAGACTACTTGCAAGGGATGTTGAAAGAAGAATTTCTCATAGTGCTCGGGAATTCCTGAATCAGTACACCTTCTTATTTATTCAATACCCTAAGTTCACCTACATTCATGCCCAAGTTACATAGAGAGGCCAAATAAGCTACCCTGGTATCCCAACGACCAGATTATATTGCTAGAACTATCTCGGTAGTTGTGACATGTGCATACCCTTCTCAGTAGCAAGAATTTGGTGGGGATCCCTTATCCCCTTTCTTTTGACCAAGGGATGTATAAGCTACAAACTTCTTAGTGTGCAGGGAACTCAAAGAAGGAACTAGCAGAATATCATTTTCGCCTGCACATTGCTCGCCCATAGATGGACTCGTATGGGAACATAAGGAAAGCACTAGGACCAAAGTATACCCACTTGCATCACATAGAAGATTTTTGGAAAAATTGCAAAGATGATAAGGAGGTACATGCAAGGCACTACATGTGAATAACTGAGTACTTTGTGAAATGGGTGAATATATTCCCTGGACCTAACTAGGTTGAAGAAGATGAAAACACCGTAATGGACCCCAGGTACAATGTAGTCGCCAACTTTCTAATGTTAGTGATAGATTAGGATGAACAAGAGGTCGATGACCTCGATATTCTAACTAAGTCTATTGAGGCTCACGCCAGAGAATGGGTCAATGGACAAGTGGCCCAATTGAGGAAATAAGGGCTTGTCTTAACATATGAAGGGCTCAAAACTGAGCCTAGTGTGATATATGATGTTGTTGCTACAACCTCAACAGGAGAGACATCCAGATCTCCTCCACTCATGAGATTAAAGAAAAGGAAAGATACTTATGAGCAACAGCCTAACACGAAGGTGTATGCTAGAAAGGCCTCGAAGGGTGAATCCTCCAAGAGATAAGGGCTCGGGCGAACCACTACAGTGCCTAGTATATAAGAAGATCCATTCCATGTGGGAGAAGATATGGAGGTTGATCCACCTAAGTCTCTACCAGGTGCCTCTGTTGCTACTGCCCTTCCATATATCTCATAGGCTATGGTTGCTACTTCTCCACCACCGGTGGACATCTCAATCCACCTTGTCTCTTCTCTGCTAGTTGGGCAGTTTGTGATGATTGATTCTTCTTCGGCCGCTTCTTCACTTTCCTCTGCCTCCATGTCTCCCACCACATCACTTCAACTGATAGCAGCAACAATACCAATGCCAATGCTTACACTACTGAAAGCATTCTCATGGCATATGAAGAATGTCCCTTCTGAGATTAAGGTATTGTCAAATCCTGCTATCCAGGCTTTCTTGGCACAGGTTCTAGCCAGCGTCCCTCTCTCGAAACCTCCAACGGAACTACCAACAATGGATGCCATGATCCAAATCTCTGAGGAATGGGAGAGGCGGGAGATGGAAACTTCAAAAGCATTGGAGGAGGAGTGGATGAGTACCATGATCATCTAGAATATGAGAATGTACAAATTGACAAGGTGGTCCATGAAGAAGAAGAAACACGATCTTCTAAAAGTGGAGATGAAGAAGAGGATGCCAATGGAAAAATAATTGCGCAAAATTTTGATCCAGACTTTGAAAAAGAGTTGGCTCGACAATTAAAGGATGTCAGAGAAGAGGTAGAAAGGTCACCTCCCAGAGAAGAAGGGAAAGAGTATGAAAAGACAGAAGAAAATGTGAAACTTCCTACAAGGGAACAACATGAAGATGTGTCACCTCCTCACAAAGAGGAAGAGAATGTGGAAGAATACAAACCTGAAGGTGAGGTTCAAACTGAAAAAAGCCTTGAAATTGAGCAGCCCAAGGAGCACAGGCTTGAGGATGAGTAGGATGATGAAAAGGAAGAGGAGGCTGATAGGGAGGAAGGGCCCAAAAATTCCTACCGACTAAGTCCCCAATCAAGCACCTAACATTCACCTGGGACTCTAATGAAGAAGAAGGGGAAGACACTAGGGTTGAGAAGGAGGCTTCTAAAGATAAGGAAATTGAAGTCACAAGGGATGAAGAAAAGGATTAGATGCCCAAATGGCTGGAAAGACAACTTGAGAAGAAGGCTCCCACCTCGAGTGATCCAAGAAGGAGATTGGAGGTTATCCTAGCCAGAGCACATATCACTACCAAGAAGGATAAGAAGCCTAAAGTCAGGTCAAAGGTAACAATGGATGCCTCTAGATCAAGGATAGTCCAAATAGCCACACTAGTAGTGGGAGAAGAAGGAATAAGTTATAATGTTTCTACTATTGACTTAGGAGCAACTACCAAGGAATAAAAAGTAGAACATCTTCAAGAGTCTATCGCTACTATAGTGCATCTCATTCAACAAGATAAGACTTCGAAAGAGGAACTTAAGGCACAGGTAGCAGATCTGACAACTTACATCTAGCATTGGTATTCAATAGAGGAAATGCCTACCACATCCTCGCCTCCACCTTAGTTGTCAAAACAATAAATGGACAAGCTTGAAAGGAGAAAGAACTTGGATAAGACCATGAAAAATTGGTTCTGATAGGTATTATATACTGAAAACATGGGCATTGGTTGCATAGTTAGGATAGCGAACAAGTTCTTAGATCTGCAACAGTATCTTGAGGGTACAAGAAAACTTTGCATTAACTTCCCATCAAGGTATGAGTCCACCTACCTGAAGATTGAGGCTATTCTCAAACTACCAAGTGCAATATGGGAAAAGGAGCTCGCATTCAAAAAGGGCGCTCATTGGTTGATGGATGTATGGAAGTGAGACTTTGAGAATAAGAAAGAAAGGTTGGAGCAGGTGCTCGACAAGGTAGATTCATATATTGAATGGGTTAAAGTGATTAGGGTAGATTCTACCCGATACTTGAAGTTGATGATGGGGTATGACATGCCCTTCGTACAAATTGATCCAGAAAAGATAAAGCCCCATTTCCAGAAGAAGATGGAGGATGGAATGTTAGATGAGATAACCACTGATTTCATGAGTTTTTCCACCTGGGCCTTCAACTAGTTAGAGCTATTCAGAGACCACACTACCAAGTATGACGAAGACTGGGAAAAGCTTACAGATAGCTCCAAGGACTAGAGTTACCAATTGTTATGATCTGAGATTTTGGAGGTCGACAAGCTCCAACCGGTAATTTTGAAGTTCATTGAATTTGCAGCTTTGAAGAAGCAAGAATGAAACCCTATTATTAATGAAAAATTCCTAACATAGTAGCTACAACTAAAGGGAAATCAGCAAAAGACAAAATGCTATAGTGTTGTCACTAGAGGAAAAAATAGGGATAAAGACAAAGTTGTATTTTAAATTGAAAATAATTGTGGGGTAGGTAGAGTCCTAATTTGTAGTGAATCTTGGCCCACAATGCAAATTAATCTCGGTCATTCATCCTACCTTTTGGGAACTATAAATGGGGGGTCTCCTCTCATTTTCAAGAGAGTTGAGTTCGTGTAATGACATGCTGCAATTTTTTTAATGAAAACACATTGACTTTGGTGCATTTTATGAGTTTCTCTCTATGTTTCATGATTCAATCTCCCATAGTTAGATGTTTTGGTTAGATTTACATAGCTATTCTAGTTGGTTTTGGATTGTTTAGATAGATTTGGTAATGTTGTTCTATGATTATGAAAATTTCTACTGTGTAAATACCTTCCAGTCCATACTTTTTGCTATTTGTTGCTGGTATATGGTTGTGTAAAATTAGTCTGGGCTAAAACTTAAAGCTTATTCAAACCTTTATCTTTATTCATGCATGCATATGGTGGATGAATGGTAAAGTATCTGCAGACCTTGGAAGATAGCATAGATTTCATGATACTGTAGGTGTCTTGGTCAAGTGAAA
This sequence comes from Sequoia sempervirens, assembly GCA_007258455.2. Classification (NCBI taxonomy): domain Eukaryota; kingdom Viridiplantae; phylum Streptophyta; class Pinopsida; order Cupressales; family Cupressaceae; genus Sequoia; species Sequoia sempervirens. The sequence continues at coordinate 156,069,447 of VDFB02000013.1, read as the reverse complement.
TCCTTTTTAAAGGAAGTTGTCCACAGTAGAACCTCCATGATCACTGTTGATAGTTAGTTGCAGATCTAGGAAAATCTCCTTCTCCCTGGTCCTTTTTCCTTTTTTTAGAAACAACCTATGCTAAGGTTTATTGCACATTGTAAAGCTAAAACTTAAGGAAAACACTGTAGTTTCAGATCGTTGCTTGAACCTACAGCAAAATACATATCAATTTCCATCCTAGAAACTTCAATTCATAAGATCCACTTTGCATCTAGTTGCGTAAGTCCACCTTGTGATTCCAAAAAATCACATGAAACAACTGAGATATTCCAAGCACTGTCAAGACCTGACATTAGATACCTTGGGATAGTGTTCTACAATTTGATTGTGGAAGATTGTCTTTCAAGAGAGGTAGTGTACCTATGCACTGCCTGTGTTGAGAAGTGCATGAAAACCACATCAAAAAAAATAACGCTAGAAGAAGGGCAGAGCTAAGTAGGATCAAGGTGATTTTCTCTCCCTAGAGAGGTCACAAAGAGTTCTAAGGTCAATGTTGAATGCAGGGGAATTCCAAGAACTGTAACCTCCTACTAGAGAAAGAAAAACTAGGAGGGAGGATGCAGCCTCTTCCTCTTCCTCCATCCCACCCACTTCACCTTTGCCTTCACCTCTTTACTCCTTCCATTCACCTCAAATTCAATAGACTTCCTTCACCTTCATCCACTTTGCCTAGCCATACCAAACTGCTTTTCCACCTCTTATCTCTGGCAGCTAGGGAGTTGCCTCTCTCCCTGCCTTTCAAGTTCAAGGCGCAGTCCAAACAGCTGCGTCTTAGGTATAGTCCTGGGCTGCTATCTTACAGTTGGTGCAGCCCCAAATTGTTGTTCCTCAACAATAGGTACCACCCCCACCTCCCACCATGGCTTGGCTAGTGCAAAATCCTTCGCCATTGTACTTCAATGCTTATCATGACATACCCAAGAATCCAGAGGGTTTCTGCATGAAGTTCAATCCTCGTGACTTGCAAAGGACAACAAAAGAACACACCAAGATATTTGAAAGAAAAATTAAAGATATGCAGATTGATCATGAAGACATTGCATGCCACCTCTTTCCATACTCGTTGGGGGAGGAGGCCTTTTAATGGTATATAAATTTTTTGAGAGGGTCCATTACTTCATTGGACCTCATGAAGAATGCTTTCTTATAGAAGTATAAGATTTTGATTAGCCCTTCAGAGCTATACCGATAGTTTATGTCCGTACGAAGAGAAATTAATGAACCTATTGGATCTTTTAATGATCGCTTCCATCGTGCCTTCATGAGGCTTCAAGATCCATATGTGCACAATGACGTTGCGGCCCTTCCTTTCTACTATGTAGCATTAGATAATCTTATGTCAACATTGGTAAAAAGGATGCGCTCGCCACTTACCAGGCTAGTGAAAGCTTATGTAGAAGCTGTTGTCGCTAGTGCTGACTTGGGGAAAAATATCTCTAGTCCACTGCCCTCTTTGGGTTTGGTAGCTCATCCAATGTAGGTTCAGGGGCTCAACCAAGCATTCGCTCATCAAACACCTCTTATGAACCAAGTGCCTCAGTTGCCCATCGTCTCGCACCCTAGACAACTGATGAATCATGCACCTCTCGTGCCTTCTTACTTGCAGCCTCAGCAACAAAAAACCTATCCTCAGGCTCCCCAACAATAGTAGATGTACTCTCAGTGGCGGGAAGCACCATTATACTTTTCAGGACCAGAATTCCCTCCAGCACATCAAAACCAATTGGCATCCCCGCCTGTCTTTCTCTAAAATCAAGTGTCACAACCGAGCAATACTGAGAAAGACAAATTGGAAGAGCTGACATAAATGATAAAGAAAATGTCCACGGAGATGACGCACCTGAGAAATAAAAATAATCAGCTACAAGCCTCCCAATGCAACCTCCAGGCTAACCTTAATCAGATAGTAGAGATAATAGGGATGGTAGGGATAACCGTGAAGCTAACACCTCTTCTGGACAAAATTACAACAAAGGGCATAATTCAAGTTAGAAATTTGAGAGGAGACTTTCTTAGAGGCAGAATCACATGTGGAATACAAGACCCAATAATAGGGGTGTTCCTACTCCTCTGGATCAACCTACCAGCAATGAAAAGATGACCAGTGGAGTGTATCTCGCCAAGGCCGCTCTGTCTGGATGGTGCTAGATTCACAAGACAAGCAGGCACTTCGAGTTGGATTGTCCTGAATTCCAGATAGCCGCTGAAATATTCCAAGTGGAGGTCAAAAATTCTATTGATAGTTCTAGCTATAGGGACATCATCCCATCTATGCCCTACAACTATTCCTACCTCGTGGTCATTCAAGCTCCCTTTCCATGGAGTAACTGCAACAAGCTTGAGAAGGAGGTCACACCCATCAAGAATGAAGAAGTACAAGAGGTAAGTAACAAAGAAACCTTATCAAGGCTTTTTGATTTAGTAGACAATGGTCTAGTAGATGAGGAAGAACCACATCTAGACAAAGTTCATATGTTCCACCAAAGAACAACTCCCTGCTTCCTTATGAATAGGTAGGTGGGTAAACCGTTTACTACTTCTACCTCGCCAAATAACTTTAGTACCCCACCTGACCCAAATGCTAACAATAATCATGGGCTTCCCCATGTGCCCACCCAATATTTCAATAGGGATAAGTCACAAAATCAGCCTCAAAACCAGCCACAAAATCAGCCTTAAGGCCAATCCCAAAACCAATCAAGCCAAACGAAATCCCAACCTGCTAGCTCCGCCATCGGCCGAGACTTTGATTTTGAGATTGAACAAATGGGTGAATATGTAGCAGAAGAATTCAAGAAGGTAAAATTTATACTATCTTCCTTCAAACTACTCAAAGTCCCTATTGTAAGGCATGCCTTCTTTAGGATACTTAATGGAACCCCGTCATCTAAAGAAACACAAGAAACATTATAAAAAAGGGTCACCTTTGAAGAGCCCGGGAAAGAACGTGTGATCCAAGACATCATTGGGAAAAAGAAAGATACTCCCTCTAATCAGCCTATGGGTAAGCAGCCTACAAAAGAATCTGATCTAAATAACAGGAAAATTCTCAAGGATCAGCCTTTAGGCTAGACCAAGGATAGGACTGGTGATAAAAACAAAGCTCAAGTAGCCCAAGTGGACATGCCTATGGGCTACTTCCAAGGGAAATTAGAAACACCACCCTTCCTTATTACCATACGGATATTTGGGAAAAATCTACACAATTGTTTGATTGACTCTGGAGCATCAGCCAACATCATGCCTCTAGCTATATGCAAAGCCCTTGGGATTACCCCCACACCTTCAAGGAAAAAGGTGACTCAATTGGACAAAACTGAGATAAATATCATGGGAGAAATGAATCGGATCCCATTGTAAATTGTTGTAGACCTGAGGGTGTAGTAGATCATTGACATCCAAGTTGCGGATATTCCCGATGCATATGGAATCATCTTGGAAAGGGACTTCACCCGTGCCTTGAACATATATTCCACCATATATTTTTCACATATGTGGCTGCCATGGAAGGGACTACCCAATTAGATCTACATCGAGTGAGATCCAAGCATGAAGTTCATGATCACTGAATATAACAACTTGAACAAGGTGTTATTTGTTGAAGCTGAGTTGGGAAATTATTGTCCCTTTGTTTATGAAGAAGAGGTAGAGATTCAAGAAGAAGGGATGGTGGTTGAAGTCCTACTGGTGCAATGCAACCCTCCAGTTGATTTAACCCATATGCCCTAGAGCACAGAGATGCTAGTAGAAGTTGATGATGAGGAAACCCTTGAGGATAACACATTGGGATTGTTGGATGGATTCCAAGATTTTATGGAAAAGTGTATACAAAATTAGCTCAACTTGGGTGCAAGAATGAATTTCCAAGAGCTCTTGTTGCCCAATTGCTGTAGGGTGCATAATGCGGCCCATTCTGAATTCAAATGTTGCCTATGCCAAAAAATAGTAGAACACGTCAAGAAATTAGCCACTCCTAAGAATGAAACACCATCGGAGTAGCCAGTCCTCCACCACACCAAGCTACTATCTACCTCAGAAGTTGTAAATGATAGCTCATAGCCTAAAGGTAATAATCACCTCAGTGGTCCTGGTGTCAAAGAGCCTTCAAAATTTTGGACATTATGCTTTGATGGGTCTTAGTACAAGCAAGGAGTCAGTGCCAGATTCAAACTAATCAGCCCTACGGGTAGAACTTATTTCACTACCCATAGACTTCAATTATATTGTACCAATAATATAGCAAAATATGAGGCTTTAGTCCATGGTCTTCTGATGGCCTTGAAGAAGAATGTTAAGATGTTGCAAGTTTTTGGTGATTATGCGTTGCTGGTTAAACAAGTAAGAAAATTGTACTCCTATCATGACAAAAGATTGGAAAACTATAGGCATAGGGTTTGGGATCTCTTAGAAGGGCTAGACACATTCAATATACAGTTGATCCATCGTGCTCAAAATCACATGGTTGATGCTTTAGCTCAAGTAGCCAACACACTACAACCCCTATCCTTGTCGGGTCTCAAGAAATTCACTATTGAGCTGACTTCTACACCATCCATTCCAAATAATGTCACTCAATTTTAAGTCTTCAATGATGATAAGCACATCCTTGAGTTTATCATGAGCTCTAATGTCTTTGCCACTCAAATAATTGATGAAGTTGATCCAGAAGAAGCCAAATTGGATATAGAGGGGGTAATCAACCTCAAGACCAACACAATTCTTCGAGGGATGGTTCAGTTGGAGTGCATTTTTTATTTAGATTAGATCAAAGATCAGGATCGACAAACAAAGAAGGAAGCCATAAGCAACCAGTGTGATTCTCACAACCTCAGAACTATTGAGGAGATCAAAAATGTTTTTAAAGAAAAAGTGTGTACTCTTGAGAAAAAGAAAGGGATTGTGGATGCTTTACAGAAGTATCATGATGTGGTGGCATGGAGCTATGAGGACCTTAAGACTTATGACACCTCTATCATCATGCACACCATCCCTCTCAAGACAGAAGTGTGGCCCATTCTGCCAACAAAAACACCCTATCAATGCCTTGCTAGAACCAATCATATACAAAGAGGCACAAAATTTTCTTTCAGCAAGAATTATATTCCCAGTCAGACATTCTACATGGGTGGCGAACTTGGTCCCAGTCAAAAAAAAGAATGGGAAAATTAGATTGTGTGTAGACTTCCGCAATTTGAATAGAGGTTCGAAGAAAGAAAACTACCTAGTTCCTTCATTGGATGAGGTACTACAGATTGTTAATGGCTCAAAAATGATGTCCTTTCTTGATGGGTACTCCAGATATAACCAAGTTATGGTGTAGTACAAATATCACCACAAGACCGTGTTCACTACCAAGTGAGGGACCTTTTCCTATAGAAGAATTCCCTTTGGACTCATTAATGTTGGTGCCACTTTCCAACATGCCATGGAGATTTCCTTCAAGGATTTGATTGGGAAATGCATAATCATCTACATGGATGATTTAACTGTGTTCGCTAAGAAACAAAGCAATCATGTCTCTGATTTATGCAAGGTGTTCTAGAGGTGTGGGTAGTTTTGAGTCTCCCTTAATCCAAATAAGTGTATCTTCAGAGTGACTAAAGGGAGGTTGTTGGGGCATATCATTTCTAAGCAGGGAATCTCCATAGATTCTGAATGCATCCAATCTTTGTTAAAAATTCTTCCATCAGGCAACAAAAAGGAACTGAAATCTTTCTTTGGGAAGATCAACTTCGTGAGGAAATTCATCATAGGATTTTTTGAAATTATTAAGCTGCTCAACGCCATACTAAAGCAAGATTCCAAGATTGAGTGGACCCCCAAAGTGAACTTCGAAGAAATTAAGCAAGCAATTGCTGAAGCACCCGTACTGGTCAGCCCGGACTATCTGAAGCCATTCTACATCTACTCGTTCACTTCAGAATATTCCTGTGCCAATATCTGATCGCCTTCATGAGTGCTCCTTTGAAGGATGTTGATTTATGCTACCACAACATAGAAAAAAAAAGCATATTCCCTCATTAGGGGAGTGAAGAAATTCAAACATTACATCCTCCGTAATAAAGTATTCAACATAGTTCTTGACCTAGCCGTGAAAACACTGCTAATGAAAAATGAATTGGGTGAATGGAGAGCCAAATGGGTCATGTTACTACAAGATTATGATATGGAAATCCAACCAATGAGATTGGTGAGAGGACAAGCACTTACCCCAACAATTGTTGAAGCAGCAGCAGATGCAGGGCCAGAACTCACCGTGCAACAATACCAGCTGGAAGATGTTTCTCCAGGAGAATGGTACGAGGACTTTGTTTATTATTTGTTGAATCACAAGTGCCCACCTCACCTATAGGGAGTTTAAAAACATGCTCTTAGGCTGAAAAGTAGTAGTTTCATGCTGCAAGGATCCATTTTATACAAGAGAAATCATGGCGGTATCTACTTGAGGTGCCTTGGCAAGAAAGAAGCAGATCAAGTCCTGAAGGAGTTCCATGATAGGTTTGGCACTGGTCATGGATCTAGACCTTCTACTGTACATCAGATACTAAGGGATGAATATTACTGGTTGATAGTCTTCAAGGACACTCATAGCCATGTCCACTCATGTCACACATGCCAAACTGTTGCTACCAAGGAAAAGAATATTGTTGTACCGTTGCAACCTATTTTGGAGGTGAGGCTGTTTGCATAGTGGGGTCTCAATTTCATTGGTTGAGTAATCCCTCCATCATCTATGGGACACAAGTACATTCTTACCGCTACTGATTATTGCACTAGATGGATGGAGGCAATTGCATGTAGGCAATGCACAACTGAAGTAGTTACAATTTTTTTGGAAGGTTTCATTTTAAATCGCTTCAGATGTCCTTATGCATTAGTGTGTGATAATGGACTTGCATTTTTCTTCCTTAAATTTTGTTTGCTAGGTTTTCAACTATGGGATAGTCCTTAAATTTTCATCCAATTACTACCCTCAAGGCAACAGCCTTTCCGAATCCACAAATAAGAACCTGATCACCGTAATCAAAAAATTGCTAGATAGGAATCCCAAGGACTAGAATACCCAACTCTGCTTCTCCCTTTGGACAGAAAGCACTCGCCATAAGGCTTCCCTTGGTGATTCCCCATTCCACCTGGTTTACGACTTAGAACCTGTCTTCCCGATCCACCTGAAAATACCCACTCTTCAGTTTATCAATGAGTTTTACCAAGAGGGAGACCACAGAGAAGCTAGATTGGCTGAGCTCTTGCATTTAGAAGAAGTACAAGACCGTGCCATAGAAATTTTTTCCAAACACCAGGGCATAGTCAAACACTGGTTCGATCGTCAAGCCAAGATCAAGGAATTTAGAATCATAGATCTAGTCCTATACTGGGACAAGGCCCATGAGAAGAAAGGGGGACATAACAAATTTGACAAGCTTTGGCTTGGCCCCTTTCAAATAGCTGAAATTCTGGGAGACAATGCTTTCCACCTAAAGACCTTAACTGGTGAAGACGTCCTATTGCCAGTCAATGGGAAACACCTAAAACATTACTTCCAAGCTTGAGATTTGTTGGGATCTTCTTTGTAAATATTTGTACATAGGTTAGAGTAGGTTGCCTTTCTATTTGCTTGCATTTCATTGTCTGGTGTCACTTTGTTTTTCCTATCTCCTGACTATTTTGGTTTGAAGAGGATGTCCTTCGTTCTGCTGCGGTGGTCATGCTCATTCAATGAACGGTGCACTTTGTTGTCCATCCTTAATGTTCTTTGGCTAAATGCTCATTCTCGACTATTGGTCTCTAAAAGCTACCTTAGAATGATTTCCTCACCTAAACTTTGTTTTAGGACTCGACCCTTGCTTGAATCCTCTTACGTTCATCTCAAATCTTGCACAAAAAACATATTAATTATTCTAAAGGGTTGTGCAATTGTTGCTAGGATAGCTTGGCAAGTGAAAAATCCTAAGTCCTCTCCAGTGACCACTATGGTTCTGAAACCCATTGTAGGCTTCAGTGCTTACATAGTTGAACAAAAGATGAAGCTCAAAAATAAGTATAAAGAAAAAGAAGAGAAATAAAATACTGAAATTAATCAACCATATGGGTGTGTGAATAACTCTACCGGGGCTATGGATGTCTGGCTAGTAGTAGAAAAATATTCATGGGGTCACAGTGACAACTCCGCTGGGGCTATGGATGCTTAACTGGCAACGGGGCAATGTCTAGGTTACTTTTAGCATTGGATGATTTATGTAGCTTACTTCACTTGATTAGCCAATACTTGCCATGATTTCTAAGGAAAGGAAATGAATCTACCAAGCACACACCTTTGAGACATCCATAGGTTGATTCAGCTAATGACCCTGTTCTCATAGTTCACATTTGGATGTTAGCCCCTAGTCTATGAAACCAGAGATTTTGGGTTCAGAATGAACACTTACCCTTAGAACACTCAGGAGTGTTCCCGAAAAGAGTTTCCATTTGTTGTGCCCTTGGCACACACACGCCCCATTTGGAATGGGGATGCTCTCTTTCTTTCGCCTTGTTGGGTTGTTTTATTACCACCTCATTTTGTGTGCCCCACATTTTGGTGTCCTAGATGGTCAGTGTGCCTCTAAAGTCTCATCTTAGGTTGACCATGCTTCATTTCCCACAAATTTTCTCAGACCTGGGTCTTTGCAGAGTCCCTTTGGAAATTTGCCTCTGCCAATGGCCTTGGGACCTCTTGGGCCCGACCCCTCGAGTTTCCCTAGCCAAGTTTGTTGTTGTGTGTTTGCTGCCCCAAAGTAGTTGTAGGCCTTCACCTTCCCGTGCCCCTAGACCTAGCCTCCAGATCATCATCCTCCTGACTTGCATTACAAAACAGACTGCCTTTGCCCTCGCCAGGCCCAATCTTCTGGACTTCTCCGCCTACAACTAAGCAATGACTTTGCCTTTTCCAAATGGCCAACCTGTGCCAATGTTCCATCCTTCAGACCCTAGACTTCCCTTCACTGATGGTTTCCAAAGAAAATTTCAAACGGCCAGCAGGTTGCATCCTCCTAGCGCCCCGGTCCCAAACCTCCCGCTGTCGTCCAGAAATTTGAACCCACCAACTCTCTCATCCTCCGTACAGGAATTTATAGGAGTACTAAATGCTAATGAAAGGTATAAATATCTCACCTGACCTATCATTTTCACAATGTCAGGATAGCCAGAGGAGTTTAGACTGATTTCTGAGAAGTCAAGTGCCTCTATCACCCACCACCCTCGCGCTTGCTACCCTCATTTGTCGATCCTTCGTAAATTTTACAGCTTCATCATCGAGATCTTGTGGTGAGTTCACCATCCACCCTTCCTTTGTTCTTTTCAATGAATTTTTGTCAAAATAATTAATCAATGAGGATAAAATAACATTCATTTGATAGAGGAAGGCCAAACCTAAAGAACCCATGTGGTAGAATTCCTAGGAACCTCCAAAAACATCACGTAAGTCAAGTTCAGAGTGTTCGTGTCCTATGAACCCAATCCTTCCCATTTCCACTAAAAAAACTTTGAAAACATCCAACATTCAAATGACGGGATGCCTCCTCAGGCCTGTGACCTTGGACCTCCTTTGGCGGATTGTCGTTGAGACTTAAAACGAATTCAAAACCTTGGCCTCCATCCATGCCTCTCGGGTCCAACCCCTCAGGATTTTGTCCTTGGGATACCATGTGATCTTCACTGATTCCACATGGTGAATCGGCCCCATCTACCCGAGACTTGGATTCTTCCTTGCATTTTTGTCGTCTAAGTTAAGAAAACAAAGTGAAATGTTCCCTTATGTCTCCAGGCCCCAGTTGGTGGAGTTCCATCTAGGGACTTCTTTAGTGACTTCCCCATTTCCAAACAACCATCATACAATCTCTTTTTGTCTCCTAGGCCCCAAGATTCTATTTTTTGCAAGGGTGGAGTGATAAAACTCAAATGACTTCACCTTTGTCGGGCTCATTTCATTGGAGTTCTGCTCATAGGATTCCATCTCGCCTTTGTTGATTCCAAGAGAAAAGACGATCCGTCCTTCTGACCTTTAGGGTCTACCCCTCTAATCATCAGGAAAAACTCAATGAAGAATTCATGGAGCCAAACGTGATGCCAGGTCCGATCCACCGGGCCACCCCCGCAAGAATTTCATTCAACGCCCACCATTTTCAAACTGTGATTCGCCGATGACTTCCTACCCCTTGAGACCTGAACACTTTAAATTTTAAGAGATACATTGACCACCCTTTAGCCTCCCGAGTCCCGGACCCTGGAACTCTGACCCCGAAATTCTATTTCCTCCTGGTTGTCCCAAACGGAAAAACCCCAACAACTTTCTTGCCTTGCACCTCTGTATGCTCCAATAAGGATCTAAATGGCCTTCAATTTGAAAACCAATCTTGACCCACGTGCTTAAATTTGACACTCTCCTGCATGAGCCTTTCAAACCATCAAAATTTGAAGCTGGGAGAAACCACTTGGATTTCCCTGCCCCATTCGCCCTTCAAGACAACATTCCTGCTACGCAATTCCGACCCCCTAGGCCTGGATTGTCCAAATTCCCTCTAGTGAACTACTAACAGAATCTTCAAGTAAAAATTTCATTTCATGAATGATATATTGTCTAATTGGACTTCATCCACAAGGATTTTGGCTGACATTGATGTCTTTAAGCTTAATTGTACTAATGATTCATTTATCTGAAGGATATATGGAATCAAGTGTAGGACCCTCAGGGGCAGTTGGAGAGAAGGATAAAGGGAAGAAATCGGGCAGAGTTCCTCATGGGAAGGAGGAAAAAGACTAGATGAAATACCAATTCTCGGGAGATCCTTTGCACTCAAAGGTCATTACGGACTGGAAGGAAATCACAGATACCAATATTGGGAAAGTTGATATTGACAAATTCAAGCAAAGGGTTAGGATCAACCCGACCACAGAGAATGCAAGATCAATCAGAAGCAGTGGAATTGCTAAGGCTGCAGGATTTCCTCCATCCCTCATTGCTCTTGAGCTGGTAATGGAATGTAGGAAAGTATATCAACTAGAGACTTGGACAATAGTTGATAAGGAAGGAAACATTCCAGCTAACATGTTCGGCGAGGCAATAATGAAGACCTTCCACATCCCCACCGTTGAGACAATGGAACTACCAACCATCAAGGAATGTAAAGCAATGTGGGATGAGGACCCAGGTGGTTGTAAGAAACTGATAAACTAGTACTGACTCAAAGAGAAGTGGGGCAGGGATGCGAAAGTTCATCAAGAACTTTTTTGTAGTCACTTTCATGAAGATTATCATGACTTGGTGACTCTGTTGAGCAGAGTGATGGGCCTCCCCATTGCTGTGTTTTTTTAGGAGTGGATGGTATATTTTGTAGATCAGATTCTCTATGGGAAGGAGGATGTCACCACACATGCCTCATTTTACTAAGGGGAATAATAAGCGACTGCTTCCATGAGCAATTTATGAATGTCAAGAAGACCTATAAATTCTACATGACCTCCTATCTTGTTTACTCATTGGATGAGTAACGATAGTATAGTGGGTTGTTTAGGGAACCTGATGAAGAACTGGGCCGTGCTTTGAAGGTTTATGATAGATACCCCAAGCTCTAGTTCAAAAATTTTAAGAATGATTATTGACGGGTGATTGGCACCTTCATGGGTCACATAATCAGACTACTTGGAGGGGATGTTGAAAGAATAATTTCTCAAGCAGTACACCTTCTTATTTATTCAATACCCTAAGTTCACTTACATTCATGCCCAAGGTTACATAGAGAGGCCGAATAAGCTGCCCCAGTATCCCAATGACTGGATTATATTGCTAGAACTATCTCAGCAGTTGCGACATGTTCATACCCTTCTCTGTAGGAAGAATTTGGTGGGGATCCCTTATCCCCTTTCTTTTGGGTAGGGGATGTACAAGCTACAAACTTCTCAATGTGCAGGGAACTCAAAGAAGGAACTAGTAGAATATCATTTTTTCCTGCACACTGCTCGCCCACTGATGGACCCATATGGGAACATAAGGAAAGCACTAGGACCAGAGTACACCCATTTGCATCACAAAGAATATTTTTGGGAAAATTGTAAAGATGATAAGGAGGTACACATGAGGCACTACATGCAAATGACCGCATACTTTTTGAAATGGGTGAATATATTCCCTATATCTGACTAGGTTGAAGAAGATGAAAGCACTATAATGGACCCCAGGTACAATGTAGTCACCAACTTTCCAATGCTGGTGATAGATTGGGATGAACAACAGGTCGATGACCTCAATATTATAACCAAGCTCATCGAGGATCACACTAGGGAATGGGTCAATGGACAGGTGGCCCAATTGAAGCAACAAGGGGTTGTCTTAACATATGAAATGCTCAAAAATGAGCCTAGTGTAGGAGATGATGTTGCTGCTACAACCTCAACAGGAGAGACATCCAGATCCCCTCCACTCATGAGATGAAATAAAATGAAAGATACTAATGAGCAGTAGCCTTACCCAAAGGTGTATGCTAGAAAGGCCTCATATGGTGAGTCCTCCAAGAGACATAAGGGCTCAGGTGACACCACTACAGTGCCTAGTATATAGGAAGATCCACTCCACAAGGGAGAATATATGGAGGATGATGCACCTAAGTCTCCACTAGCTACCTCTGCTACTACTGCCCTTCCATCTATCTTGTAGGATATGGTTGCTACTTCTCCACTCGCGGTGGACATCCCAGTCCACCCTGCCTCTTCTTCGCCAATTGGGCAGGTTGTGATGATTGATTCTTCTCTGGCCATGATTCTCCGCTCTCCTCCACCTCCATGTCTCCCACCACATTGCTTCAATTGACAACGGAAATAATACCAATGCCAATGCTCATACTGTCGGAAGCATTCTCATGACATATGAAGAATATCCCTTTCAATATTTATGAGGTATTGTCAAATCCTGCTATCCAGGCTACCCTGTCATAGGTTATGGCCAACGTCCCTCTCTCAAGACCTCCAATAGAACCACCAACAATGGATTGCACACTGTAAATCTTTGAGGAATGGGAGAGGTGGGAGATGGAAACTTCAAAAGCATTGGAGGAGGAAGCAGATGAGTACCACGAGCATCCAAAATATGAGCACGTACAAATTGACAAGGTGGTCCATGAAGAAGAAGAAATAAGATCTTCTAAAAGTGGAGATGAAGAAGAGGATGCTGGTGGAAAAATTATTGTGCAAACTTTCGATCTAGACTTTGAAGAAGAGCTGGCCCAACAATTGAAGGATTTTAGAGAAGAGGTAGAAAGGTCACCTCCTAGAGAAGAAGGGAAAGAGGATGATAAGACAAAAGAAAATATGAAACTTCCTACAAGGGAACAACAGGAATATGTGTCACCTCCCCACAAAGAGGAAGAGAACGTGGAAGAAGACAAACCTAAAGGTGAGGTTCAAACTGACAAAAGCCTTGAAATCGAGCAGCCCGAGGAGCATAGGCCTGAGGATGAGCAGGTTGATGAAAAGGAAGAGGAGGCTGAGAGGGAGGAAGGGCCCAAAGAACACATACCCACTAAGTCCCCAATCAAGCACCTAATATTCACCTAGGACTCCGATGAAGAAGAAAGGGAAGACACTAGGGTTGAGGAGGCTTATAAATATAAGGAAATTGAAGTCACAAGGGATGAAGAAAAGGATGGCAGTGAATTTCCTAGAGAAAAGGCTCACATGCTCGAATGGCTAGAAAGAAAACTTGAGAAGAATGCTCCTGCCCCAAGTGATCGAAGAATGAGATTGGAGGCTATCCTAGCTAGAGCACATATCACTACCAAGAAGGATAAGAAGCCTAAGGTTAGGTGAAAGGTAACAATGGATGCCTTTGGATCAAGGAAAGTACAAATAGCCACACCAATAGTGGGAGAAGAAGGAATAAGTTATAATGTTTCTACTATTGACTTAGGAACATCTACTAGGGAATAGAAAGTAGAACATCTTCAAGAGTTCATTGCTACCGTAGTGCATTTGATTTAGCAAGATACGACTTCAAAAGATGAACTTAAGGCATAGGTAGCTGATCTGATAACTTACATCCAACAATGGTCTTCAATGAAGGAAATGCCTACCACGTCCTTGGCTCCACCTCAGTTGCTATCAAAAGAATAAATGGACAAGCTCGAAAGGAGAAAGAACTTGGATAAGACCACAAAAAACTCGTTATGGCAGGTCTTATATACTGGAAACATGGGCATTGGCAACACGGTTAGGATAGCAAACAAGTTCTTAGATCTGCAACAGTCTCTTGAGGGTACAAGAAAAATTTTCATTGACTTCCCATCAAGGTATGAGTCCATCTACCTGAAGATTGGGGCTATTCTCAAACTACCAAGTGCAACGTGGGAAAAGGAGCTCGCATTCAAAAATGACGATCATTGGCTGATGGATGTATGAAAGCAAGACTTTGAGGATAGGCAAGCAAGGTTGGACCAGGTGCTCGACAAGGTATATCTAGATATTGAATGGGTTATAGAGATTAGGGTAGATTGCGCTCGATACTTGAAGCTAATGATGGGGTATGACATGCCCGTCGTACAGATTGATCCAAAAAAGATAAAGCCCCATTTCTAGAAGAAAATGGAGGATGAAATGTCAAATGACATAACCACCGATTTCATGAGTTTTTCCACTTGGGCCTTCACCCAACTAGAGCTATTTAGAGATCACACTTCCAAGTATGACGAAGACTAGGAAAAGCTTACAGACAGCTCCTAGGATTTGAGTTACCAATTGCAACGATCTGAGATTTTGGAGGTCGACAAGCTCCAACCGATAATTTTGAAATTCATGGAATATGCAGTTTTGAAGAAGCAAGAAGGAAACCCTATTATTAATGAATAATTTCTAACATAGTAGCTACAAAAAAAGGGAAATCAGCAAAAGACAAAATGCTATAGTGTTGTCACTAGAGGTAAAAATAGGAATAAAGACAAAGTTGTATTTTAAATTGCAAAATATTGTGGGGTAGGTAGAACCCTAATTTGTAGTGAATCTTGTCCATTTATTCTACCTTTTGGGCACTATAAATGGGGGGTCTCCTCTCATTTTTAGGAGAGAGTTGAGTTGATGTAATGACATGCTACATAAATTTTAATGAAAATACATTGACTTTGGTGCATTTTTTGAGTTTCTTTCTATGTTTCATGATTCAATATCCCATAGTTAGATGTTTTGGTTAGATTTACATAGCTATGCTAGATGGTTTTGGATTGTTTAGATAGATTTGGTAATGTTGTTCTATGATTATGAAAATTTTTGCTATGTAGATGCCTTCCAGACCATACTTTTTGCTATTTGTTGCTGGTAAATGGTTGTGTAAAGTTAGTCTAGGCTAAAACTTAAAGTTGCTTTAAACCTTTATTTTTATTCATGCATGTATATGGCAGATGAATGGTAAAGTATCTATAGACCTTGGAAGATAGCACAAATTTCATGATACTGTAGGTTTCTTGGTTAAGTGAAATCATGTTTAAAGGAAGATGTCCACAGTAGAACCTCCATGATCACTGTTGATAGTTAGTTGCAGATCTAGGAAACTCTCCTTCTTCCTACTCCTTTTTCCTTTTTTTAGAAACAACCTATGCTAAGGTTCATTGCACATTGTAAAGGTAAAAATTAAGGAAAACACTGGAGTTTTAGATCGCTGCTTGAACCTACAACAAAATACATATCAATTTCCATCCTAGAAACTTCAATTCATTAGATCCACTTTGCATCCAGCTGCGTAATTCCACCTTGTGATTCCAAAAAATCACATGAAACAACTGAGATATTCCAAGCACTATCAAGACCTGACATTAGAGACCTTGGGATAGTGTTTTGCAATCTGATTGTGGAAGATTGTCTTTCAAGAGAGGTAGTGCACATACACACTGCCTGTGTTGAGAAGTGCATAAAAAACACATCAACAAGAATCTGCTTGAAATCTTGCAACTAAACATACTACATGCATGATATCCATTCTAGTAGTAGTAAGATACAACATTCCACCAATCATAGATCTATATTTTCTTTGATCCACTTTAGGAGATTCATCATCTTTACTCAGCTTACATCTAGTCACCATAGGAGTACTAACCAGTTTGGAGTCATCCATTACAAAATTCTTTAGTAACTCTTTCACATACTTAGATTGTCAAATGATTATCCCTTTATCAGTTTGATTTTATTGAAGACCAAGAAATAAATTCAACTCACCAATGATGGACATTTTAAATTATTTTTGTATTTCCTCTACAAATCTCTTACACATACTTTCATTTCCTCTAAAGATGATATCATCAACATATACTACTACTATCAAAATTTTGTTACCTTGCACTTTGAAGTAAATATTTTTGTCAGCAGAGCCTTTGTTGAATCCTTGTTGTGATAGGTATCTATCCAATCTTGCATAGCATGCTTTGGGAGCTTGTTTCAGTCCATACAATACCTTCTTTAATTTACAAACCATATATGGTTTGTCTGACAACTGAAATCCTTTAGTTTGTTCCATGTATACTGCTTCCAATTCACCATTCAAAAATGCAGACTTGACATCCATTTGATATACTTTGAAATACTTGTGGGCAGAAAATGCCAAAAACATCCTAATAGCTTCCATTCTTGCCATAGGGGAAAATTTATCTTCAAAGTCTTTGCCTTCAACTTGTGAGTATCCTTTGCATACAAGTGTTGCTTTGTTTCTTATAACTTCACCATTTTCATTCAACTTATTTTTAAACACCCATTTTGAACCAATTACATTCTTATTCACAGGTCTAGGAACTAGTTCCCATGTCTGATTCTTCTTTATTTGTTGCAACTCTTCTTTCATAGCTCTAACCCAACTTTCATCTTCACATGCTTCACAAACAGACGTAGGTTCTATTTTAGAAAGTAAGCAGAGATTTACCTTAGCTACTACTTTACTTCTTTTCTTCACACCTTCACTCTTATCTCTAATTATCTATTCTTCTAGATGATTCTTCTAGACATTCTTAGGAGTCTTAACAATAGGTTATGGAGTTTCTTCTTCTTCTTCAATCTATTCTTCTTCCTCCTCCTCCTCCTTATTCTCTTCAGGTTCAACTTCACTTATCTCAATAGGTCTGTTCATGTCCTCATCAACTTTCACATTAGCACACTCAACAATCTTCCTCAATCTTTTATTAAAGAATCTATATGCTTTGCTAGTAGTTGAATATCCAAGAAAAATCCCTTCATCACATCTAGCATCAAAATTCCCAATATTTTCATCATATCTTTTAATGTAACATCTAATTCCAAACACCTTAAAGTATTTCACAATAGAAACCTTACCGGTCCATCACTCAAAAGGATTTTTTGTGCTATTGCCTCTGATATGAACTTTGTTAAGAACATAAAAAGTAGTGTGTATTTCCTCTCTCTAGTACACATAAGGTACATTTTCTTCTTTCATCATGATTCTTGCAACTTCCTGTATAGTCTGGTTCTTTCTCTCAACCACTCCATCTGCTGAGGGGTTCTTAGAGCATAAAAGTGTCTCTTTATGCCATTCTCTTAACAAAATGCATTGAACTCACTAGAGTTGAATTCTCCACCTCTATTAGATATCAAACATTTGATTATTAGGTTCACTTCATTTTCTAATCTTTCTTTGAACACTTTAAACCTATCCAGGGCCTGAGTCTTTTCTCTAAGAAAAGTAACCCATTTCATTTGAGAATAATCATCAATTAGGAGCATGAAATACCTATCACTATTTAGGCTTCCTATTCTAGTAGGACCACAAAGGTTAGTATGAATTAATTCCAACATTCTGATAGTAGTTTTCTCTTTTTCTTTGAAACCACATCTTGTATGTTTCCCTAACTAATAACTTTTGCAAATTGTATTAGCAGGATTTATGATTTTAGGTAGACCTCATACAACATTTCTTGAACTAATCCTAGCCAGATTATCAAAGTTTACATGTCCCATTCTTCAGTACCACAAACAAATTTCATTAACCTAAGATACAAGGCATCGACCATCAACACCTTTAAGTTGATAGATGTTTCCATGAGTTCTCCTTCCTGCAACAACCATAGCTCTAGATCCTTTTCTGATCTCATAGGAATTGTACTAAAACACAAGTTTAAAACCTTTGCTACAAATCTGACCAACATTGAAAATGTTATACCTTAAACCCTTTACATAATATACATCATTAGTGTTGTGTATTCCATAAAAACTAATTATACCTTTCCCAACAATCTTTGCTTCTAAATCATCACCAAACATGACCAAACCACCATCATACTTTTCAAGTTTAGTAAACTTAATTTTATCTTCGGTCACATGATTAGAACATCCACTATCAATCACCCAATAGTCTTCATCCTATCTAGCATGGAATAAGGTGACCAAAGTGCCTTCCATCTCATCCTTCTTGTTCTCTGAATCAATTTTTCTTGCACATTTTGTGGTGTTAGCAGACACACATTTACTCTCCAAAGCTACGAAAAAGCATTCACTATCATCATTCTCATAATTATATTCATCATCAAAGATTCCATCTTCTTCTCTAACATAGTACAATTTTTTTTATTTCTTATCCTTTCTATCTTTATGATCTTTTTTCTTCTTATGTACAGTTCTATTTAGACAAAATGAAGCATACTGACCAATATTACCATAGCTGAAACATTTAAAGGGAAACATACCTTTATATTTACTAGCACCTTTCTTCAACTTCCTTGTAAATTTCACTTCCAACTCATCTAAACCATCACTATCGGATCATATTCAATCTTTTTTGCTTTAAATGTTGTTTCTGTATTTTCCTCTTTCTTTCCAAATTTTCTCATCTCAAATGCAGTCAAGGTGCCAAATAGCTCTTCTTTAGTGTATTTCTTAGGATCAAATGTTTCCTCAATAACTAAAATTTTGTCACTGTAACATTTCAGTAGAGTCATTAGAATCTTCTCAATTATATCTTCATCATTCAGAGTAAACCCCTTGATTTCTAACTTCATTTACTGCCAAATCAATTCTCAAAAAATAGCTTGCAATATGTTCTCTATCTTCCATTTTTCATATTCTCATATCTACACTTTTCTATCAACTTCTTTGTAAATTTCACTTTGTCATTTCCTTCATAAAGATCTTCCAACTTTTTCCAAACGTCATAAGTAGTTCCTAGAGAGATAAATTTTGTTCTCCCAATCTTGGATAAAGCACTATAAATAGCATGCCTCACTTTTTCATTCTCCTCATAAGTAGAAACCTCATCTGTAGTAGTAGGACCACTCGTTGGAGCAACATACTTTGTCTCAACAACCTTCCAGTTCTTGTAACCAATAGAGATAATATATCCTCTCATCTAGACTTTCCAGTCACTGTAATCAGATCCATCAAACATAGGGATCATCAACTTTTGTGGCAATAGATCTTCCTTAAGTGGTTAAGCTCTACACTAAGGAACCAAAACTTTGATACCAATTGTTAAAAGGCGTACGACAACTAAGAGGAGGGTTGAATCAATTGTCACCAAATTCAAACACAAAACTTCAACACTTATCAATTTCACAACCACACTATTTTGTTATAAAGTATGAACATGGAATGCATATAAAAAAAAGAAAATTCAACACAATGGACACCAAATTTTACATGGAAACCCCAATAAGGGAAAAACCACAGTGAAGATTAACTCGCAATATAAATTGATAGCAAAATTGAATACAAGGGGCTCATTTCTTAGGGCTCACTACCTAGAATAGGACTCACTATCTAGGTACAAATCACTTCCTACAAAAAGGACTCACTATCCAATAGGAAGGCTCACTACCTATAGATACAAAAGATAATAGAAAGATCCACCACATCAATTTACACAAATCCACAGCCTTGACTAGAAGATTTCAAAAACTTTCAACTCACTACTTTCAAGAATCTAACATAATGAAGTACTACTACCTCAACTCACTTTCACACAACTATGCTCTTCACTTGTGGCTTACTTCATTACTTTTCATCATACAATCCTTCACATCTCAACTTGCATTTATACCATCTTCAACCTTAGAAACATTATCCAAGGTCGGCCACATACGCTTCATTTCATCAATTCAAACTAGGTTAGCAACTCAACATTCCTGTAGTGGAAAAGAATGAGAGTGAACCAATTAAAAACTTAACCAAAACCAAAAGCAACATCTCAGATCATTCACACACTTCCTTAATTAAATTTTAAATTCTTCATATGAAGTGTAAACACCAGGTCAACCAAACCTAATGAAAACACAAATGAACATTGAAGTACACACTTTCCAACAAGAAGATAACACACAGATGACATAACATGCTTCATCATGCACGAGAACACATCTTAGATACTTCCAGATTCATTTATATTAGGTGTAACAACCTTCGAACATAGAACTCTTTCCAACAATCCATTTGGACTATGCAATCCCACACAACTCTGAAGCTCATCTTTTGGAGCACCAAAACTTGAACATCTCTACTAGAACCTAGTGAACAACATTAGAAGATAAATTATAGATTTACAAAACCTAAAACAAAATATCAAAGGACTACAAAGTAGAAACATTTCTCCCAATCCATAGATAACCAACTCTGACAGAACAGTTCACACACCAGTGAACAAAATTTTCACCTTCCATCAAACTAGCAACAAGAAATCAAGAGATATCCCCAATAGATTGCCAACAACAAACCTTTAGATCTGCATGAGCATAGGATCAACACGAAAGAAACATGAAGAACATACTAGAGAAAATTTGAATACATTCATACCTCTGACTTCACTCTTTATTAATTTTATCAAAAGCACTTGGTAACTCATCATTTTAGCACATCTGCAACATCATAAGGATAGCTCCATGTACTCACAACATCTCAATAGTATCTCAACTATACATGCACAATCTACAACATACTAAACTATGTTGACATCAATGAAAACATTAATGAAAACACCACCAAACTTTCTCATACTTGCAACAAGTGGTCCATTATTTGCGATTTATTTGTAGTACCTTACTTCATAGATCCCCTTAAGCCATTAAATTTTTTGTCCTAGGATCTTACTTCATAGATCTCCTTAAGCCATCCTATTACCCTAAACCCTAACCCTAAACCCTAAATCCATCATTTTTTCCTAGGACCTTACTTCATAGATCCCCTTAAGCCATCCTATTACCCTAAACCCTAAACCCTAAACTCTAAACCGTAAACCCTAAATCATTCATTTTGTACTAGGACCTTAATGAATTTTGGTTGCCTTGGGAAACTTAACCAAAATTTATTCACTTAATCCATGTCATTTTTTCCTACGACCTTACTACATAGATCCCCTTAAGCCATCCTATTACCCTGAACCCTAAAACCTAAACTCTAAACCTTAAATCCTAAGGCATTCATTTTTTCCTAGGACCTTAATGAAATTTGGTTTCCTTGGAAAAATTCACCAAATTTTATTTCCTTAAGCCATGTCATTTTGTCCTAGGACTTTACTACATAGATCCCCTTAAGCCATCCTATTACCTTAAACCATAAATCCATCATTTTATCCTAGGAACTTAATTCATAGACCCCCTTAAGACATCCTATTACCCTAAAGGTCCTAAACCCTAAACTCTAAGCCTTCACCCTAAAGTATTCATTTTTTCCAAGGACCTTAATGAAATTTGGTTACCTTGGGAAACTTCACCAAATTTTATTCACTTCAGCCATGCCATTTTATCCTAGGACCTTACTACATAGATCCCCTTAAGCCATCCTATTACCCTAAACCCTAAACTCTAAACTATAAACCCTAAAACATTAATTTTTTTCTAGGACCTTAATGAAATTTGGTTGCCTTGGGAAACTTCACCAAATTTTATTCCCTTAAGCCATGTCATTTTGTATACATAGATCCCCTTAAGCCATCCTATATTTATAGTTAATTGTTTTCTCATTCAATTAACATTCCTTAGACATAAATGAGGCTTACACATTTTATAATTTGTATTCAATTAGGCCATTTATATTGAATGGTTTAAGGTTATTTCCTAAACATGTATCTTACATTTTGAAATTACAAATGTAATGTAGGTTCACTTATATCTTAGAGATCATGGATCAATTCAATAATATCTGTAATCCACCTCCACGCCCTCCATCTCCACCACCTTCAGCTCCACCTCCACCCACTCCACCTCATAACCCCCCACCTCCACCACCTGAAACTGATGGTGCTCGTTTGCAAGAATAGATTGATGCCAATGTTAGATCCATTCAGGATAAAATAAATGCTATTTAGAATGAAGAATGTATCACACCACCTTTGAGGAATTTTGCATCTACGATGAATTTTTTTTTTATGTTGTTAGGTCTATGTATGGGGTCTTAGATGAGCATTGATGATGGCTAGAGGAGAGGATAAATTTAAATTCTAAAAAGGAAAACACAAAGAAATGAAGAGATGCAGTAGAGAGCCGCAACACTTTATAAATTAAGACAATGATCTTATAGTTATGAATTTATGAATTTGGTTGGATGAATATTTTTAGTGATGAATTTATGAATTTGCTTGGATGGATATTTTTAGTGACGAGTTTATGAATTTGGTTGGATGGATATTTTTAGTGATGAATTTATGAATTTGGTTGGATGGATACTTTTAGTGATGAAATTATGAATTTGGTTGGATGGATATTTTTAGTGATGAATTTATGAATTTGGTTGGATGGATATTTTAGTGATGAATTTATGAATTTGGTTGGATGGATATTTTTAAGTGTTGAATTTATGAATATAATAACTTATAATGATGAATTTATAATAGTATATTTTATGACTACTATCATAATTTCTCTTATTGGGAAAATGTAATTTATATGTGTTAGACATAAATGAGATTTTTTGTGAATGTTTCAAGTTTATTTTTTAGTATGTACATGTATTAAAATTACATAGTTCTAGATCTTAAATTTTGAAATTTGTATGTACACATAGTTTAGTTGAATGTTGTATGCATGCATTATGCATCATATTTTTTATTTTAAGTATATGTACATCTTAAATTTTTAAATTTGTAGTGGGTGGTTGGGTGGGCTCCCTACCACGTTGGTGAAGGGATGTTGGCGGGGCTTTTATAAGCTTATGGGGTTTGCATTAATTGCTTGGCACCATCGATGTCCAAGGAGGCTAAGATGACAATAGGTGGGAAGGCGATAGTATACGTCATTTACAACGTCCTCATGTAGTGAAGTTAAATGGCATGATAGTATTATTTCAAGGCATGATCAAATTTTTAGATCATTTTCAGAGGTGGTTATCTTTGCAAGGATAGATTTCCTTACTCTTTTATTATTCCCTACTCATGTGAAGTGAGCTTTTTTTTCAGGTCATGGGCTTTATTTATGGCAGTCGGGTTTGGGTTTTTGTTATTGGTTGATTGAATTGCTTGGTGGGTATCTTTGCAGGTGAGGTTTTATTCAGTGATTGTCGATTTTTGGTTGCTTCTCGGATGGCTAAGCCGAGTCGTTTGAAGATTATAATCTCAAAATCAGTGGAGGGGTTGGACTCTTTTGGGGCAGAAACCCCCATTTCTTTGAAAGCAATGCAGAGGCAAGCTGCCTTCATGGCTATTATAGACCAAAGGCTCAAGCGAATTCTGCTTAACAACGACCCTCTGGTCTTGGTGGCTATTAAAATGGTGCTTGGGAAAGGCCATTTGGAAAGGGATGAGTATACACATGACAATGCCTACATCTCGTCACAGTTTTTGGTTGTGCTTTTGGATGGGGATGTTCCTAAGTTGGAGGCCAAAGAGCTTCTTGTGCGCCTATTTCGTGGGGATTTGCTCGGTGGTTTAGAAGAAACTTTAAAAGCGGCCTTTGTTGGTAAGGGGATCTCACGTTCTTCAGATTTGGTGCTATTGTGGAACACGAACGAAGCAATGAGAGTCTTCCCCTTCCTATTAGATTTGAAAGGTGCAGAGCTAATGCGTCATAGGATGGTCTCGACAATTGTTGTCGAGTTCCTAAAGCAAAAGTGTGGACTGGTGGCTGCGAAAGGTCTAGAGTGGGTATAAGATTTCAATTCCTTTTCTAATTTAAATGGTTTTCTGTGAGGCGTGGCCTCCCGGGGTCTTTAATTTTGCTTGGTTAGCTGTGTAATATGGTTTTTTGGCTTAGTGGTAGCCTTTTTTGGCCATTTCTAGTGGGGTTTTGAATTGTATGGGGTTTCTTGGTTAAGTTACCTACTTATGGTTTGTTACTGGTTTCCTGCTTTGTAGACGTTATGTATGCAGTTTCTTTATCAATAAAATACCTAATCTTATGTATCAAAAAAAAAATGAAATTTGTATGCACATGCTCAAGTTGAATCAATGTATGTATGTGTATGTATATGTATGCACATCCTATTTAAATAAATTTTCATGTACATTTAAATATAACTATTTCTTGTAATTTTGTAAGTTTGTATGTTAATTTTGTATAATTTAATGTAGGTGAACACTTATATAGATATAATGGATCAATTTGACATTGATGATATCATTAATCCACCACCACAATAACCTCCACCTCCACGCCCTCCACCTCCACCCCCTCCACCTCATATCCCACCTCCACCACCTGCTAGATCAAATGAGGCTCGCTTGCAAGCACGTATCAAGGAAAATGTGGCATCCATTCAAAACCAAATCAATGCTATGCAAAATGAAGAATTTTTTCCACCACATGTGAGATGTTTTGCATCTATGATGCAAAACATTGTCGATGCCATTAGGTCTATTGATTTTGACTTAGATAGGCATCAATGGTATAGGGAGGAGATGTCATAACCCAATTTTATTGCACATTTATCATAATATGGTAAATTGAATTAGTGAAGAAATTCAATTAAATATTAAATGAAGATTCTGGAATATTCAAAAATTGAATGAAAGAAGTTGACTGATGTTGAATTTGTGAACTTTTGAACATTATTTTATATGTTACCAAGAATTGAATGCTATTGATCAATTTGCAAGTGCAAGTGTGTGTAGTTGCAGGGTGATAGGTTGAAGGATGAGAACACGATTGAAGTAGGATTGTTTAACTAGATCAAATAGTAAGCTAGTTGGAATCTAGGTGCACACACCACAAATGGCATGATGACATGCATTTGAACTAAATAAAATATGTAAGAGAATGTAATTTCCTAACTTGAAGTGTTTCATTATTTAAAAATAATGGCTTGTAGATTAAAATTTATCTACTTAAACTTTGTGTTTGAAGAAAACGAAAGCAAGCATTATAAGGAAAAATCCTTTGTTAGTATAAACTTGTATATATATAGTTGCTCAAAATGAAACTTCAAGTTCTTTTTTTAAATGATAGTGTATGGAACTTATAATCCATTACAAACAAACAACTTATAAATGAACACCTATATAAATATATAAATGTATATATATAAACATATTATTCAAATACAAGGTAGATGTGAATGAAATAATTTAAACACATGTAGATCTATAAATGAATGTATATATATATGTAATATATATATATATATATACATACATATACATACAAATAAATATATATTAGAATTTATATTGAATTCAAAGTTGGTAATTGATACACTCTAATCAGACTGTCAAAATCAATAAAAAATCACAAGGCAAATCCACGATGGATGTGACCTGCTGAAATCATAAAGGAATTATTCAAAATTAGAGGGAAACTATGGTAGGAAAAGCCATAACAACAACACCCAATAGCATGCAAGAAAATGTATTTCTTTGTCTCCATTTTAGAATGAATAGTAAGAACGAAAAAAAGCAAATCAAACTGGGAAGAAGATCGACCAAAAGCATGACAAAAGAAGAGAAAGCTTGAAGTGATAGAAAAATTAGAGGGAAGATTCATTCAAAAGCATAATATTGAGGTAAATTGGATGCCTTTGAAATTATTTTGATTTCAATATCTTTATTTTGGTAGTCACTACATTTTTGAAACAAATTAGATAAGCACATTAAACTATATTCTTGTGGCCGAGTGTATAGCCTTGAGTCGACTACAATGTATGATCAACCACCTATTTGGGGTAACATAGCCTTGGCCTACATTGCAAAGAAGTGTCTTTAATGGAGCTTTGTCGACTAGACTAAGGCTTGTTACCTTTATGGTGTGACTACCATGTTAGCTTGCATGGCTAAGTTAGCCATATTATGGCAATCAAAATTATATTCCGATCAAATTTAGCCCTTCATTATAACTGGTATTCTAGGGAATTCAAATGCCGAACCCAAGTGAGGTGGAATTATAAACCATGTGTTTACATTCTACAAATTATTTGTGTTTTCATTTATCTTGTGTCGCCCTTCCATTATCGGCTAGGACGAATTGGTAAGAGGGTTGAATTTATTTCTTAATATTGAGATCAATGTTAGTATATAGAGGTCACCATCAATTAGAGGAGATGATGGTTAGATTAGGTTTGGTTTCATTTAAAAGCATGAAAGGTATGATATCCATGATTAAAAGGTTTTTTCTCTTGAAAAGGATACAAAAAAGAGTCTCCATGTCAAACATATTTATGATATAGACCCAACAAGTTCTTTGGGTAAACTTGAACATGAACTGTAGTCGGTTAGGGAAAAGAATGAATCTGTCATGGAATGGGTAGTTGTATTTGTGTGATCAAGAAGGATTTTAAATGGTCTTGAAAAGGGTAATGAGTTAAGAAGGAAACCCCGAGTAACCTTAGAGTTTAGTATGGGTGCCCAGCTTCAAATCGACGAGTATGTCAAACCTATTCTTTTCATTATAATATTTACATAATTGCTCATGAACTATTAAATATCATTTATAGGGAACAATGGACATTATGTTAACTTAATATGTTTGAGGAAAATTAAATTTCCTTGCTTGAAACAAGAGATGAGATAGTTGTAGACAATACTTTTACTGGTAAACAACATTGATATATCTTTGTTCATTGACATAAAACTTGTCCTGTTCTATTGGAAAATGATGATTTATGTCATTAATTCAAACTATTTAGTCTAAAATAGTAATGTAATAATGAAGAAATTGAATAATATTATGTGAATGACATTGTTTTGTTGATTAAGTCATCATTGTAGCTGAAAACAACCTTTCTCAATAAACTGTTTGTTGAAACAACTTGAAATAGATGTAAATAATGAATATTCATATGTAAACATCTTGTTTTATAACTGTTTAGTAGGAAAACAGTACCTGTTCTGTGTAAACAATGAATGTTCATATGTAAACAACTTGTTTTATAGTTTTTTAGTAGGAAATAGTACATGTTTTGTGTAAACAATGAATGTTCATATACATAAACAACTTTTTTTATAACTGTTTAGTAGGAAACCATACTTGTTTTGTGTAAACAATGAATGTTCACATGTAAACAACTTGTTTTATAATTGTTTAGTACAAAACAATACTTGCTCTATGTAAAAAATGAATGTCCATATGAAAGCAACAATGTTAGAATATCACGAATGTGAGAATGCAATAACGATATGTGTGAAACTGTTAGCATATACTTGTTTTGATTTCTTTATTTTGACAAAGGCATGCCAAATGGAATACTATTTAAGATTGCAACTTGAATTAATTATTATTCTAGAATGTATGCACAAATATCAACATAAGTAGGAACATATGTGCGTATGCATATAGACTTTGTCTATGCACATACACATACTTGTGACATACCTTCTTTTATTTTTAGTACATTTTTATAAAAGGAAAATGCTTAAGATGATAAGTAGAAAATAGTCATAAGAATGATATGATTGATTGTTGAATTAATTTGTGAATCATAAATCTAATTTATGTTTAGAGTATAAATTAGTATTTTGTTTCTTATTTTGAAGACATTTGTGAAAGAATGTTTTAAATACTTGAACAGAATAGTGATACCTTAGTTGACTAGAGCACCTACAATTAGATGCTACTAGAAGGTAGATAGCTGTTATGAGATGTATAGTATAAAGTTACCTTCTCAGACGGGTGATGAAATGGAACCTATTGTTTTTTGTTTTTGCAACACATTTATTATCCTTGGCCAAGCAATATAGTTTATTATGTATCTATGAAGGAACTTTGTGATTTCACTCTCTTCCATTCCTATCATAGATCTTGCACTTTCTTTTCTAACTTGTAGATAAAAATTGCATGTTGATGTTTGGAAATGCACCAAATTCCACCTTGTAGATTGTTCTCTTGCTAAACTTTCCATGTAGGGTCAAGAATTGTGTAAGTCAAAAAAATACCAAGGAAGTGTAAGCTTCATGGTTGGGTGGTAAAGTGCTTCAACCAAGTTATCATCCACCAGTGGGGGCGAGCGTCCAAGAGGAACCTTAGTTGTTCCCAAGACTATTATAGTCTAAGATGTAACTTAATGTAATTCATTCTTGTAATAGATGTAATTTGTACAATGTAATGACTTTGTGGCCTTAGGAGCCAATTCAAACCTGATATTGTAATTTGAATTATGAAGTGAATATAAGAATCTTTGACTCTTTTTAAATGGACATGTGTAGCTATAATTGATTTTAGCCACTAGTTATGTCCTTTTAATTCAGAGTATACTCATGTGCCATTTACAATAATATTAATTAAGTGATAATTTTGAATGGGTTATTACATTTGGTATCAGAGCAGTAGGGTTCAGCTCTAGGGATTTTGAGACTACCATAGTTGACTAGGGGTAGTTGACCCTTGACCCAAAAATTTGGATGTCCTGAAAATTGACTGAACCTAAATTGAATGTAGGAAAGGGAAGGTCAAATGAAGGACAAAGGGAAGGGAAAATTGTTAGAACCTCACATAAGAATGACGTAAAGGAAGGAAATTCCAAGACAAAGGTTAAATAAAAAAATTCTCAAAGATGAAACAATAGCTTAGGCTCTTACATGAATCAAGCTAGAGAGAGGATTGAAGATTGAGGAGAAGTGAACACCTAAGATCAAAAATCTTTCCAAAATCTAGGATTAGCCTCTAGGGTGTGGACCCAATGCACCCTTGTTTACTAAAGAAGAAAAGGAGAGCATGTGTTCTCAACCATCCTCTTTTGTTAAGTTTGAAGTAAACTCAGATGATGACCCAGAGGAATGTCCTCTTTCTGATACTGAGAAATCAAAATGATGTACAAGAAGCCTATTGTAAATAAGGGTCTATTCACCCAACTTAAATATAAATAAAATCAGATGATATTTTTGGTGTGTTCAAAGAGAAATTCTAAAATGTGTGTATTATGCATGAATGTGTATGTCTTCTATAGTGAAGGATGTATGCATATGAAAATTATGTGATGTAGCATAAGAGAATTTATTCATAGAACCTTGTGTTGAGATGTGATAAATGTGACTATGTTGTAGGATAAGTGTGGGACAACATGGTGACCACCAGGCAAGATGAGGGTGGTAGTGGTTTCAATAACAGACCAAACAAGAGACTAGAGAAAATTCTAGAGCTTGTGAATCAGAAAGAGTCTTGCATGGATCATATAGAGCAAGAAGTCTGAGTGGCACGCAAGGACTGGGACTGTAGGAATGTAAAAGGAAATCAAGGATATAGTGGTTCAGGGGTAGGTCCACGAGGGAAAATTAAGGAAGAGCTTGGGAAAGACCTCAAAAGAGTAGCACCACCCAAGTTTGATGGTAAGGCTATTGGAATAGGAGTTGAGGCTTGGATTATAGAAATGGAAAAATACTTTGGGCTTTGTATCCTTTCTAAACAGACCAAGGAAACATGGGCTATGTATTAGCTCTCAGGTGAAGTAATGACTTGGTGGGATAATGAGAAGTTAGAATGA
The DNA here is from genome assembly GCA_007258455.2 of Sequoia sempervirens. NCBI lineage: Eukaryota > Viridiplantae > Streptophyta > Pinopsida > Cupressales > Cupressaceae > Sequoia > Sequoia sempervirens. Next base: position 156,039,570 of record VDFB02000013.1, on the reverse strand, counting down.
AATCTTCAACTTGCTAAGATCACTTGGGAACTCTTCCTCCAAGCTTTCAGGAAGAGATGGTCACTGAAACTTTTCTTTAACAAGAAAGTAACAAAATTTTAGAACTTAACCTAGGAAATATGATTATGATTCAGCATTGGGAAAAGTTCACCAACCTATAGAAGTATGTGCCCTAGTATGAGAGAGATGAACGGTTCCATATCTAGAAATTTATAATGGGACTTAGACCTCACATAGGAGCTGAAGTGGATATGCATGACCCTCAAACCATGAATGAAGTCTTCCAAAAATCCATCAAATAGGAACAAAAGTTGCAGCAACTATCCAATCTTTGCAACAATTCAAATTATAAATTGTGTTATGGGAAGAAGAAATTTCATAATGAAGACAAGAGCCATCATATTTGAAGTCTCAAGAGGGGAAGTGGATAGCAGGAGAAGGGTGAAGATGGTAATGGTGGAAAGAACAAGAAAACAAACAAGGGTAAGGGTAAGGAGGACCATAAGCAGAACGGATTTAGAGAGGACAAGCCAGGAGGTCACAAAGGGCCTCATGATGGATGTTATACTTGTGGAGGTGACCTTATGTCTCAAATTATCCTCAGTGGTCTAAGCCATGGAAGGAAGGAAGCTACCATCAGACTCAACACCATCAGATCCATGCTCTAGTGGACAATAGGAAGGCAAAGTATCAATCTTCTCCAATTCAACTGACGGGTAAGCTCTATGGGCAATCTTTCTCGATCTTAATTGATACTAGAGATACTGAATGTTATATAGATCCTAGAATGATATCCAAGATACCTATTAGACCTGTATACATTTAAAATTCATGGATAGTTTAGTATGGTAATCAAGTAGAGTGGAGGGTAGATACCTATCTCTTTTGCAGTGAGTTAGAGCTTCCAACCTTTCAAACTTAGGTCAACTTGTATGTGGAACCCTTGGGATCATATGATGTAATTTTAGAAATAAATTAGTTAATTGAGCATAAGGCTTTAGTGAACTATGAGGATAAGGTGGTCAACTATCTGGATGATTATGGAAATCTAGTTGAGGTTTGTGGAATGCAAAGACCCTTAGAGTTTAGATAGATTTCTATGATGCAACTCAAGAAGGCTCATCGAAAGGAGCATGCAATTTATGTGGTGAATTTTAGTAATCCTGATAGAAAGGAGCCATATTTAGATGACTATCCTATTCTCAATGAGTTTCAAGACGTATTCCCCAAGGAACTTATGGAATTTTCTCTAAAGCGGGAATTTAATTTTTTGATTAACCTAGTTCCAAGAGCTAAGCCTCAATCCAAGGCACCTTATCAGATGATCACCACATAACTCTACAAGTTGAAGGCCTAGTTAATGGAATTGTTGGAAAAGGGACTTATAAGACCCAGTGTGTCTCCTTGGGGAGTGCCAGTTATTTTTGTAAAAAAGAAGGATGGAACTTTGCATCTATGTATAAATTATTGGATGTTGAACAAGGTTACCATCAAGAATTGGTATCCACTTTCAAGGATTGATGAACTATTTTATCAAATGAAGGGAGTGATGGTGTTCTCCAAAATTGATCTTAGGTTAGGGTACATTCAATTGAGAATTAAGGAAGAAGACATTTCAAAGACTACATTTAGAAGTCGGTATGGACATTATGAGTTCACAATGGTACCTTTTAGTTTAACTAATGCACCAACAACCTTTATGAACCTTATGAAGAGTGTATTTAGAGATTGCTTGGATGACTTTGTTATGATCTTTATTGACGACATTCTAGTCTACTCAAAGACTATCGAAGAGCATGATAGACATTTGAGGATATTTTTTCAACAATTGAGAGAAAGTAAACTCTTTGGGAAGTTGTCCAAGTGTTCATTCTATCATGACAGATTGCACTATTTGGGCCACATCATTTTAGCTGAAGGAGTCTCCATAAACCCCGAGAAGATCAAGGCAATCGTGGAATGGCTAGTGCCTTAGAATGTGTCAGAAGTCCATAACTTCATGGGACTCATTGGATACTATAGGAAGTTTGTGAAAGGATTCTCCCAGATTGCATCTCCTATTACCTCACTCCAAAGGAAGGGAACACAGTTTGAATGGATTGAGAAATGTGAGCAAGAATTCCAACTCCTCAAGGAGAGGCTCATAATAGAACCAATGCTCACTGTCCCTAATCCTAATGGGAGATTCACAGTAATCAAATATGCTTTAGGAGAGGGATTGGGAGCAGTATTAATGCAAGACAGACAAGTGGTAGCATATGAATCAAAGAAGCTCAAGCAACATGAAGTAAACTACACACCTAATGACCTAGAATTGGCAGCCATAGTTCATGCCTTACAGATGTGGAGGCATTATCTTTTGGAAAAGTTGATTGAACTCAAGACACACCATTTGAGGTTGAGATACATATTTACCCAGCTAAACCTTAATGAATGGAAAAAAGATGGTAGTTGGAATTCCTTAGAAAGTATGAGTTTGGAATTGAATATATAAAGGGAAAGAGAACAGAGTGGCTAATTCTCTTAGTAGACGAAGGCATATGGTAGCCATGATATCAACAAGGTCTAACTTGAGACAATAGGTAATTTAGAATATTCTAGGGGATGAGCACTATGAGAGAGTGAAGAGCGCCCTAACAGCAAATCCTTTGGATCATTGATTTGATGGATATGAGATCAAACTAGATGGTATTTTGAGATACCAGAGAAGAATGTGTATTCTTGACTCTAGAGAGATGAGAAAGTTGGTTTTAGAAGAATTTCACAATGCACCTTATTTAGGACACCCTGGAGTATCCAAGATGATCACGGAGTTGAATACCTTGCATTTTTGGCCTAAACTCAAGAAGGGTGTAGTGGGATATGTAGCCAAATGCTTGGAGTTCCATCGAGTCAAGGCTAAGCATGCACATCTAGACAAGTTATTGTATCCTCATGACATATGAGTATAAATGACAGGTGATTAGTATGGATTTTGTATAGGGCTTTTCATTGAGCAAGAATAAGCATGATGTTATATTCGTTGTGATTGATAATTTGACTAAAGGTTGCACACTTCATTCTGGGAAACCTTAAGGATGGATCGTTGACCCTAGCTAAGAAATTTGTTCATTAGATCTTCTTCTTACATGGAGTGCCAAAGACTATCATTTCTGATAGGGACACATGGATGACCTCAAGGTTTTGGATGAGCTTGAATGTTGCATTGGGGATTGAACTAAATTTCAGCTCAACTTATCATCCTCAGACTGACGGGAAGATAGAGAGGGTGAATCAAGTAGTTGAAGACCTCCTCCGAATGTATTATATGAACCAATAGTATAGGTGGGTAGAATATTTTCCTTTGGTAGAGTTTTCTTACAACAACTCTTACCATAAATCCTTAGGAATGTGACCATTTGAGGCCTTGTATGGGTGGAAGTGTCGTATCCCCATCAGTTGGGATAAATTGGAGGATAGGATCATAGTAGGACCTAAAAAGCTTAAAGAAATGGGAAGAACAAATGAGCCTCATTAAGAAAAAATTGAAAGAGGCGATAAACTGATAGAAGAGTTATGTCGACAAGAACCAAACACTTAGACAATTCACAATAGGGGAAGTTTTTTTCTTGAGAGTTAAACCTCATAAAATCTCTATTGCTTTTGGAAAGTCTTCCAAGTTGGCCCCAAGATATGTGGGACCATTTGAAGTCTTGGAAGTGATTAACCCAGTTGCTTATAGACTAGCTCTACCACCTACTCTGGCTCAACTTCATAATGTGTTTCATGTTTCTTTGCTTAAGCCATATCATCTTGATGTGACTCATGTATTTGATTGGAAATCCTTGTAGGTACAGGATCTAGGAGTGGTTCTAGTGGGGCCCATTAGAATCATAGATAGACGCAATGTTAAGTTGCAGAGCAGAGATATTGCTCAATTTAAAGTCCAATGGGACCAGTACTCAGAGGATAGTGCTACTTGGGAGGATGTAGAAGAAACAAAATTCTCCTTTCCACATTTTCTTTCTTGAAAAGAAACTCAATAATTTTGTTCAATTTTTTTTGGATTGAGATACTATGATATTTCATGCTTTAAAATTCTGATGTAATGTTGAAATAGACATGTATTTTTTATTGTGATGTTGAAATAGACATATTTTTAATGAGATGTTGAAATAGAAATATATTTTTGATGAGATCTTGAAATAGACATATATTTTCGATATGATGTTGAAATAGACATACATTTTTTATGAGATGTTGAAATAGACATATTTTTTATATGATGTTGAAATAGACATACATTTTTGATGTGATGTTGAAATAGGCATATATTTTTGATGAGATGTTGAAATAGACATGAATGTTCAAAATTTGATATGATGTTCTTTTATTCAACTTATTAGACATTGAGACAATGTCTCTTCCAAGAGGGAAAGGATGTCATAACCCAATTTTATTGCACATTTATCATAATATGGTAAATTGAAATACTGAAGAAATTCAATTAAATATTAAATGGATATTTTGGAATATTTGAAAATTGAATGAAAGAAGTTGACTAATGTTGATTTTGTGAAATTTTGAACATTATTTTATATGTTACCAAGAATTGAACGTTGTTGATCAATTTGCAAGTACAAGTGTGTGTAGTTTCAGGGTGATAAGTTGAAGGATGAAAACATGGTTGAAATAGGATTGTTTAGCTGGATCGAATGATAAGAAAGCTAAAATCTAGGTGCACACACCACAAATGGCATGATGAATTGCATTTGAATTAAATCGCATATGTAAGAGAACACAATTTCCTGACTTGCAGCATTTCAATGTTTGAAAATAATGGCTTGTAGATTAAAATTTTTCTACTTAAACTTTGTGTTTGAAGAAAATGAAAGCAAGCATTATAACTTTTATTATGTATGTTTGACATGCTTGATGGATGTTGGTAGGATGAAGATTGATATATGATTTGCAGTTACATGTTACAGTTGGTTCACATGGTTCATGGCATGCACCTTCAAGTTTCAGTTTTTACATGTTGGTACTAATATTTGACATGGTGCTCATTGTGACAAGGCATGCATTTGATTATTTCAGTTGATCTTTTTCAGTTTGATTTTGGCTTCATTGATATTTTATCAGGTTGATGGTTGGCTAAGAGAAAAGAGGTCACTTTGATACTTGGTCTCTTTGCATTTGTATTGAAAATGGATGGTGTCTTTGTAAATTATCATGAAATCTAGTTCATAGTGTATACATTTCTCTATTAGCAATCACCTTGGTTGAAGCATTCAAATTCAGGTAGCCAGTATGTTATTATATTACTTTGGTATATGTTTTCTTTTGAAGGACTTCAAGGTTGATATGTCCTATGGTGAGGATATTAAATTATTTATATTTTACACCATACATGGTGTCGAGCACTAAAGTATTATGAGGTTTTTTCCTAAACAAAGAAATCAGGCTCTAAAGGTTAAAAGCTCTTGTGAAAAATCTAAGGTAAAGGTTTTATTTCGGTGCTTGTGATATTGTTCTTCATCATCGATTGGTATTATGGAGTCGGTGTCTAAAAAAAACTAAACCCTATCGGGTTTCCCTAAGCATACTTTAGTGGTGATATTGTGTTCGACTTTGTGAAAAGTTACTTGGTTATAACTCTTGACAAACATCATTTTCCATATTCTAAGTCAGCATTTTGAGGATCTTTGACTCATAATAACGTTTATTCAATGATCACTTGTATCGGACTTCACTTCATATTACATCGAGGATACTTATGCATTAGGATTATATTTCATTGGATTGTTGTCAACCTTATCAGATTTGCAAGGTATTTGACTTAGAAAAGTTGACAACTATTATTATGTATTGATTGTTGGCAGAATTAAAAACATCATTATGTTTTATTTCTAATGGATCAAACTCCAAATATTATCAAAAGATAAAAAGGGCAGACTAAAGGCTTTCGAAAGAAGTTAGGGAAAATCATTTTGTTGTTTTTGTTTTTCTTTGAGGAAACAATAGCGCTGCCACTGAGGATATGGGAACACAGTTTGTAGCTGATTTTTGAGCTGAATGTTGAATGAGTTTTAGTGAGACCATTATGAAAGAGTTGCACAGTCATATGGTAACATTCTAGCCTCCCTGATAGGTATTTGGTTTTTTAGTTTGGGAAATCTTGCATTAGTTTTTAAAGCAACTGATTTTATGGATTAAGTGGTTCGTTGAAGTTTAAAAATATGTTATATATATTAATCTCATTTTTTTCATCAACCCGAGTTTATACTCAAGGGTTTCATTGGCATTCATTGACATATCATTGATTTTCTAAAAAACCATTATGGGTATCATGGTTTAACAACATTGTTTATGCAAACCCTGGTTATGGTGTTATGGGTTTTTGAAAAGAATAACTATTTTTGTGCATTGTATAAATACATGGAAAAAAGCCATAATTGAACAATAGGAAAGAGAGGAAATAAGAAGAGGGATTTATTGTAACACATCTCTAGTTTCATTATAGAGATTGCATTTAGAAATGGAGTGTGTTTTTGATTGAGTTATTTTGAGCAAATTTGTGAAAAGAAGAAAAGAGAGTTTCTACTGTAATATTTGGTTTTCACAACAGAGACATTTGTGTTCAGTTTGGGAGAGTTTTAGTACTGTTATGAACAATACATATTGTAGTGGGTATCTTTGAAGATCATTTTTGTATATTGTATTCAGTTGTGATTTTGGGACTGCAAATGTAAATGTAGTTATAAGGTCATTTTTGTATACACAATTTAGATAGAGACTTTGTAAAGGAGTTGGTGCTTCAGAATTTAGGTGGAGTTGGTGCTTCTATATTGTTACAGATTTGGTGCTCCTATGAAGTCGGTGCTTCATAAACTTGTTACAGAGTTGGTGCTCTTTGATTAATGAAAAGTAATTTTTTAGCGAGTGGTTTTTTATACCCCATGAGGGTTTTTCCACTCAAGAAATCTTTGTGTTATGTGTTATCATTTGTCTCTCTCATTCTATTTCATATTGATGTTATTCAATGCTCTGATAATTTAAAATTTTCAAGTTGTTCATGCAAATTTAATGTGTGTAAATCTGATGCAAAAATTCTTTCATAGAGCAAATTGAAATCTGCATTTTGTACTCCATATGTGAATGTTTTTCAAAGTTATATTTTGTGAAGTCTTTAAGTTCTGTTTTGATTTAAGCATGGCAAGATTATTCATAAAGTTCAATTGAACATATTAGATAGTTCTTTTAATAAGTGTTACATGTGAATTCAAGGTTCAAGTTTCACTTGTGCAAGCAAAGTTGCATTGTGTTAAGAATCAAACAAAATCTGTCATATTGTGTTAAAGGTTAAAAATTTTAATTTGTGCATTAAGAGTTAAAATTTGTATCACTCTGATTCACCCCCCCTCTCAGAGTGAATCCACTTCCAACAATGGGTAGTTGTATTTATGTGAACAAGAAGGCTTTAAAATGGTCTTGAAAAGGGACACGGGTTAAGAAAGAAACCCTCGGTAACCTTAGAGTTTTATATGGGTCCACAACTTCAAATCGACAAGTATGTCGAACCTATTCTTTTCATTATAATGTTTGCATAATTTCTCATGAACTGTTAAATATCATTTATAGGAAACAATGGACATTCTATTAACTTAATATGTTTGAGGAAAATTAAATGGCCTTGCTTGAAATGAGAGATGAGATAGTTGTAGACAATATTTTTACTGGTAAACAAAATTGATATATCTCTATTCATTGAGATAAAACTCATTCTATTTTGTTGGAAAATGATAATTTCTATCATTAATTCAAATTTTTTGGTATGAATTAGTAATGTAATGATGAAGACAGTGAATAATCTTATGTGAACAACATTGTTTTGTTGATTAAGTTATCATTGTAGTTGAAAACAACCTTGCTCAATAAACTGTTTGTTGAAATAGCTTGTAATAGATGTAAATAATGAATGTTCATATGTGAAAAATTTGTTTTATAACTGTTTAGTAGGAAAACAATACCTGTTTTGTGTACACAATGAATGTTTGTATGTAAATAGCTTGTTTTATAACTTTTTAGTAGGAAACAATACATGTTCTATGTAAACAATGAATGTTCATATGTAAAAACTTGTTTTATAAATCTTTAGTAGGAAACAATACTTGCTCTATGTAAATAGTGAATGTTCATATGTAAACAACTTGTTTTATAACCGTTTAGTAGGAAACAATACTTTTTCTATGTAAACAATGAATGTTCATATGAAAGAAACAATGTTAGAATATCACGGATGTGAGAATGCAATAATTGTATTTGTGAAATTGTTAGCATAGACTTGTTTTGATTTCTTTATTTTGACACAGGGATGTCACATGGAATACTATTTAAGATTGTGATTTGAATTAATTATTATTTCAAAATTTATGCACAAATCTCAACATAAGTAGGCACATATATGTGTATGCACATAGACTTCGTCTATGCACATACACATACTTGTGGCATACCTTCTTGTTTTTTTAGTACATTTTTATAAAACAAAAATTCTTAAGATGATAAGTAGAAAATAGTCATAAGAATGATATGACTGATTGTTGAATTACTCTATGAATCATAAATCTAATTTCTATTTAGAGTATAATTAGTATTCTATTTCTTCTTTTGACGACATTTGTGACCAAATATTTTAAATACTTGAACATAACAATGATACCTTAGCTGACTAGAGCACCTATAGGTAGGTTCTACTAGAGGGTAGATAGTTGTTATAAGATGTATAGTAGAAAGTTACCTTCTGAGACGGGTGCTGAAATGGAGTTCAGAGAGTATAGGTTTGCTTTACCAGAACCTATTGTTTGATGTTGTTGCAACACATTTATTATGCTTGGCCAAGCAATATAGTTCATTATGTATGTATGAATGAACTCTTTGATTTCACTCTCAGCCATTCCTAGCATAGATATTGTACTTTCTTTTCTAACTTGTAGATAGAAATTGCATGTTGATGTTTGGGCACACACCAGATTCCACCTTGCAAATTGTTCTCCTCCTAAACTTTTCGTGCAGGGTCGGGCATTCTTCAAGTCTAAAGAATACCAAGGAAGCATAAGCTTCGTGGTTGGGCGATAAAGTGCTTCAACCATGTTCTCATCCACCAATGGAGGCAAGTGTCCAAGAAGAACCTTAGTTGTTCCCAAGACTATTATAGTCTAAGATGTAACTTGATGTAATTCATTCTTGTTCTAGATATAATGTGTACAATGTAATGACTTTGTGGCTAGGAGCCAAGTCAAACCTGATATTGTAATTTTACTTATGAAGTGAATATAATAATCTTTGACTCATTTTAAATGGACATGTGTAGCTATGATTGACTTTAGCCACTATTTATGTCTTTTTAATTTGGAGTATATTCATGTTTCATTTACAATAATATTAATTAAGTAATAATTTCAAGTGGGTTATTATAGTAGATGAGATGATTTTATGCAAATGGTCTCTCATATAAAAAAAAAATAGACCTAAAAATAAAAAAATCCCATCTATCACCTTATTTTATCAACCCTAATACTCACCAGCTCATTCCTGCAACTAAATCTAGAATATCCATGAGGTGGTGTATACATCCATAGATGAGTGCACATTTTTGGGATCGATGGTGGGTGGTACTTGACAATCCACCACACACTAATCTGGAGGTCCCATTATATTTTTTGAGGAAACTATATCTAGATATTTTTTTGGGGCAAAAGCCCAATTATTTTGATTTTAAATTATTTTAGGGTTTTGGTGGCGGCATGCCACAATAGAGGTTAAGGGAAAGGTTTTATCCCCAACACCTTGTGCATGTGCAACCCCTTTTTGCTCCTCTTGGTCCTACCATTCTTGCACCTATGCATCAACGTGCAATGATATCCACATTAGGATCCCTGAGTATGCTCATAGGAGACCTTGATTAGCATGCTTCTATGATAGTGGCTAGGGAGCCTAGAGACCACGATGATGGAGGAGAATTCTATGGAGTTTCTCCTAGTACCAATCCATGAGTTTTGACACCACATGTATGTACTAGTTGCCATCAGCTATGCCACGGACCTAATCAGGCCGCACCTAGTTTGGGTGGATGTGGAGATTCTAGTGGATCATCTGGTTGCCTCAATTCATTCATAGAATTTCTTACTACATAGCATCACCTTGAGGATAGTGTGACAAAGGTATACATATGCATCTATATGTTGAATTTATAATAATTTTAATGAACATATATATCAAAAAAAAAGTTGCAATACATTTTAATAATCAAATTGTTTGGTGTAGATGATACTAATGATAGGGAAATCATTTGCACCTCGATTATATTCGTCGACACCAGTCAAAGTTTGCAACCCTTATGGGGTATTTTGATTTCAAATTTTTAAATTATACATGAATTTTTTTTTAACTTGGATTTTTAATTTATAATCCAATCATGAACATATGTTTTAAAAATTTATGTTGGTTTAGGGGACTCAATTGAATTCCACATCAATTCCACCCGAGGGGTTGTCGAGCACTCATCCACTATCAAGCATCTCAAATCAGGGGTAGGTACATTTATATTGTAAATTATTTAACTTACATTATTATAACTTTACAATTATGAAAATTTTGAATTCACTATATATCAAATGTGCATGTACACTTGTAAATATTATAAGCATTAAATGTCTATATGTATGTCTAGGTTGACAAAACAATGAGAACGGGGATCAGACAAACATTAGATGTGGTGGCTACTCATGAGGCATCTGAATTTCAAGTTGTTTAAAAAAGTTTCTACACAAAATATGCAAACTTGAATATATATTTTAACCTAATTCAAGTATACATGCTTTAAATTTGACCTTGTAGGACTTTGTTAGTGCCACTTTCTACCCTAACTCGGTCATAGTTACACCTTAAGGAGGACATGTAGAGCAACCAGTTATCTGGTTTTTTAAAAATTTATTATATCTAAAGTCAATTACAAATTGTACATTGTGAATAACTTTAATTAAATCAAAAGTTGAATATATATATATATATATGAGATCATACATGTTAAATTCTTTTACTTTTGTAGTATGAGACACATCTTGTAGCTGAGAATGTACAAACAAATCCTTGAATAGAGGATGCACAACCTCTTACGGTATAATTTAAATATGATAAATTATAAATTAAATTGAATTAAATCATTTTTAATTATAGACTTTCATCTAATTTCAACTTTCTTTCTCTTGTATATGTAGATTGATTCAGAGAATTTAGAGGTTGGTCTAGGTGCACTAGAGCATCTAGAGCCAGATACCATGGTAATTTAATTTTATGATAAATTATAAATTAAATTGTCATTATATCATTTTTAATCGTCTTACATCTGATTGAATCTTTCTCTTGTACATGGTGGTTCAAGTTATCCATGTAGTTTGCATAGTGTGAAGAGTTCTCTTGATTATAGAGACGATAGGAGTTAGTCATGATTTCATGGCTTGTATTTGATTCTAGTCATGGACTATATATTTGGCTTCTCATGGACTTAATATTTTGTTTCATGGAATTTATTTCATGCGTTGTACTCTGATGGACTTAACATATATTAGTTTCATGGACTTAATATATTGTAAATAATGGACTTTATTATTGTTTAAGTTTAAATACAAATATGAAATTAAAGTTGAAATTAATAGGACATTTCGATATTTGTACTTTACAAATTTAGTGACCCATACATTATATATGTCACGACTCCTCCTCCCTAACTTTTACTGCATAATTTTGATAGACTTTAATGTAGGAACACATGTTAAATCTAGACTAAAAATCTAATACTCATATGCTTGAAAATCTGCCTGTCATTAATTATTGATTGAAAACTTGAGAGCAGCATTTGAATGTCGACCAAATTCAGTGGACAACTATGGAGTTAAGGCGTCATGCATGAATTAGAAAAAGACATTTTTGACCACGTTATCAATAAAAAACTGCACAGCGAATCAGATCCAGATAAGCAAATTAAAGTTTTAGTCAGCACAGACCTACTGGTAGGTCACATCCCGCCATCTTCAGCTGCTCAGCTATAACCTCGCCCCATCCATATTATTCACATGGAGTTCTATTTCATCTGCCCCAAATAAATTTCAGAACTAACTCACATTCTACAGTTGCAAAACAATTTAATGCGTTATATCTATAAAATGAGGAATTAACTTCTATTTTGAGGGCAGAGAGCAATAGATCATTCTATGAGAGACTCTAGGGAGATGTTCATTTTCAGACGTTAGGAAGGAGAGGAGCCAATATGGGCGCAGTGTTCACTTTAGACCTCTCTCAAGAATCAGCGCACACAAGTAAGTAACCTGCCCATTCACTTGATTACTGTGTATGTCTCTTTGTCATATATATATATTGCACAACAAGTAATTATTAAATGCTGAGCCCTTTGTAAATATGCACAGACCATATCAGATAGAGAATGGCACAGATTATATAAATTAGCTAGGATAAAGAAAAAGAATATAGTTATGCAAGAAGCATTGCATCTAGGAGTAACCTCAATTTAGGTAGAAACTCTATGATCATTTCCTATCACGTTGCTAAAAGAAACAAGGTTATTCTGCCATTCACTATGCATGTTCTTATTAGAATATTTTAACTGTGGTATTATTATTATTCTGATGAAGGATATCGAATGCACACTCAGTATTTCTTATCTGGTAAATTACATTTGCAATGATAATGAATTGCCCCTGATTGGATTACAATTTAACTGTTGGTCAAAATATCACATCTCACAAGAAGAACCTGATTTAGGCAGAATGTTATAGCCCCATTTTCACTCACTTCCACGCTGATTTAGATGCCTTTGTCATATCTAGATGTCAGTAGAGAATGTGTTATAGTGATTGTTTGCAGTAATCACCTATGTGCTATAAACATTTTCACTCTTCTATAAGCAGAAGGTGTGCAATTTATGCAAAGGGATAATTGGAATATCCATGAAAGTTGTAATAGACTTCATTCTTAATAAATAAACCAAAAAGAAAAGAGGTATTGTGTTAGATATATATATATATTGTCAATAATACATGCTCAAAAAGTTAGTGTAAGACATGCTTTTATTTGAATAATTCTGATTGTCTCTAATGCCTCACTAACTTCTCTAGGATATATATATATATATACACTTTTGGGTACGATTTGTTGTATTGTTGTTAATTTCATGATAGTTGGTATTTAAGAAATTTCATGAAAGAAATTTGTTACAAAATTAGCTTAACAAGAAACCTCTAAATATCTTAGCATATGAAGTTGGAAATCTAGACAAAAGACTATTAAGTAGAATCTAAATATCTTAGACTAAGTGGCAATTAATGCTTTAATTTTAGGTTAAGCGGTGGTTAATGCCCTAGGTGTCGTAAGATAAGATCATGTAAATTTGGTTACTCAAATATGTTAGATGAATTAATGGTCTATGCTATTTTTCCATTTGGTATTTGATTTGGTACATAATGATAGGCATTGATCTGAGATATTAATAATTTCCCCTTAACTTTTATTTCATAATAATTATATGTTAATTTGGTACATATTTCCCTATATGATATAATCCATGTGTAATTGCTATCTAGTGTGAATAGAGATTGTAATTTAAAGATATCGCTAGTCAAAAAATAAAAATAAAAATAAAATGTAATAATATTGATAATATTCTCCTAACTATAAATAGCCAAACCCTAGACAAATAAAATAAATCAAATAAATAGATAAATAAAACTTTCCTAAACATTTATTACTATTACTCTTCGATTGGTTATATTGAAGCATTCAAGCTCTTTTTTTTTATTTTAGTTTGGTCCAGGCTCTTTAGAGAAAATGAAACCTCTTCTTACCCATAGGTAAACTTCTATAAGGAATAAACAACATAAGAACTCCTTTGGATAACCCCAGTTAGTGATGAATAGTTACTTCATTACATTGAAATTTTCATATCCTAATGCTACATAAATTATCTAGATGATAGAGATATGAGTTGGAAGGTAGAACAATAATCCTTGCAACAATTCTCGAAGATATTTAACTCTAGGTAAAAGTGATTTCTTGTATACATTTGATAATGAAAGCAGGGAATAGTGTATGTTATGAAATTTCTCAAAAATAATGCATGTCTTTAATTTAAGTACTCACTTAATTACATTGCATGGGAATTTCTTTTATGAGTGATAAATGGTTAAATAATTTAAGTTACTAAGATTAGAACTTATTATAAATTCTTGACCAATGCTTGTTGATTTATTTAATCATCATGGGTTTCCTTTTATGAATATTGTTAAAAGTTACCGTGCCTTATGAACTTTCTTTTCCTAATTAATATTAAGTATGTTAGATATAGATTTGGAAACTAATCAAAGAAGGAAAAAAAAAAACTAGCAGTGTTCGGTATTAACGATGCCTCTGGCTCATGTTTACGGGTAAAGTCGTCGCGCTTGAGCTACTGCATCTATAGCCTAACATAGCTACAATAACGGCATCTGTGGCATCGTCCCTATAAATCGCCGGGGAGAAATAAGGAACATGGGTTGTTTAAAATCCAAAGGAAGGGAAATCCCCTTTGGATCGATAATCTAAAAAGATAAATAAAAAATGAATCAAATCCGCTAGTGACAACCTAGAAGATTGTAACTTAGGAATTTTCAGTGGTGCAAATATAATTCTAACTCAAAGATGAAATCATGCAGATAAATTATTAGGAAATCATTTAAATGGGTCAAGGGAGACGAACATCATTAGGGAGTAGGGTTAGGTGAATGTTAATAGGTAAACAATAAATGGTCAAGATGATCGTTTATTATCCATGCTTCCCATCGTGGGTGGCAACCACAGAGGAACTGTCTAGGGGAAATAAAAACCCTAGAAAGGGTTGTGTACCTACTTTATAACAGTTCACATAAACATAGCCTAGAAAACAGAACTACATATTTTACGCCTTGATCCCGTTTGGAAGCAGGGTATGTAGGCAGTCTGGGAAGCGAAGGATGCCCCCAGTACTCAGTAGTTCGGGAATGGGGTTTAGGTTTGGAGAGATCACATAACTAGTTATAAGAGATAATCAACCAAAATACATGCAACTATACTCAGAAGAATCCTGCATGGATTGCTTGATTCCCGAGGCCCTTAGGCCAAATTCCGAGGCGGGTTTCAAGTTTAGAATTACAATTTTACATACCCCTGAGGACGACGACCTCAGTACACTTTTAGTAGAAAGTGTGGTCATCAGGGAGGCGACTCAGGACCCGGATGATCCCGATGAGTCCAAGACTCTGGCCAGAGCACATACCTATCATATGATAGATGCTTGCCTCATTTAGGTGGATGCCTATTCTGATTATATGAATAGATGTATCCCTATTCCATATGAATAGATGAAGTGAATTCCTGTTTCGTATGAACAGATGATATATCTATCCCTTATGGATAGAAGTTCCCGAGTATACTTGTAAAAAAAAAAATCAGAGTGGTATTTCGGTTAAAAATTAATTGGGTCTTTACAATATACATGATATACATTCATAATTAGTGATAATTAATCAAAGAAATTATTTAATTCATGTCCTAATAGGATGTTTTAAGGGGTCCTAATACATAGGTTATCTAATAAAATAAGAAAATAAATCATAATCTACAAACATAAGCAATCCATTTATATACCACAAAGGGTGAAATTTTAAGAAATAAACCATACCATACAAGATTAGCAAAAGGATTAATAAATTCTATAAACTAAACATAAATACCAATCAAAATGCAACTAGTTTTTCCAAAAAAATTGTTCTATAAGTATACATCATATTTCCTAGTTCTTTTACAACATAAAATTAAGGAACAATCATACAACTTAATTATTCAAAAAATAGGCTAAAGTTTTGAAATTAAATCATGTACTCCCATATTTAAAAATCATGCAAAGTGCTAGAGAAAACTTAAGAACATAAAAGTACTCTTGACCTCATGTTCCACAAAAAATGCTAATTTATAAGATGTCAAAATAAATAATAGCATCCAACAAAAATACAACTTTCTTCCTCTACGTCCACCCTTTCTTTTGGAACTTTTTGTTGGAATGGGAGTCACACCCTCTGTCAAAAGAGACAACTAAGTTAATCTACAAGTTTCCATGTAATTGGCATCATCCTAAACCCAATAATTTCAAAATACAAATCGAATAATAAAAAACATCTTCACCTATGGACGTCTTAAGAGAATGAATTTCTTCAAAGTACATGTCTCATATTTAATTGCAATTGATATAATTAACTTAGAATTTAGGATGACTCATCATAACAATAACATTATATATAATTTAAATAGTGTCAATGTTGATTCAATTCATGTCATAAGAGGATGTCTTAAGGGGTCCTAATAGGATGTCTTAAGAGGTCCTAATATGACATCTTTAGGGGATCAAAGAAGTTGTCAAAATTTGGTGAAGTTTCCCAAGGCAACCAAATTTAACAATAATATACATGTTTTTTAGTGATTATACAATCAAATTTAAAGTTTCAAAGTAGCGCAACTCATCATAACAAATGATATAATTAAGTATAATATTTAGGATCTATATCCAAATAGGGCGTCTTAAGGGGATGGAATACTTCAAAGTACATGTCTTATATTTAATCACAATTGATATAATTGATTTAACAATAATATACATGATATTTAGTGATTATTGAAAGGTGGAAAATTGTCATTGGCTATGGTTTAGGACTTAGAACAAGAATCTTCTACACTCTCATTCAAGGATGACCCTAAAGATATCAATCTAATGGAGAAAGGGGAAAGAGATTTGGCAATAGGGTTGTCCTAGGAACTAATTGTAAACTAATGAGGGGTTCACCACCAAGCTAGGGCTTGGAAAGATAAATGTAATGAAAAATGTAATGCTTAACCCTAATATGATGCAATGTTTCACTAAATGACCTAGAAATGTATGTAAAACATAACAAAAAACTGCAAGATGAAATGAGTGCACTTGGAAATCTGAAGATGACTGGATGGAGATATGAAATGCTGAAAACAACGACTTTATTGTTGATTGGGACTCATACACCAGGCTAGGTGAATCAGTCCTAGATCTATGTTTCTATGTAGAAATAAGAATCTGGCAAATGGGTATTCAAATCTGTAAAAACCTAAAAATTGACCTAAACTGGGACTCATACGCCAAAATTGGCATATCAATCCAGTTAGGATTTTTTGAAGCTTTAAAGTCTGAATCTGGTCTTCAAGGTCTACTCTATGCTTCCCAATTGATTTCTAGATACAAAACCTTGATTTAAAGTCTGTAGAAGTCTTCCAAGTATCACCAATGCAAGGTGATAACTTTGAACACTTTGAATACTTTGACAACTTTTTCCAAGCTTGCTCTTAAATGTATCTTCAATCTAAACCTACAAATCACACACTAAAGAGAGGGAAAAATGTTGTTTTGTTAGTGGAAAGGGGTTTTCCTTGGTCAAACCCCATTTTGGTATTCAAACCTTGAAATAATATGAAATAGGAATGGAGAATGATGAATGAACAAAATATGATGTTGCAACTCACCAAAACCTAGCAATGAAGTGTTGCAAACATGTACGAGATGGATACAATGGATGTAGATCTTGGATCTTGCTTGAATGTGATAGATCTTGAGTTGAATGCTAGCTTGAATCATAAAACCCTACATCACAATTGTTAGCTCAAAAACAAACATGATGCATGAAGACATGATGCTTGATGCTTGAACAATGCTCTAAAATGCTTAATAATCTACTCTTGAAGACTCTTGAATTCTCTTGTAAATGCTTGAATGCTCTTGTGAACTCAAACTTGCTATATGCATGAATAGTTGAATGCTTGGGGTGAAAATGAGTGAAAGAACCTTGTATTTATACTTAATTATGTAAGAATTCCTGAAATTACAACACTACAAGCCGACATCAGATCTAGGAGGATAAAATCCCTCCAAGAATTTGAATTAATTTTAATTTTGGGCCACACAAACTCATACGCCCAAGGTGGCGTATGAGTCCCATTAGGCATAATTTATGGGACCCAATTTAAAAATGCTTAAAAAGATGTAAAACTAGGATCGAGACCCAAAACCCTAGGTGGGACTCATATGCCCAAGGTTGTGTATGAGTCCCAGACCACCAAATCTAGGCCACACAACCTAAAAAAACATGAATTATGATTGGATATTGATTTAAATGTTGGTATTATCCTTGAAAAGATGCATTTAATGAGGCTTGTGGACCAATTAAACCATAAAGAAGGCATCAGGTTTTTGAAGAAATTTTTGATGTCTTTAGGCTTGCTCTTCAACACAAAAATGACAACATCTTGTTGTGGGTTGTGATGAAGAATTGAAGATGTGTTTGCACTATAATGGAGGTGGACATAAAGGAGAATTATTATGCCATTTCTCTCCTTAGAGAACATGTTTCACATCCTTCAAGTAGTGGCTTGCAATTGGATTTACAACTCAAGTTTAATTCACAGGTTACAGGAGAATAGCACACACAGTTTGTTCACACCTTTCCACCAACAACTAATTCCCCAGGGAATGCCCATGCATGGTTGGCTCATCGAATGCAATTTCCTAGAGTTCCTGTTAGAGGGTGAAGTGTGTTTGAAAAGGGCTTTCAGTTGACAGAGGGATTGGAGTTTCAAGATGAAAAATCAATGCAAGGTGACTTGATGGAAGAATAGCTTTTGTACTTTGTGGGGTATTTTACTTAGAATTTAGAGTTTATTGGTTTTGTTAGGTACTACATCTAATAGTTTCTAAATAGTAGTTTGTTTAACTATGTAAATTTAGTAGCAATTGTAATGGTGGTCTTCACAGTAGAAATTTTGGGGCTAGCAAGCTGAATTTTGAACTTTTAGCATGATTATCATAAACATTCTAAATTTGGACATTTGAAATATGTAATCATTTTATTATATATAATATATATATACAGGCTCTCATGCCTTTTGTCTAAAAACACACTCTATATAAGGTATAATTAAGTTTGTTTAATTCATAAGGTACCAAGACCTAATGTGAGTGTGTTAAACACATTACAACACTAAGTCAAGGCATCATTAAACTCAATTTTACAAGGGGATCCCAAACACGTGTGAAAATTTCACCGACGAAATTTTTTGACACTACCTTTAGCCCCCACTTTAGTGAGAGGATGAACTTGCTTCAAACTCACACAAAAGTAGACAAACTTTGCTTCAAGAGGGGTCCAAGTGTACCAATGTTGGTAAGATGGGATGACAACAATCAAGAGGGGTGATCAAGCCCCCAAGATCAAGATCCCATGAAAAATCAACATAGGCACAAAAGAACACACATTTAAAAATGATAAAGAGCATCATGAAGGCACAATCATACACTACCAAAGATTAAAAGAAAATTAAAACAAAACCAAAGGGGTGGATCAAGCTTCGACTATTTGTCCATCATGATGTGGATTAGATCTCGGTTGTTTTTTTGAAAAACGTACGCCCACTCTAAGGCAATGGAACTTTAGGTTGTCCACTAGGTGAGGATCTGAAAGAGGTGAGACACATACACATGTGGTAGGTATGTGTTCATACTCAAATGCAAGTGGCTAAGGGAAAGTCATGCCTCGGTTGGGATTCCTATCAAAAACCATACCAAAGTTATTCCTCCTAATAAATTTAATAAGGAACCATGCAAAAAATGATCTTTGAGCTTCATGAGGAAAGAAAAACTTCATATGATTGGAGCTCATGAACAATAAACTTCTATCTTCATGAGGTAAGAAAAACTTCGTACGATTGGAACTCATGAAAAAATAAGATGGCTTCACAGGCATGCAAGGTGTATTATTCAAGGTGGCCATATAACTGAAAATGAAAATGCAAAAATAAGGAATGTTCAAAGGAGTCTTGCTTAATTCACGTAAGATCTTTAACTTAGGGAAAATTGTGCCTAATGTCTCCAAGAAAGGACCAATCAAAGAATAAAAGATTTGCAACTTAGGGGATGCAGTGTGTCACATCAAGCCACTAAGAGGAATGAAATATGATAAGATAGATCACTCTCTTGAAGGACATCACACCCGATGTCAACCATAAAGCGAAAAATGCATCACGTGAAGCAAGAAAACTACACCATAAACCATGAAAAGGAAAAAAAAATACAAAATAATAATGCCAATGTATGCCCCCACTTTAAAGAAATTGCTAAACACCATACTGTGAGCAATTACTTTAAAGTAGCAAATGATAAATGCTAATAATAAAGAAGACATGAGAGCTAACTTGGAAAGCCCTATGCCAAGTAATATGTTTCCAAATGAAGCTACGTCATGAAAAAATAAAGGAAAAGAGAGGGGTTTCCCCCAAAATGAAACTCCAAACACATAAGGGATCTATGGATCTGGTATCAGTATGTTCTTGCTACAATGTTTTTAGAGAGCTATAAATTGTCACCATTCCTCAAATACACATAGAACCAAAAGAATGACACAAAGAGAGCGAAAACAAAGAAAATCCTTTTGGGCCAACATGGAAGAGACATAAATGTCTCAACGCCTTGTGTCATCCCCAAAATGAAAACACAAGACAAAGAAAAGATAAAAGAAAAAGTTTTTGACTCAACACAAAAGAGACATGAATGTCTCAATGCCTTATGTCATAACCAAAAGGAAAACACGAGACAAATAAAAAGGAGAAGATAAAATAAAATTATTTTGGGTCAACATGGAAGAAACATGAATGTCTTAATGCCTTATTTCATCCCCAAAAGGAAAACATAAGACAAATGAAAAGGAGAAGATAAAAGAAAAATACTTTGGGTCAACATGGAAGAGACATGAATGTCTCAATGCATTGTGTCATTTGCAAAAGGAAAAAAAAAAAGACAAGGAAAAGATAAAAGATTTATGACATAGAGAAGAATGAAGGTACAAATAGAGGAATTTCATAGAGAGAGAGATACATAAAAAAAATAGTACGGGGGGATCACATTATGCACATGCAATCACACAAAATAAAATGAAAAAGAAATAATGCAAAAGACTACTAAGGCACATGTGAGTCAACCTATGATAAGGTAATCCACATCCCAATTGTGTTCATCATATATAGAAGGTGGAAAATAAGCCAGAGGGACAATAGCAAGTGCCAAACTAGGGCCATCACCAGGTTCAACACTCTTCTTAGGAGAATTTTTGTTTAAGCTCATGGAAGAGGAAAACAATGTATTCAACTCATTGTGCGCCCCTTCATCAATTTTAGCAACTTCCTCATCATCATCTAAGTTAATCATAATAGGAGGTCGAATGATAATGTATAAGGGTTCAACTCTTGTTGTGGTTGCATTATAGGATCTTTCTGTGTCAACAAAGGGGAAGGCTCATCATGTATTGCTTCAATAAAGTTTGGATTTTGAGTTTCTTTGTTTATTTCTTCATGTAATCTTCAAGCAAGGGCACGACGTCTACGCCTATGCTCTCTTGCACCTCTATTTCTTTTAGTTTTATTTTCAAGTTGCATTTGTGTAGGAGTGGGTTGATCAACCATAGGTTTCTTTTCTTCCCTAAGGGGAGGAATGAAAGGAACAATGGAAGGTTGTTCAACCACTTTCTCTTTGATTTGTAAACTTGTTTTACTCTAGGAGGTGTGACGAGATTGTTTCCGTTATCTCCTGGTATATTTTAGGAAGTAGGTGAAGGTTTTGTCTTAGGTTGATCTTGGTTGTTTCAAATTTATTTAGGCTCAATCATAGTTTCGTCAAGGATGGTAGGCTCGGTGGTGGGTGAAGGCATGTTTCAGAGGGATAATTCTGCTATTTTCTTTGTCTTGAACTTTTGATAGGATTTGAAAAGAAGTCTTCTCATGGTGTGATAGATTCTATAGGCTCGGGTCAAAAGAAATCTAAGGAAAAGTTTCCACAAGAATAAAAGGGTTAAAGCCACTATGATGGATATGAAAATTTCATTCTCAAAGGGAAACTTTAAGAATTTAAGTACTACTGAAGGGATTGCATTCATGAAGTGAATCCATGGATAGCCTGGCTTCATATGAAATTGGTCTGACTATGGGATGATGAAAAATGAGATATCTAATGTTTTAGATCCTATTTGTAAAGGCAAGGTGATTGATCCCATCATAGGGAAAGAAAAACCGTTATGTGTCTTGATCCATGCTTTTAGTTTATGATATATATCTTGATAAAGTTCATGCAGAAGTAAGATTTCCTCGATGATTACATTCTCTCCATAGACGGGATCTATTAATATCCCATTAGTGGGCTTATCATAGATTTGGTCGGATATGTAAAGAGGGCCATCAAGTGCATGTTTAAGTATATATTTAGAGGAGAAAGCAATATCAAGAGGATTTTTAGTTCAGCCCTTATGAGGAATGAAGTCTATCACTCCTACCATATCATCCACAAGATCATTATCTATAGGATCATGTTGAATAGTATCATTGTTATCATAATCTGTATCAACATTCATCACATCATTCTTTGTAGTTCCACTAGCTTATTGTTCATCACGTTTGGTTCACCAAAATTAAAAGTAGAAAGTTGTTGTTGGCTATGGTTTAGGACATAGAACAACAATCTTCTACACTCTCATTCAAGGATGACCCTAGAGATCTCAATCCAATGGAGAAATGAGAAAGAGATCTGACAATAGGGTTGTCCTAGGAACTGATTGTAAACTAATGAGGGGTTCAAAATGAAGCTAGGGCTTGGAAAGAAAAATGTAATGCAAGATATAATGCTTAAACCTAATATGATTCAATATTTCACTAAATGACCTAAGAATGTATGGAAAACAGAACAAAAAACTGCAAGATAAAATGTGTGCACCTAGAAATATAAAGATGACTAGATGGAGATTTGAAATGATGAAAATAGTGACTTTAATGTTGTCAAGGACTCATAGGCCAGATTGGGAAAATTAGTCCCAGATCTGGGTTTCTCTGCAGAAACAAGAATCTAGCAAATGGGTATCCAAATCTGCCAAATCTTGAAAACTGGCCTAAACTAGGACTCATATGCCAAAACTAGCGTCTTAGTTTAGTTAGGGTTTTTTGAAGCTTCAAAGTATGAATCTAGTCTTCAAGGTTTGCTCTGTGCTTCCCAATTGATTTTCAAATCTGAAACCTTGATTTGTAGTTTGTAGAAGTCTTCCAAGTATCTCCAATGCAAGGTGATAACTTTGAACACTTTGAACATTTTGAACACTTTGAAAAAAATTTCCAAGCTTTCTCTTCAATGTATCTTCAATCTAAACTTGCAAACCACACACTAAAGAGAGGGAAAAATGTTTTTTTGTTAGTGGAAAGGGGGTTTCCTTGGTCAAACCACGTTTTGGTAATCAAACCTTGAAATTATTGCAATAATGGACATATTGAAGGTGTTGTCATTGATGTCAATTGATCAACTAGTTATCAACTGGTTTTTGTTGGCTATATATGTTGAGGATATTAAGAAAATTGTAATGAAGACATATTGCAAGGGTTTCAGTGACTGCTCTGGGTTTTTCTCTGGATTTGATCTTGTATTTTTATGGTTCATATATATGTTGGTCTTGGTTGTCAGAAGCTGTTATATCCTAATTTTTGGTTGTTGATTCATTATACAATGCGAGTTGTGTTCACTAGTTATGAGTTGTGGTTTTTTGTGTGTCTGGTTGAGGTCTGGGAGAAATGTTGCTGGTCCGGATTTCTCTTTGATGAAGTCTAATGACTTGTGGTTCTAGAGTGTAGTTATTTTGACTATATTGAAGATATTTTGACATCTAGAAAGTTTGTGCTTAATGGTTCTATGTTTTTTACACTGGTTTGGCCAACCTTTTGTTGAACACTACTTTAAAAGTTGATGAATCATGTTGGATCTATTTGGGTCCCTATGAAGCATTTGTATGGGTCATCCTCATTCTAATTCCACTCTAGAATTTTTTGGCGTCGACCTAATTTGAATTTGAATTTGGATGGCTGACTTTGGATATGTTTCAAATTTGAAGATGGTATAAATACAAGATGAGTTAGTGGTGAAAAATATACAAGAGCGAGGAAGAAATATTAAAAAGAGAAGATAGATGCAACGTTGATGCTATCAAGTGAATGTGTGTGATGCGAGTCTAGAAAATTAGTACGAAACATAAATTTTGTGTTTCTGGAAGCAGTGAGTAGAAGGTGAACTCTATCATTCATCCATGTTTGTGAGTGATTGTGGTGGAATCCTTTGTTGCATTGAGATTGTATTCTCTTTGTAAAAAGTCTTCTTTGTATCTCTATGGTGAGCCCTTTAAGTTGTTAGCCCTGTTGGACAATGAGTCTTTGTTCTAGACAGTGAGTCCTTATTGTAGCAATGAGCCTTGTTTCTCAAGTAGTGAGCCTTTTGTCATCGATTTTGATATTCTCTATAATGTGTGAGTTAATCCTCACTGTGATTTTCCCCTTATTGGGTTTTCCACATAAACCTGGTGTTATTGTGTTTATGTGATGGTTTTTAGTTTCTACACTAGTGTTCATTGTTTAATCTATTAAGCAATGTTAAAAATTAGTTCCAATGAATTAATTAAAAGATTAAATCTATGACAACTGATTCACCCCCCCTTTCATTTTTCCTATTCAACAATTGGTATTAGAGTGTGATTCCTTGGTGAAGAGCTTAAACATTTGAGGAAGGTCTAGGATGGATGGAAAAGTGATTTATGAGTATCTAAGGTTTGATGGAACTAATTATGCTATCTAGAAAATATTTATTGAAGAATATATGGAGTATTGTGGATATGATGTGGAGAAAGTTGACAATAATCCTTACACTCCTCCTGCTAATGGTCTAAGTATGCCTAAATAGATCAAATCACATGAAGCAAACAATAAGGCAAAGTACATCTTGAAGAACAATCTGGTACATTTAAAGTTGATTAAGGTTCAAAATCTAAAGACTTCTAAGGAAGTTTGGGATGCTTTGGAGAGAGCACATGAAGGTGATGAAAGAGTTAAAGAGGTGAAATTATAGAATTTGGAGACACAACTTGAGTTTCTACATATGTTTGAAGATGGGAATGTTAAATATTATGTACAAATATTGGATGAGATAGTGGCTGGAATGCAAGGACTTGACGCTACTATAAATGAAACCAAAATTGTAAAGAAGATTCTCAGGACTCTCCTTGATGCTTACAGTGAGAAAGTGTGTTCTATTGAAAAAAGTATAGATTATAAGACCTGCACTAAAGATCTGTTGTTTGTATTTTTGACATCTTATGAGATGAGGAAGCCTAGTCTTAGGAATGGATGCAAATCAAAGAATGCTTTTAAGGATACAAAAGATAAAGATCTGAATGAGGAAAAATTTGATGAAATTGAAGCTAACTTTGTGAGAAGGATGAGGAAAGGTTTTGGTAAGTATGAAGGTAAGTTACCCTTTAAATGCTTTAGTTGTGGAGAAAAAGGTCATTATGTTGCAAAGTTTCCAAAAAGAGCTAAGAGGAACAAACAAAGATATGAGAAAGAAAGGAAAGGAAATGAAAGAAGATTAACAAAGCATATTATGTGAATGAGAATGCTAGTATATTTGATGAATATTTTGAGTATGAAGATCTTGATGATAATGAATGCTTGTTCTTGGCAATTAAGGATGAACCTACTTCAACTAATTCTAAAAAATAGGTAAAAGAAATCCCTCTGGAGAAGGAGAAAAATGAAGGTACAATTATCTCTGCCCTACATGCTAAACAAGAAAAGAATTATTGGGTAGTTGATAATGGTTGTTCACATCACATGACTGGTGGTAAAAGTAAGTTTTTTAAGATTGAAAAATATGATGGAGGCTTGGTTAGGTTTGGAGATGATACTGGTGCTAAAATTTGTGGGATAGGTTTAGTAAATTCTGATGAAAAGCATAATATTGATGATGTCTACTATGTTAAGGGTTTAAGGCATAATATTTTGAGTTTTGGCTAGATGTACAGTAAAGGATATGATCTTGTTTTTAAGGATGAGAGATTTGAAATCTGGAAAGGATCTGGAACATTGATTGTTCCAAGAAATAAATCTAAATGAAATATCTATCAATTGAAGGGTGTTGATGGATGATGCTTTATGACTCATATTAATGATAGTTGGTTATGCATAGAAGAATGTGTCACATGAATTTTAATAACTTGGAAAGGATTAGTGATGTTGAGGCTATGAGAGATTTACCAAGAATTATAAAGCCTATTAATGCTATTTGCGAAAATCGCTAGTTTGGAAAGCAAGCAAGAAATCATTACAAATCAAAGGAACAGTCTACTACTGGTCTACTGGAATTAGTTCATACAAATCTCTATAGTCTGAAAAGAGTGAGAATTCTACTTGGTGAAAGGTACTTTATGCTTTTAATTGATGATTATTTGAGATATACATGGGTTACATTTCTTAGAGAGAAATCAAATGCATTAGATAGATTCAAGACATTCAAAGCTATGGTTGAAAATGAAGTGAACTTGAAGATAAAATTCTTAAGGTATGACAGAGGTGGAGAATTCACCTCCCATGAGTTTAATATGTTTTGTGAAGTGCATGGAATAAATAGATAGTTATCTACCTTGAGAAATCCTTAGTAGAATGGAGTTGTTGAAAGGAAAAATAGAACAGTTCAAGAGGCTGCTAGATCAATGATTATCGAGGCTAGTTTATCAGAAGTCTACTGGAAAGAAGCTATTCATACAATTGTTTATGTATTCAATCAAGTTCAAGAAAGATAAAATAGTACAAAGAATCCCTATGAGCTATGGTTTGGAAGAATTCCTATTGTTTAGTATTTCAAGGTATTCAAAAGAAAATGTTAAATTATAAGAGATGAAGAAAATTTAGGTAAGTTTTATGCAAGAAGTGATGAAGGAATTTTTATTGTATATTCTACTAATAGAAAATCATACAAATGTTTCAATAAAATATTGAGAAAGATTGTAGAATTTTTAAATGTTAAGGTTGATGAGACAGTGAAGAATTCAATTGACATTGATGGATATGAATCTGATGAACTTGATCATGTAAGAATTGAAGAGATTATGGAAGAATAGGTGAAGGATGAGTATGAGAAGAAGAATGAACATAATGAAACATACGAATTTGTTCCAGTGATGTCACCTAAGACACCTAGATATGTATAGAAGAATCATTCAAAAAATCATATTATTGGCGATAAGGCTAAAGGAGTATTGACTAGAAGTAGATCTGCGGTTGAAGTTAATCCATGTTTATTTTCTGAGATTTAACTAAAGACTGTAAGTGAAGCATGAAAAGATGAACATTGGATAGAAGCCATGAAAGAAGAACTTATGCAGATTGAGAAGAATCAAACTTGGGAATTGGTCTCAAGACTAGCAAATAGAAACATTATTGGATCAAAATGGGTATTCAGAAATAAGTTGAATGAGAATGGAGATGTTAGAAAAAAAGCAAGGCTTGTGTGTAAAGGTTACTCATAGGTGGAAGGCATATATTTTTAGGAAAAATTTTCTTTGGTAGCAAGAATAGAAGCTATAAGGATATTCTTAGCATTTGTTCCTTATAAAGACTTTAAGGTCTATCAGATGGATGTCAAGTCAACATTTTTGAAAGGTGTGATAGAAGAAGAGGTCTACATAGAACATCCATAAGGATTTCAATTGGTAGAGCAATTGAATATGGTGTGGAGATTGAAGAAAGCTTTATATGGATTGAGGCAAGCTCTTAGAGTTTGGTATGCAAGGTTGGACAAGTATTTGATTCAGCAAGGTTTCAACAAAGGTATGACAAATAGTAATCTATATTTTAAGATTGAAAATGATAAAATCCTAATTGTAGTTGTATATGTTGATGATATTATCTTTGGAGGAAATGAAAGTATGTGCATTATGTTTACAAAAGAGATGTAAAAAGAATTTGAAATGTCTATGCTTGGAGAGATGAATTTCTTTCTTGGCCTACAGATCAATCAAATGGAGAAAGGAATCTTTATTTCACAGTCAAAGTCTGTGAGAGAGATGTTGAAGAAGTTTAGGATGGTTGGTTCCAAACTGGTATGTACACCTATGGTGACTAGTTGCAAATTGGTTAAAGATGATGATTCACCTAAATCTGATCAGAGCAAGTATAGATCTATGTTTGGTGGACTAATGTATTTGACTGCTACTAGACTGGATATTATCCATTTTGTTTGTCTTGTGGTTGATATTTTCACGAAGGCTCTTCCTAAAGATAATTTTAAGTATCTTCAAGAGAAGTTAGGGGTTATTTCCCCTCCTTTCTTGAACTAGATTCATATGGAAATGCATCGGTTTGGTGGATCTATGGATCTATCTTTCTTCTAGACCAGTGTTTTGGTGGCTATCTCTCAGGGGGAGTAGGTAGTATCAGGTGTTGTCATTATGTGTATTTTGTTTTCTATGTCAAAGGGGAAATTTATGTAAAATATCTTTTTTCTTTTCCATTTACATCAAAGGGGGAGAAGAAGCATGCAAAAAAGGAAGAAGAAGCATGTGAAGAAACAGGAAGAAAAATCTTGAGAAGTGTATTCAGAGCTTGTATGTTGTCTTTGATGGTTTTTCACATCATGTGTTGCCATCAATTACAAAGGG
Organism: Sequoia sempervirens; assembly: GCA_007258455.2. Lineage (NCBI taxonomy): Eukaryota > Viridiplantae > Streptophyta > Pinopsida > Cupressales > Cupressaceae > Sequoia > Sequoia sempervirens. Next base: position 156,010,924 of record VDFB02000013.1, on the reverse strand, counting down.
GGAGATTGTTGCAAGAATGGAAAGATTGAAGGTGTTGTCATTGATGTCAACTAATCAACTGGTTATCAATTGGTTGTTGTTGGTTGTATATGTTCAGGACATTGAGAAAATTGTAATGAAGACATATTGCAAGGGTTTTAGTGAGTGCTCTGAGTTTTTCTCTAGATTTTCTCCTATATTTGTATGGTTTAGATATGTTGGTCTTGGTTGTTGGAAGCTATTATATCCTAATTTTTGGCTATTGATTCATTATATAGTGCGAGTTGTGTTCACCAGTTGTGAATTGTCGTTTTCTATGTGTCTTCTTAAGGTTCGAGAGAAATGTTGCTGGTCCAGATTTCTCTTTGATGAAATCTTATGACTTGTGGTTCTAGAGTTGAGTTATTCTAATTGTATTGAAGATAATTTTGGCATCTAGAAAGTTTGTACTTAATGGTTCTATGTGTTTTACACTAGTTTGGCCGACCTTGTGTTGAACACTACTTTCAAAGTTGATGAAGTGTGTTGGATCTATTTGGGTCCCTATGAAGAGTGTGTTTGGGTTTACCTCATTCTAATTCCACCCTAGAATGTTTTGGCATCGACCTAGTTTTAATTTGAATTTGGATGGCTGACTTTGGATATGTTTCAAAGTTGAAGATGGTATAAATACAGGATGAGTTAGTGGTGAAAAATATGCAAGAGCAAAGAAGAAAAATAAACAAAAAGAAAAAGACTATAGTGATTCTACATTGATGCTATCTAGTAAGTGTATGTGATGCGAGTGTGGTAGATTAGTGCAAAGCCTAAATGTTGAGTTTCCAAAAGCAATGAGAAGAAGGTGAACTCTATCATTCATGCATGTCTGTGAGTGATTGTGGTGGAATCCTTTGTTGCATTGAGATTGTCTTCTCTCTGTAACAAGTCTTCTTTGTATTCTTTGTATCTATGTGGCAATGAGCCCTCTGAGTTGTTAGCCTTGTTGGACAGTGAGTCCATATTTTAGTAGTGACCCTTTTTTCTTAGGAAATGAGCCTTTTGTAATCAGTTTTGATATTCTCTATAGTGTGAGTTAATCCCCACCGTGGTTTTTCCCTTATTGATTTTTCCACGTAAATTTGGTGTTGTGTTTATGTGATGGTTTTCAATTTTTGTACTAGTGTTCATTGTTTAATCTATTAAGAAGTATTAAGAATTAGTTCTGGTGAATGAATTAAAAGGTGAAATCTATGACAACTGATTCACCCCCCTCTCAATTGTCCTATTCAACAAAAATAATATGAAATAGGAATGGGGAATGATGAATGAACAAAATATGATGTTGCAACTCACCAAGCCTTAGCAATGAAGTGTTGTAAACATGTATGAGATGGATCCAATGGATGTAGATCTTGAGTTGAATGCTAAATTGAATCATAAAACCCTGCATCACAATTGTTAGCTCAAAAACAAACATGATGCATGAAGACATGATGCTTGATGCTTGAATAATGCTCTAAAAAGTTTAATAATCTGCTCTTAAAGACTCTTGAATTCTCTTGTAAATGCTTGAATTCTCTTGTGATCTCAAACGTGCTATATGCATGAATAGTTGAATGCTTGGGGTGAAAATGAGTGAAAGAACCTTGTATTTATACTTAATTATGTAAGAATTATTGAAATTACAACACTACAAGATGACATCAGATCTAGGAGGATGAAATCCCACCAAGAATTTGAATTAATTTTAATTTTGGGCCACACAAGACTCATATGTACCCAAGGTGGCATATAAGTCCCATTAGGCAAAATTTATCGAACAAAATTAAAAAATTCTTAGAAAGGTGTAAAACCATGACCAGGACCCAAAACCCTAGGTGGGACTCATACGCCCAAGGTCACGTATGAGTCCCAAACCACCAAATCTGGGCCACACAACCTGAACAAACCTGAATTACGATTGGATATTGATTTGTGTCAAGATTATCCTTGAAAATATGCATTAAATGTGGCTTGCGGATGTAAAATAAGACCTTGATTAAATCATAAAGAAGCCTAATTATTAATGAAATGAAAATGCTAGAAAAGTTTGAAAGTGTGTTACAACACTTTACGACACTCTAGATAAGGTATAATTAAGTTTATTTAATTCACAAGGTCCCAAGACCTAATGTGAGTGTGTTAAACACATTACAACACTAAGTCAAGGCATCATTAAGCTCAATTTTACAAGAGGAGCCCAAACAAGTGTGAAAATGTCACCGACGACATTTTTCAATAGTACAATTATACAATCAAATTTAAAGTTTCAAATTAGTCCAAAACATGCACATGTAACAAACAAAATATATAGAATATTGATTTGGATACATAAAAGTATAGAGAATAATTGTGTATGTACATGTATACAAATTTGTACAAAATGTTTAATTGTGTAAGTATGTATGTACATATATGTCAACTCAAAACAATGTTTATGTCAATTCAAAGCAATATCAATGAAGTCATCAAAACATACATATTTTAAATTATATAAAACTATCTACATGTACACAACTCAAGTACCTGTATTTAAAAGTATTCCACACATGTGTGTAGGTTGAATTTGCATCCTCTCCTTTTTGTTTCAAAGTATGAGGTCAATGTGATGATGGCTTAAGGATATAAAAGGATATTTTGAATCAATTTCAACTAATAACACACTTGAGAAATATCAAAACATGTATTTAATGTATTTAAAAGGACAATATAAAACTAAAACTATATTTACCTATATTTACTTATTCCATTGTACCATCTACATCCTCTCTATTTTGCAACACATCTATGATTGTCTCATGCTCTTCCATAGAAATTGTCCATAGCTCTTTATTTATAGGTCTTCCACAATACCGATCTAGTTTTATATGTGTTTCCACCTCCAAATGTGCGTAGTGTATGATCTTCTTATGTGTTTCATATTCTTTGAATGCAGGAAGACCATTCTTCCTTATTAGGTATTTTCCTAGCCAACTGTCAACAACCACCACCGATCCTATTGGATAACATGATAGCCATCATCAAAGAAGTTCTCAAAATTTTATTAAGGGGATCAAAGAAGTTCTAAAATTTTTCTTAAGGGGATCAAAAAATCATTATCAAAATTTTCTTAAGGGGATCACTGTACCTATTGGATAATGATAGCCATCTTCATCTTCTCGAGGTGCTATTAACTTATTTTTAGTCTCCACACATCGATCCAACCAATATTATGTTTCCTCTTCAGTCCCCTCAGGTGCAACAACAACATACACATGTCCTACAAACAAAATTTGGTTTAATAACTTGCACATTTCCATATAATTTGACCAATCTACATACATCCATTAATATGTATATAACAAAATAATTTAGTATTACAAAATAGTAATAAAGTGAAATAAAATTAAAAATTGAATTAAATTACCTTCTTGTACAAGGTTTGAAACACGGTCATAGTCTTTTGATGCAAACAATTGACCATTCCCTTCAATCATTGTTTCATATTGATCGTGTGCTTGTGCAGGTGACAATAATATTTTCTTCCACTCTTCAACCCATTCAGTGTTTTCACATGCTTCCCAATCTCCTGAGATACAAAATTGAAAAAAATATGCCAGCTCCCTTGTCTAGATAGTCCATGTGCTTGTATTCAAACTCTTAAATGAATGCCATTTAGTAGATCCACTTATTGTCTCACAATCAAGTCTAGGTAGAATGTTCTCTTCTTCAACCAACCAAAAGAATTGATGAATTGTAGAGTACTCACTCAAACCAAGTGTAGATAATCTTGTATTGCACCAATCCACAATCCCATGTGCATCTTTAAACTTTAAGTTGCATCCTCAAATTTAATTTCTTCTCTAGCAAGAATTTTTTTAACACATGCACCAACTCCATCATGTTCTACTTTACCATGCCCATCTTCAAAAAAACTCCACATATTTTATAAATTAAGTTCCTTGTGAATTCTACTTAACCAATAGAACATTCAAGCATTCTTGAACTGTCTCGTACTATTATCTAACCATATGAGGTGTTCTATCATTTGAATTCCTCTTTCTCTTAAATTTCTATAAAATATATTAAAACAATATTGAACAAACTTTGGCGAGTTTAATTGGTTGTCACTCAAATAGAAATGATACTCCCTCAAAAAATGTATATCTTATGTGCTATCATCTACATGTATATAAACAAGATGAACAAACATAGCCACTTGCACTGAATTATAATACTGTGATTGAATTTATTCTTGCGAAGCTATAGTATAGTTTTCCACAAAATCAACCACTAATAGTATACTACCAATTGGAAATTATGTGTTTCTACATGTAAAAAATTGGCCATCAATTCATCGAGCATGTTGAGAGTGCATGACATATTTTGGTACAATCTTATTCTTAAATTCTAATATGAATGCATGTACACTAACTTTTTTTGTAACTAAATCACAATGCTTTCCAATTTTTCCATATTTTAAAGAATAGTAAAAATTCTTAAATCTTTTAAAATCTACTAATTGTTGTCCAAAATCATTATCAACACTTTCATGCATGAAAATTGTTAAGAATGAAAGATTTCCACAACCAGTGCATGGTCCAGAAATACAAAAACTTAAATAAAATAATTTTTCATTAGATATTTCACAAAAAAAATTGATATAAACTCCCTTATTGTTTCAGGTGGCATATTAATACCACATTCCTGCATAATCATGTTAGTATGCAAAGTACAATGTATATATCGAAAAATTCATAAAAATAATGAAATTGAACATGTGTTTTACAACAACAGGATATTCGTTTCTAATTAATTTTTACATACCAAAGTTTATATTTTTTTGTGATCCATGAAGTTTACCTATCCTAAGTGATGCAAAACAAAATGCAAAAGATGGAAATAACACTAAAACACCTCAAGATAGGGCTATGTTAACTCAAACAAAATAAAGATAAAGAAAGCATATTTTTACCTTTGTTTAAGTTGATATTTTGGGTTGGCCCTTTGATTGTTGATAATGTGTTCTCCTTGATGGAAAGAGTGCTAAAAGTGGATGCAAAAGGATCTTGATGAAATGAAGATTCAAATGAGAGATGTGGGTATGTGAGAAAGTGAGCAAAATGGATACAATGAAAGCTTGAAGCTTCAACAATGGAGGATGGATGCAAGCGATTGAAGTTGATTGAGAGATGAAGTTGGAGAACTTGAAAAATATGATTGTAAGTTGAATGCATAATGAGGGAATGAATATAAATCCTCTATATTTAGGGGAGAATTCTCTAGAGAATTCAATGGTCAAGATTGAGCCAACATGGCCCAGATGGAGGGCTATGGTGAGTTGAGGACTCACAAGCCCTCACATCTTTCCATGTGGAAATGAGATGGAAAAAGGACATGGTGGGGTGGAGAGGGTACAAGTGAGGTAGAGGTACTTGCAAGTACCTTGGAAAGGGGAGAATATTTCCTCAAAAGGAACTTCTTGTCCCCATGTGGGAAGCATGTTGACATGTGAGGAATTTTAGAATTCCTCACACATCACCATGGGGAAGAGAGAAGTGGTTGGGATGATAAATGTGAATTTAAATTCACATGATTGGGAATATTTTGTGGATAAGACAAGGTTCCCAAAAAGTACGACTTTGACCCATGTGAGTGATGTGACTTTTCAATGATAACAAGGGGGAGAGGAGAGTCCTTGGAAGGATAAAATGGAATTTAAAATTCCATTAGGAAGGGCATGGGAATAATAAAAATAATTTAGTATTCCTTGGGAGATGAGAGAGTTGACTAAGGTACTGATTAGAGTAGCTAATCAGTGATTAGAAGACAATTAGTGGCTAATGAAGATTCTGAGCCAATTTGCAAAAGTTGGAGGATGTGAAACATCCTAATCATGGATTAGACATGTGCACATCTCTAATGATGGGATTAAGAGGTGGATTAGGATTGAGGAAAAGTGATGGAGGATGTGACATGTGAGGAATTAAATAAATATATTATTTATTTAATTCTTTTGAGGAGAAGGGGGAATAAAGGGTAAGGTATTTAATTATTAACTAAACACCTTAGGGATTTAGAAGAATTAAGGGGATTAATTAAATAATAGCAATATTACTTAATTGATGCAAGCAAGAGGATATTTAGATGAAAAGGGATAAATTTGGAAAATGTAAGTGTCCAAATTTAGGTGCCTACATTTTCCTCCTCTTTGAGATGGTGTTACAAAGTAGCATCATTTCAAAGAAGATTAAAAGATAAGACCAAGAAGAAGATGGTTAGATTGGAAAAGATGCCCCAGTCATTCAAAGTAGTGATTAGGAAGAAAGATGATGGGGGTGAAGATGAATATTAGGGATGGAGGATTCCCCCTCGAGAGGACATGCGGGTTCAAGAGAACACGGGTGTCCTCTTGAAATGGATGAAATGATGAAAGGGGAGATGGGGAAGATGATGCAAAATGATGGATAAGATAGGATGATAAGCGAGAGGAGATTGGAAAGCACAAATGGATTTAAGGACAAAGGTGATGTTGCCCCACTCAAGCTACAAGCCAAAATGGGTGGATGTTGGATGGAGTGTTGTTGATGAGGGAATGATATATCCTGAAACAACATGAGGATTAGGAAGGATACATCTTGATGATGATGATGAAAGTGTTGTTGATGAGGGAAGGATACATCCTAAAACAACACCAAAGATAGGGAAGGATACATCTTGATGATGATGATGATGATGATGATGATTGGATCAAGGCTTGTAGCAAGGCTGGGAACAAGACCAAGGATATGATTAGATGAATTGTTCTAGATTGAGTGGATGAGGATTGGATTGAGATAGGTGATGGATGAAAAGAATGAAAACAATGAAGGAAAAGATGCTTAGAATAACAAATCTATATTATACTAAGAAGATTGAAGAGATGATAATATGATGAGGATTGATGAAAAGATGGATGAGAAGAGATGGATGATACATGCAATGTAATGGAATGAAAAATGAAATGAAATCCTAATGAAATTTTCCATTTTTTAGAGCACTGATTTTTGCTATAGCATAAGACACCAGGTGCCAAGGTATATGTAACAAAGGTGGATTAGTGTATAATGCATAAAAAAAACACAACAGACAAGAAGGCTATTCCAACACCCCAAAGTCACAAAGATCTTGTTCAGGCTAGGAATTGGAATAACCACAAGCACAAAAGGATGCCCCAGTGTAGCACAAGACCATGGGGATCTTGGTGGGTAAAAATTAGGACAAATAGGAAGACAACAACAAAAAAAAGATCAAGATACATCCTTATGTTTACCAGTCAAAGCACACCATGATATGATGGATTAAGGCAACCTCAACGAGTTATGATAGGAAGCTCAAATGATAAAAAAAATCCAAAATAATCAAAAGATCACAATCAATTTCAAATGTCCTTTTCCATAGGATCAAGGGGATGGATGGGATTGATGGGGTCTATTAGGAAGGATACATCCTATTGAAACCAAAGATGAATACTAAACTAAAAGATTGATGTGACGCAGGATATTTAGAATCTATTAGATCTCATGATACGAGTGGATCTCATTTGTTAAGAACTAGCTAGATATGGGCATAAATTGATGGCACGACACAAGAGAGACAAGACATGAGACTGACACACCCTAAAGACTTAGGGGCTCGGGGGCTGATCAAAGATTAGCCTTTCCTACATGAAAGCATAGAGCCCTCATAGTTCGATAAAAGGCTGACGACTAACCATGGATAAAAGAGGAAAGAGGACGATGGAGACCTCGAAGGATGATATGATGGAAAAAAGTGGAAAGAGGACAATGGAGACCTCAATGGATGATAGGACTGGACAGACAAATGCCCCCGAGGTGGATCAAATGATCGACCTTTCCTACATCAAAGTGTAGGGGCAACGTAGTTCAACAAAAGATCGATGACCGACCATAGATGAAGGATGATGAGATGACCAAGATAAGTGTATAAAATGATGGGACTGATATGATGAGACAAGATAGACTTGATGGATAAGATAGGATGATGGTGATCACACAAAGCTCAGGGATGGGATAGTTATCCAAATCATTGAAAAATGAATTGGGAGGATGATATGATGGATAGATTAATGATGAGAAATGATGGGAGATTGGAAAGATGTGTGAAAGAAGTGGGAGGAATAATGATGAGATAGATGGCATTGGGTTGCATGAGGGGAAGTTGATAGCCAGATACCAATGACAAGGGATTATGAGATGGGATGAGGATAGAGATGAATGGATAAGGAGATAAGGATGGGGAAAGGAAAGGGATGGTCATGATGGATGGGTAGAAATATATGGATGGGAAGATGGAAGGGATTGTAATGGATGGATAGAGTGATAAGGATTTGGGTGAGGAATAGGTTACTGGATGGATAGATGGAAAGGTAAGGAATTGGAAGATGGAGGGGATGACAGGATAGATGAATGATGTCTACAAGGAATTATGTCACAAAGGAAGGAGATTTCCCCACTCTAGATATAGGAGGGATGGAAGATAGAAGGATGGGAAAATAAAGGAGTGATATGGGTATGGATAGGATGCATGGATAAGGAAGGAAGACTGATGGTAACATGACGGGTGGACAAGGAAGATAGATGGATGCGAATAAGGATTAAGAGAGTGTATGGATGAGGGGAATGTATGCCAAGAGGTTTCCACAACATGTTTATATGTTTACCCCTATCTATATCAAGATCACAAGGAGGATGGAGGGATTGGGATAAATGGGATATAACAGGCAGGATGTGTAAGATAGGTTGGATGGAGGAGATGGGTGAAGGGAATGCAATTGCCCCCATGTGTGGAAGTAAGCTGGATGGAGGATTTAATCATGACGCCTATTTTCTAGGGTTTCATCATGGTAATTATCCAAGGCACTTTTTTTCTAAGTTTTCACCATTGAATGAATTATTTCTCTTTACTATTTTTTTTCTTTTGTTTTTGACTTTTTTGATTTTTTTATATTTTTTTATATTTTTGACTTTTTGGAATTTTTGGATAGCATGCGGATGGAGATGGATAAGGATAGGGATGTGGATAAGTGGATTTAGAAGATATGCAATAAGGATATGGATGAAGGACTCAATCATCAAGTTCCATACAAGGTGTTAAGAGCCCATGTGTGGAGTGACTATTGGATGTTGGTACAACCTTATTAGGATAAATGGATTATGCAAGAGAATGGATTAAAGGGATTTGATGGGGGAAATATGTGGGATGATGGATGGGATGTTGGAAAGTGTATGGGTGGAATGATGGGGAGGATGTGTGATGGGGTAATGAGTTCAAGACCAACATTGGCACATATGGTGGTGTACATGAAAGGATAGGAGGATTAATGGATGGAGAATGCACGGATAATGGAGGAGATGAGATAGTGAATTTTGGGACATAAGGACCCAAAATAGATCCATGAGATGGTGGATGAGAATGATTAGCTTTTGGATTAGCAACTTTTGATGTTGTTACATATTTTTCATTTGAAGGCATTGCATCTTTTTTCTTTGGGATCCACATGGTTTTGATCTTTGCTTTGTTGGGCCTTTGTGGCCTGTGGATTTGATTTTGATTTTGGATTTGATTTCTATTTTCTTCAACATGAATTTTTAAGGGGACATGAGGAGCTTTAGATTCATGTGGATGTTTAGATTTATGCAATTTTACTTTGGTATCCAAATTGCTTTTAATAGCAATGGGATGGGAGTGAGAAGATGGATGATGTGGAGTGATGGAGGTTGGATTTTGGGGATGATGTGGATGGAGGATGTGTAGGTATGCGCCTTTGTTGATCTTGATTAGGGGACATGAGAGTGGGATGTTTATGGTGGGTGACATGGATAGGTGATGGAGGGATAAAAGGATGAATAAGACGAGAAAGAAGAGGTGATTTTGGGACATAAGGGCCCAAAAGGGACTTAGTATGTGGGGGATGTGTGACAATGGATGGAGGGACATAAGGACCCAAAATGGATAGAGTAGATGAAGTGTAATGCCCCAACTCGCAACCCCAAAGAAAACTAATACATCTAACATTTATGGTACAATTTTTTTTTAACAATTAAAGTGTATAAATTATTGTATACATTAGATTTAAAAGATTACAAGTTAAACGCCTAAGTCCTTTGGGGTACACGAGGTGAAATTACGTAACTAACCCATTCATTCACTTAACTTCAATTTTAAAAATTAATAAATGATAAACAATGTGACAAGAATGAACCATATGAATACCATACGTGCATTTATAATAAATTAAACATGGAAATATAAAGTACATATTTCCACAGATACAACACAACATAAACAGTATATACAATTATAATACAAAGATAAATTACATAATGTGAATATACATTACATCAGTCTACTAGTACATCGTAATGAACATGTATACAAAATTACATCATAAGTCTTCCCAACCCACATGGGAGTAATACATCAATACATAAAATATATCGGGAGTACAAATATACATCTGGCAACATATGGACTCTGGATCAAGCTGCACCTATAAACTCAACACTAAATGGTTCAACTGCATGATAGGAAACCCAAACAGGTGCATAGCATGTTCCACCCGACCACCCTCGTGCTAGGAGTAAATAAGGAAGGATCCCTGACCAAGGACATCTAAACAGAAACATAGACTAAACTCCAAACATGAGAAGTAAAATAACATGCAAAATAAACATAATATCAAAAGACCACTTCCTAAACATAACAACAATAAATCAAAAAACATAACATCAATAGACCACTTCCGGAGGCTAGCAACAAAACAACTCAAGGGAATGCTAGAGGAAATTCCAACCAGAACCAATTGCCAAAATCATAGATCAACATTAAATCGCCATAAGAGGTGCCAACAACAATAAAATTCCAAGCTCACCAAATGAGACTGAAAAATAAATCAACAATAAATATCCAAGGGCACCTTTCACCAACACCAATAAAGTTTCCATGAGGCATATATGCAACATTGAATAATTGAAAGGAGGCCAAAAAGACAACATCAAGAAACAATCGCCTTAAAAACATAAGACACAACCGTCTCTAGATACACACAAAAGCAAATGCAAGGGAAGCTCTGGGAGAGTGTCATTGCATAGTCTTACATGGGTTATCCTAACTGTCTTTCTCTAGGTTTCGGCCCCCATCTATGGTTATCCTGACAACCTCTCTAGGCACCGGCCCCATAGGGTGACTCATTCAAAACCGTTAAACTATCGTGAAGACGAGGCCGCGACCTTCCCAACCATGGCCTTCTCAGCCCACCTTTAGTGTATGAAAGCCCTAACAGGTGGATGAGGCATCCACAATTATCTTATTAATGTTTTACCACCCACCCATTAATTAATTAGGTTTTCACTTGTTACTCTAACTCTAACATGGGTGATCCTAACAACCCCTTTGTGCGTTGGCACCCACGTAGAGCCACTCCCCCTAGAACCCAAATCATAACATAAAATTCCAATGGGTTGTACAACCAAGAACATTGAACCACAAATTAGAATAACTGTGAGGCAAAACCATCTCGCCAAAAGTCATATGAATCAACACCCATAAACAAAATACAACCCACATGTAAACACAAGATCATAAGTCTTAGTCAAAATAGGGACAAGTATCAAATTAGAAGATCATAAATACATCTTTTCCCCATGCCTCTGGAAGTCCCTAAGCAACTTAAGCTCCTACAAAAGGATAACTGACTTAAGGGTTTTCCCATATGACCATAACCCATTCAAGCAAAAGCCACGATTGACTTAACGAAAATTCAATTGACTTAATGAAAATTCAAGAGTAAACAATTACATACATGAATAAGCTATAATTCAAACAACACCATTTAACATATTTCGTTACAAAATAATTTCACCAAGAAATAAATTAATTAATTTACTCGAGAACATTCAACTTAATTTAAACCATAAAGTTTATTTCTAATTTAATCGATCCCACTAAAATATCCAACATTGTAAATTTTAACATTATATAATTGTCCCATGATTTAAGCATATATATATATATACATATGCATATATATATATATACACTTTTACAAGTATATACATATATACATATAAATGTATATATAAATAAATCATATATTTAAAAATCATGCATTTAAATCACATTATAAAATTAACCATATAATTCACTGTAATTTTCACACACACACACACACACATATATACATATAGACATATATATATACATATACACATATATATATATATATATACATATATTTATATATAATTTATATATATTATAAATCAAATCAAATAAAATTTTAATTTTAAATAAATTTAAATTTATAAAAATAAATTAAAAAAAAACCTCATGCAGCTGGGAAGCTGCGAACCCCATATGGGAGGCCGCAACCAGCCCAAGGCTGCACTGCAACCAAGGGTCAACTACCTCTGGTAGCCCCCTGGGCTACATGCAGCAGTCCCAGGTCGGCTGCCTTTGGCAGCCCCTAGCTATGTGGCTAGTAAGGGGGCAGGGGGACAGCGATAGCCGACCCTCACCCCCCCCCCCCCCCTTCCCTCCCCTCCCCCTCAATTTTTATATAATTTTTTTATATATATTTAAAAATAAATAAAAATTCAAAATAAAAAACACAGACCCCTGTCCAATTTATATTTTGATACATAAATTATTTTTTTAAATGGACAGCATACACAGTTACAACCAACATAAAGTTTAAATATATATATATATATATATATATATATATATATATATATATGAGTATAAAACAACATTCTTTCAGAAAAAACTTGATATTTTCTCAAACAAAATATAGATCTGGGCATGCACATTTTAACCCTAGCATAAATTTGTTTTATTTTCTAATCAAGAATTTCATAACTAGTTTTATTGAAGAAATATCACAAGGTTTCTCAATAGTTTTCTACTGAAGATTTAAAATTTTGACACACACAAATTTCCAACAACAAAATCTTCTTTTAAACATAACTATCAATTTCAAGCATGTCAGACATGATTTTCATTTCCCTTGCTGAACTATCAAAAACAAAAGAATTAATAAATAAAAAGAACCTGGAGTCCTTCGTTCAATGTCAAATCCAAACATGGAAGCCCTTCTTCCTCTTTCGAAAATAGACTTCCTCTACAGTTCCTTCTCCAATTCATTTTTTCAGCTAACTTCTGGATCAATATTATATTTTTCCTTACAAAGAAATTTTTTTTAACAGAGAAGCACACAAAATTTTTCTCATAAAGAAAACCTTCTTCCTCCTCCCCCATAATAAAAATAAAGAAAATAAATAAATAAAGCTCTTCATTTTCCCAAAAATCCACAACATGCATTGGCTCCTTTTTCTTGCTTTAAAAGCTCACATTTATCCCTCAAATTTAATTAAAAATTCATTTATTTTAATATTTATCTTCACATGACAATATCTCAAAATTTTATAATTCTAATATTTGAAAGAGATAATTTACAATTCCGAACAACATTATTTATTTAAATTAATTAATTTATCCCTATTAATTAATTAAATAACCTTTACTTTACAATAGTTAAATCTAACATTTAACTTAACTACAATTTCCTACTAATAATCATATCAACAAAATAACATTAATTAATCACATATAACACAAAGATTAATTAAATAACAACTATTCACAAATAAAATAAATAATCAACAGCAACCAATACTGAAACAAAGACAAGGTCAAGACAACGACACCGTAAGACTCACAATGAGGGGACGAACTTGGGACGGGGACACTTCCTTATCAACTCCCTTTTTTACATCATACCTGTTGGGTTTATGGGACACGCTCAGACTTGGCAAGCAGGTGGATTCGGTGTCCAGTACCTGCATCCTACATAGAAACAAACATCAAGTAGCATGTAAATCTTCATTACAGACACATCGTGAAAGGTAATCTTGGGGTAGCAGCGCACTTACAAGCGAGTGATGCTACTCCATCCTTTCACCAAGACTCACTAGCAAACACATCAGAAGCCATAACAACATAGAATCACTACATTATCACATATATTACTAAAGAAAACCATAGCATAACCAAATAATATAATCACCACATAGTGTATCATCAAGCATCATAAATACTATCCAGTGCAACAAATCAACTAAACTATGAATCCACACACAACCAATCTGGTGAACTAATCACCATCACAAACCAAGTACTAAACCAACACATAAGAGTATCAACAACATGAGGGTTATTACATCCTCCCCCCCTAGAACATGGCTTACTCCTGCAAGCCACTAAACCAATAAGGCTAAGCCCCTCAGATATGTGATACATGTGAAATCAAGAGTTATACACAAAGGTTTCCTAGTTTGTTTTCAAATCAGCTAGGATGGATGCTTTAATGACTTCCTTATTGGAAGGTTTCCACTTCTCTCTTTCTCGTCGAAGTCTCCTTAGAGCTTCAGCCAGGGTCTCTGAGTCCACAAGCAGAGATCATTTGGAATAATCGTACTAAAGTCTGATTTTCCATAGTCGTCTAAACATCGGATCTCAGACCCTCTTTCAAGGTGTTTTCCTTATCTTCATCCTGGAAAAAACACCAAGGAATAGATTTTAGTTTTAAACACACACTCATCACATACACACACTCAAATTTACTTCACATAGAACACACCACAAAACAACACAAGGGTAACATAAGGGTGACACAAGGTTCCAAAATACATTTTCGGTAGGAAGAATATCAGTGCAGTGCGCACTACACTGAGTGTCCTATCCTTTTGACTGGATTTATGCACTTTGGACCTACATCACCTAGAAACAAACTCAAATAACAAGTGCAGTTGACACAACGAAATGACACACACACAAGAGTACGAGAAGCTAGGTCAATGCAATGGGCTCATAGTGCCCTAGTGTTTGAACCTAGGCTCTAATACTATGTGTAATGCCCCACCTCACAACCCCAAAGAAAACTAATACATCTAACATTTATGGCACAATTTTTTTTTTTTAACAATTAAAGTGTCTAAATTATTGTATACATTAGATTTGGAAGATTACAAGTTAAACACCTAAGTCTTTTGGGGTACACGAGGTGACATTGCGTAACTAACCCATTCATTCACTTAACTTCAATTTTAAATATTAATCAATGATAAACAATGTGACAAGAATAAACCATATGAATACCATACATGCATTTATAATAAATTAAACATGGAAATATAAAGTACATATTTCCACAGATACAACACAACATAAATAGTATATACAATTATAGTACAAGGATGAATTACATAGTGTGAATATACATTACATCAGTCTTCTAGTACATCTTAATGAACATGTATACAAAATTACATCATAAGTCTTCCCAATGCACGTGGGAGTGATACATCAATACATAAAATACATTTGGAGTACAAATATACATCTGGCAACATATGAACTCTAGATCAAGTTGCATATGCAAACTCAACACTAAATGGTTCAACTGCATGACAGGGGACCCAAAGGGGTGCGTAGCACGTTCCACCTGACAACCCCTATGCTAGGAGTAAATAAGGAAGGATCCCCAACCAAGGGCATCCAAACAGAAACATAGACTAAACTCCAAACATGAGAAGTCAAAGAACAAACAAAATAAACATAATATCAAAAGACCACTTCCTAAACATAACAACAATAAATCACAAAACATAACATCAATAGACCACTTCCAGAGGCTAGCAACAAAACAACTCAAGGGAATGCTAGAGGAAAGTCCAACCAAAACCAATTTCCAAAATCATAGATCAACATTAAATCGCCATAAGAGGTGCCAACAACAATAAAATTCCAAGCTCACCAAATGAGATCACAAAATCAATCAACAATAAACATCCAAGGGCATCTTTCAGCACCACCAATAAATTTTCCATGAGGCATAGATGCAACATTAAATAACTGAAAGAAGGCCACAAAGACAACATCAAGAAACAATCGCCTTAACAACATAAGACACAACCGCCTCCAGATATGCACAAAAGCAAACACAAGGGAAGCTATGGGAGAGTGTCATCACACAGTCCTACATGGGTTATCCTGACTTCCTTTCTCTAGGCGTCGGCCCCCATCTATGGTTATCCTGATAGCCTCTCTAGGAACTGGCCCCATAGGGCGACTCGTATAGAACCGTTAACGTCTCATGAAGACGAGGCCATGACCTTGCCAACCATGGCCTTCTCAACCCACCTTTAGTCTATGAAAGCCCTACTAGGTGGACGAGGCATCCACAATTATCTTATTAATTTTTTACCACTCACCCATTAATTAATTAGGTTTTCACTTGTTACTCTAACTCTAATGTGGGTTATCCTGACAACCCCTTTGTGTGTCAACGCCCACGTAGAGCCACTCCCCCTAGAACCCAAATCATAACATAAAATTCCAATGGATTGTACCAATAAGAACACTGAACCACAAATTAGAATAACTGTGAGGAAAAACCATCTCGCCAAAAAATATATTAATCAACACCCATAAACACGGTACAACCCACATGTAAACACAAGATCACAAGTCTTAGTCAAAATAGGGACAAGTATCAAATTAGAAGATCATAAATACAACATCTTTTCCCCATGCCTCTGGAAGTCCCTAAGCAACTTAAGATCCTATAGAAGGATAATTGGCTTAAGGGTTTTCCCATATGACCATAACCCATTGAAGCGAAAGCCATGATTGACTTAATGAAAATTCAATTGACTTAGTGAAAATTCAAGAGTAAACAATTACGTACACGAATAAGCTATAATTCAAACAACAACATTTAACATATTTCGTTACAAAATAATTTCACCAAGAAATAAATTAATTAATTTACTCGAGAACATTCAAACCACAAAGTTTATTTCTAATTTAATTGATCCCACTAAAATATCCAACATTGCAAATTTTAACATTATCTAATTGTCTCATGATTTAAGCATATATAACCATATATATATACATATGCATATATATATATACGCTTTTACGCTTATATACATATATACATATAAATGTACAATAAATAAATCATATATTTAAAAATCATGCATTTAAATCACATTATAAAATTAACCATATAATTCACTATAAATTTGCACACACACACACACATATATATATATACATATACACATATATATTAAAATATATTTATATATATACATATATTTATATATATTATAAATCAAATCAAATCAAATTTTAATTTAAAATAAATTTTAAATTTTAAAAACCTCACGTGTTGGGCTGTGAACCTCACCCCATATGGACCTGTAGCCGACCAAGGCTGCCTTCTGCCAAGGGTCGGCTACCTTTGGCAGCCCAGTTACGTGGCCATGAATGGGGGGCAGACAACCTACCCCCCCTCCCATTTATATATATTATATATATATTAAAAATCAAAATAAAACACATACCCCTATCCAATTATATTTTGATATACAATTATTATTTTTTAAAAGACATCATACATTATAGCCATATATATATATATATATATATATGTGTGTGAGTATAAAAATAACATTCTTTCAGACAAACTTGATATTTTCTCAAACAAAATATAGATCTCTCGGCATGCACATTTTAACCCCAACATAAATTTGTTTTCTTTTCTAATCAAGAATTTCATAACTAGTTTTATTGAAGAAAGATCACAGGGTTTCTCAATAGTTTTCTATTGAAGATTTAAAAGTTTGACACAAACAAATTTTCAACAACAAAATCTTGTTTTAAACATAACTATCAATTTCAAGCATGGCAAACATTATTTTCATTTCCCTTGTTGAACTATCAAAAACAAAAGAACAAATAAATCAAAAGAACCTGTAGTCCTTCGTTCAATGTAGAATCCAAACATGGCAACCCTTCTTCCTCTTTCGAAAATAGACTTCCTCTGCAGTTCCTTCTCCAATTCCTTCTTTCAGCTAACTTCTAGATCAATATTATATTTTTCCTTACAAATAACATTTTTTTAATAGAGAAGCACACAAAACTCTTCTCATGAAGCAAACCTTCTACCTCCTCCCCCATAATAAAAATAAAGAAAAAAAAAATCTCTTCCTTTTCCCAAAAATCCACAACATGCATTGGTTCCTTTTTCTTGCTTTAAAAGCTCACATTTATCCCCCAAATTTAATTAAAAATTCATTTATTTTAATATTTATCTTCACATGACAATATCTCTAAATTTTATAATTCTAATATTTGAAAGAGATAATCTACAATTCCCAACAACATTATTTATTTAAATTAATTATTTTTTCCCTATTAATTAATTAAATAACCTTTAATTTAGAATATTTAAATCTAACATTTAACTTAACTACAATTTCCTACTACTAATCATATCAACAAAATAACATGAATTAATGACATATAACACAAAGATTAATTAAATAACAACTATTCACAAATAAAATAAATAATCAACAACAACCAATATTGAAACAAAGACAAGGTCAAGACAATGACACCATAAGACTCACAACGAGGGGATGAACTTGGGATGGGGACACTTCCTTATCAACTCCCTTTTTTACATCATACCCGTTGGGTTTATGGGACATGCTCAGACTTGGAAACCAGGTGGAGTCGGTGTCCAATACCTACATCTTGCATAGAAACAAATGTCAAGTAGCATGTAAATCTCCATTACAGACACACTGTGAAAGGTAATTGCGAGGTAGCAAGGCACTCGCGAGCGAGTGATGCTACTCCATCCTTTCACCAAGACTCACTAGCAAACACATCAAAAACCATAGCAACATAGAATCACTACATCATCACATATATTACTAAAGAAAACCATAGCATAACCAAATAATATAATCACCACATAGTGTATTATCAAGCATCATAAATACTCTCCAGTGCAGCAAACCAACTAAACTATGAATCCACACACAACCAATCTGGTGAATTTATCACCATCACAAACCAAGTACTTAACCAACACATGAGAGTATCAAAGAGTATCAACAACACAAGGGGTATTACATGAAGGATGGGAGATAGTGGATGGGGGGATGTAAGGACCCAAAATGGATGGAGCAGATGAAGGAGGAACATGGATGGTTGTTTTGAGGCAATACAATAGAGGAGGGGGGAATAGCAACAAATGATCTGGTAGAGTGATGGGAGGAGCCTCTTATTCTTTTAGAAGAGGATCATGGAAGATGTGTGGAGGTTGTAGTAACATTCTTGGATTGCAATTCGCAGGTAGTACATCTAAGACCTAATGTATAGGAATGCCCTTTGACTTGGATGGGCTCTATAATACCTTTCTCACGAAGGCCTAAACCTTTCCTTGATAGTTCATGTTTGTGAGCATTCGATCCATGATAGGATTTTTGTTATTTTGGAAGCATGATGTGAGTCCATTATTTGGTGGAGGATGATGGGTGGTATATATGCTTTGTTTTTCTTCTGCAAGGAGACCACCATGGAGGAATGTGAGGATACCAAGGGGATATAAAAGTGGTGTTGGGATGGTAGAGTTAGGTGGCATTTGAGGATCATGAGAGGGAGATGATGGGATAGCAACATCTTGATCGGGACGAGTGAGTGGTAAGAGATCAAGAGGGGGATTAGGTGACATGCTAGGATTTGGATTTGTGATGGTGACTAATAAGGGCTCATGCTATAGAGTAATGGGATCTTGAATGACAAGGGGATCATGGGCTAAAGTGGATGAAGGACTATGATCTTGAAGTGGGGTAGAGGGTGATAAGGGATCATGATATGGGGTGATTGGATCTATAGCAATGAGGGGATCATGAGATGGAATGGATGGGGGACTATGATTTTGAAGTGGGGTAGAGAGTGATAAGGGATCATGAGATGGGGTGATTGGATCTGTAGCGACAAGGGGATCATGAGATGGAATAGATGGGGGATTATGATCTTGAGTTGGGGTAGAGGGTGATAAAGAATCATGAGATGGAGTGTTTAGATCTATAGCGGCAAGGGGATCATGAGATGGAATGGATGGGGGATTATCATATTGAGTTGGAGTAGATAGGATGTTAGGATCTTGGTGTGATGGATGGGATATGTTGGTATGTTCTAGATCAATCTCTTGGAATGACTCATCTTGTGTGGGTGGCATGATGACGGAGTGTTGGAGGGACTCCTCAAGTGGGGGAGATGGAAGGATGGAGGATTCATGAAGTTCATGGGAATGGATTTTGGTGATACTAGGAGTGGGAGGAGTGGATTGGATTTGGGTGTATGTTATGGATTGGGTGGATCTAGGAGTAGAAGATGGTGATGGGATTTGGTTATCATCAGTGGATTGAGTGGTGCTTGAAGTAGGAGATGGGGGTTCAATGGATTCAGTGGGTGTGATGGTTTCAATGGTTTGAGTGGTGCTAGGGGTAGGAACAATAATGATTGGTGTGGGATGGAGAAGGGTCTCATCACTAGTGACTGTGGATGATGGGTTGGGATGGAATGGTTCCACAAATTCAAGATGTGGAGTTGGGGATGTCTACTTTGTCACAAGTCCTTGGAGAACTTCTGGAGTCAGAATCATGCATTTTCTAGGCTTAGTTGCGGTGATGGGAATAGATGAAGGATTAGGGATTGGTGAAGGATTGGGATTATGGATTGGTGGAATACGATTAGATGGGGGAATGGGATTAGATGTAGGACTGGGAGTAGGTGGAGGACTAGAATTGGATGGAGGGTTAAGGTAGGGATACTGTGATAGAAGACTAGAATAGGAATATGTGGATGGTGGATTAGAACAAGAGGATATGGGCAGTTTATTGTAACAAAGATATTGGAACAATAGATTAGGATGGGAAGATTGAGATGGTGGATTGAGATAGGAGGACATGGATGGTGGATTTTGATAGGAAGATGTGGATGTTGGGTTAGAATAAGAAGGTGTGGGTGTAGGATAAGGATAGGAAGATGTGGATGTTGGATAAGGATAGAAAGATGTGGATGTTGAATTAGGATAGGTAGATTGGTATGGAGGATTAGCATAGCAAGCATATGTGGTTGAAGGATTGAAATAGGAGGATGTGGATGGGGGATTATAATAGGGATGTTGGGATACTAGATTGGGATAAGAAGACGTGGATGTTGGATAAGAAGGTGATATAGAGGAAGGATATAATGGAGATGCGGGTGAGGAAGATAATGGAAATCCCTTGTCAAAGGTAGCATAAGCAACACTAGTAGGTGTGGGTGAAGATGTGTTGGGATAGCTCAGAGGGGTGATTGGATTTTGAAAAGTAGTTGGGGAAAGCTTACTAGAAGTGATAGCATCAAGGGGATCTATATCATATTCCTCTTGATCAACAAGATTTGTTATCATCGTCAACACAATTAGGGTTTCCCTTGACTACTATTGGTGAAGGATAAGGATTCATTATGAATATAGATTGAAAGATGTGAACGGATGATTAGAAGAGGAGATAATGAAAAGATAAATAGGATGGATCAAAATATTTTGGATGGGAATGGACTAAAGATCAAGTAAGGATTTAGGTCAAGCTCATATTGGGGTTGAATTAAAGCTCAGATTAGGATCAGATTGAAGTTCAGATTAGGATGATTAGACAATGCGATGGGATTGACCCTAAACCAAGTTCAGAGGTTTGATGGGATTGGATTATCACAAGATGATTACGACCCTGAATCTACTTCAAGATAGAAATAGATTGATTGGATGATTAGATAGGTATGTGGTTGTATTAGATTGGATAAGATCAATTGATGAAATGATTGATAAGATCAAATGATGGGTTAGATAGGATGATGAAAGAGCTTCCAAACCAAGTTCAAAGATTACCCTAGGTGACTTAGGATGCTAATTGATCGGATTAAAGGATAGATATATTATTGCGACACAAAATCCACCTTGAGATTGAAAGTGGATTGATTAGGCCGATGATGATGATTAACTCAGGACATATGACAATCCTAAGCAGATTTGGATGATGACTCGATCAGATTTAGATACCTAGGCCAATTTGGATAATAAACTAAAACAAAGTTTAGAGGATTTGGATCAAGAAAATGATGATGGATATGAGAATTAGGGATGCTCTAAGGTGTGTTCAGATGATGAACAGATGACACAGACAAATCAAAATGCAGATTATGGGTGAACAGAAGATGTAAATGATTGGATGAAGGTCAGGTTTTCCTATCTACTAGAAAGGTTCGCTTATCTGTTGGGCAGGTTCACCTATTTATTCGGTAGGTTCATCTATCTATTGGGCAGGTTTTCCTATAAATTCAGTAGGTTCACCTATCCACTAGGCAAGGTTGCCTATCTGCTGGGCAGGGTCGCCTATCTGGAGGACAAGGTATGGAGGGAAAGGTCGCCTATCTACTTTCAAACCCTTGGAATAGGGAAATAGACTCTTGGAATGAGTAGACAGACTCTCAGAACAAGGAGATAGGTGATCGGATTGGGGAAACAGATGCTTAGAATAGATAAATGAATACTCAGAACAAGGGGACGGGTGCTCAAAATGGACGAACGAATGCTCATAACGATTAAACAATTGCTCAGAATGGATGAACGAATCTCAGAACGAGGGGACAAAAGATCAAAATGGATGAACAAATGGTCAGAATAAGGAAACGATTGTTTGGAAGGGGAGACAGACTCTCGGAACGAGGAGATGAATGCTCGGAATGGATGAACGAATACTCAAAATGAGGAAAAAAATGCTCAAAATGAGGGAATGGATACTCAAAATGAAGAAATGGATGCTCGTAAGGGGAGAAGGACCTTTGGAACAAGGAGACGAAAGCTCAAAACTGATGAACGGATGCTCAAAACAAGGAAACGAATGCTCGAAACAAGGAGATGGATGCTCATAATGGATGAACGGATGGTTAGAACGAGTAAATGATTTCTCTAAATGGGAAACTAACTCTTAGAACAAGGAGACAAAAGCTCAGAATGGATGAACGACTCTCAGAATGAGAAGACGGAAGCTCGGAATGGATGAATGAGTGCATAGAATGAGGAAACAAATACTCAAAATGAGGAAACGAATGCTCAGAACAAGGAAACGAATGCTTGGAATGAGTAAGAAGACTCTCAGAATGAGGAAATGAATGCAAAGGATGCTTAGAATGAGGAGATGGATGCTTGAAATGAGGAGAAGGATGCTTGAAGGGGGGAAGCGGATGCTTGGAATGACTGAACAGAGGGTGAAATTAGTTGTTTGGGGGGCAGATTTTCCCAAGTTAGGGAAGGTTCACCCAAGTATGGGGTAGGTTCACCCAAGTTAGGGTAGGTTTTTCCAAGTATGGGGCAGGTTTTTCCAAGTTAGGGCAGGTTCGCCCAACTTGGTGAAACTATTGTTTTGATGACTATTTGACTGACAGAGGCTAGAGTCACCTTTTTTTAGGGTAGGTTTTCCCAAGTTGAGGTCAATGTCACCTATTTAGTGAAAAATAGGTGGGAAATAGATGCTCATAAAGATGGGTGATTTTTACATAAATAGGCTAGGAAATGACTGAGACAGAGGGAAAGTTCGCCCCTGTTGAGGGAAGGTTTGCCCCTATTAAGGGAAATGTCTCCCCTACCAATAGACTTGGACTTGACTTGGATGAAAACAACTATGGTGAAGGACCAAAAACATAGCAAACAAGTAAAAGGAAAAGGCTAACTTGACTAAACATATATGCACTGGTTTTGCACAAAAAATACAATTCAAGCAAGATGATCCTAAGATTAGTGAAAAGGGTATGGCCAACACAATCCTCTAACTAGGCTAAACAAGGCAGCTAGGGAGTCCTTAATATACGCTTAGTACATGAGGCACAACCGTGAACACTAACCTGTCACAATCGTGAGTCAAGAACCCCAATGAGATACTAAAGGCTCGAACCAAATCTTCACGTCTATCTAGGTATCACCCTAGCTTCGACCCTTCACCAGACATGACGTGACTGGATTGAGGTACAAATTTTTCTCTCCCCCCTTTATATACCCCACTGGTACACGCGGTTGGGATCGTCCCTTGGGGTGATGAAATCCCCAAGCAGGTCCCACTAAAATGAGAACACTAATTGTTTTCGGCTACTCCCCAAGCTCACATGAAGTGCAAGGGGAAGGCTTGAATGATGTAGTGCCCCTTTGGGTGACACAAAAGACTTTCAAACACAACAAAAAATATTTTGACTCCCCCTAATTAGATATATGTGCCTAGATTAATAAGAAAAAATGTTAAACAAACTAAACTAACAAAGCTTGAAACGATCGCTCTACAAGAAAAGTGTTAGTAGTTTGATCTCCGTTCTTTGAAAAGTGTGCAACAAGCTACACAAATGTTAGGAAAAAAGTGGACACACTCACCAACAAATGAAGTTAGGGGGTTAGTACCTCAAACCGATAAGAAAAAAAAGTTGGACACGAAGTTTAAACCCATGTTTCACCTTGTAGACACCTCTATTTGGGCAGGTTCACCCCTGTCTCGGGTAGGTTCACCCCTTTGTAGGGAAGGTTCACCCCTCTATGGGGTAGGTTTTCCCCTCTGTAGGGAAGGTTCGCCCCTCTGTAGGGAAAGTTTGCCCAACTTGAAAACTGAAGGTAGATTCACTCTGAGGCACAGATGGACGACTCTGCAAGATAAGGTCACCCCTATTGAGGGAAAGTTCACACAAGTTGGGGCAAGTTCACCCAACTTAGGGTAGGTTCACCCCTATGTAGGGCAGGGTCGTCCAACACTGGGCGGGGTTGCCTCTATCAGCTACAGAGTCACCTCTCTGCAACCTGAACCTTCAAAATGTCAAACAACAAAAAATGTAAAAGCAAGGGACCCATTTGTGGGTCCCACCGGGCATGCCAGAAATGTGATCCATGAAGTTTACCTATCCTAAGTGATGCAAAAAAAAATGAAAAAATATGGAAACAACACTAAAACACCTCGAGATAGGGCTATGTTAACTCAAACAAAATAAATATAAAGAAAGTAGATTTTTACCTTTGTTCAAGTTGATATTTTGGGTTGGCCCTTTGATTGTCGATAATGTGTGCTCCTTGATGGAAAGAGTGCTAAAAGTGGATGCAAAATGATCTTAATGAAATGAAGATTCAAATGAGAGATCTGGGTATGTGAGAAAGTGAACAAAATAGATACAATGAAAGCTTAAAGCTTCAACAATGGAGGATGGATGCAAGTGATTGAAGTTGCTTGAGAGATGAAGTTGGAGAACTTGAAAAATGTGATTGTAAGTTGAATGCATAATGAGAGAATGAATAGAAATCCTTTATATTTAGGGGAGAATTCTCTAGAGAATTCAACGGTCAAGATTGAGCCAACATGGCCAAGATGGAGGGCTATGGTGAGTTGAGGACTCACAAGCCCTCACATCTTGACATGTGAAAATGAGATGAAAAAGGATATGGTGAGGTGGAGAGAGTACAAGTGAGGTGGAGGTACTTGCAAGTACCTTGGAAAGGGGATAATATTTCCTCAAAAAGGAACTTCTTGTCCCCATATGGGAAGGATGTTGACATGTGAGGAATTTTATAATTCCTCACACATCACCATGGGGAAGAGAGAAGTGGTTGGGATGATAAATGTGAATTTTAAATTCACATGATTGGGAATATCTTGTGGATAAGACAAGGTTCCCAAAAAGTAGGACTTTGACCCATGTGAGTGATGTGACTTTTCAATGATCACATGGAGAAGAGAATGTTGGCATATGGCTTTGGAAGATTTTTTTTTGTTACTAGTGTTGTCATTCATGGAAACTGGATTCAGTAGTGTGTTTTGCAGTTTAGAAGTAGTTCCTACTAGCAAGGAAATTAGAAGACAATATTCTACCCGTAGAAGGCACAAAGAATAGAGTATCTAGTTGGTAAGTTGATCTGAATACTTCACTGGATCATTATTTTATTGTGTGAATCCCCAGGGAAGCTTGTCAAGCATGTATGCTACCTGTTTGATAAGTTTTACAAAATTACATTGATTCATGTATGAGTTTGGAGATTCAGTAGAATAATTTATTGCTTATTTTCTCATTATAGTTGACCTGTTGTGTATGGTGTGTTCTGGATGTATGAGGAGTATGTGTTTAATTATTTCTTATGTTGGGAATTTTGGTTTGGGTCCCTACTATAGTATAGTCGACTTGTGTGGGTATGCATTAATTCTAATTGGTGAAATGAGCCAACTTGTGGAAGAATATTATATTTTTTTTGTGATCTGTAAACTAGGAAATTAAATTTTTCCAAAACTTAATCCAATTATAGATTTAATTCCCGATCGCAATAGTAATGCGTGATTATGTATCTTAACCATTCAAATTATGACAAATAAAGTTCACTTATACTCTATCCAGATTCTAGAGACATAAGCTAAGAAACTCAAAGAAACAAAATATCAAAAGAATTATGAGACAGAGAAGAGAAAGAGAGATCGCCCTTGATAACAAAGTTTTCTCAACTTGAGCTACATCTCTGGGTTTGCTTCTCAATGTTGGACTAATTTATTAATATTGACAAGCACCTGAAAATGCCTTCTTACAATTCTCCAAGTTTACAATAGTCTCCTCACAATCTCACTCACAACTCTTTACAATTCTTTGTGTAATATCACCTTGTAAAGTTCTCCTCCAAAAATTCCTCAAAAGAGTATAAAATTTTCTCTCAAAACATCCGAATGAAAAACTCACACTCCTACCCCCCTTTTATACATAATTTTGCATATGGGGTTAAAAACCACCATAATAAATAAAATAATAAATTAACCCCCTCCTTTGGCTTTTATAATTATAAGCCTTACAAAAAACTCACTAACCCGTTTATAAAAAAAACAATAACTTCCCCATTTTAAAAATAAAATAATCAACCACCCTTAATAAAACAATTAAGTTGTTTTTCAAACCCTTGTCATATTTCATCTTGGGCTTATTTGGTTTTAAGTTTTGTTTTCTTTAAAATGGAGGGTTATTTCTTTGTTTTTTTTTATGAGTTATTTTTTTTTTATTTTTAGGAGATTTGGATCCCACCAAATCTGGTTGGGATCCCACAAAATCCAATGGATTTTTGTGAGATAAAATAAGCCTCCACACTTTATTTTAAAAAATAAAGCATGGTACATGAATATTTGTGAATTTTTTGCCACATCACCTGCAATTTCCATGTCACCATCTAGTCAATTGCCATGTCACATGTTGACATCATCAATTTGACTAAAACTTTGACTGGCTGTATTTTTCTCATACAGACTCCATTTTTGAAACTGAAGATAGTTCCAGAATCGACATGACAAGCACTATGACTTGGTGTCATTTTTACTTGGATTTGAGATAATCAATTTTTTACCTTTTTGGACACTTGATTTGCCTATTCTGAAAGATTCTGAGACTGCGATATTTTTTGAGGTTTATGGATCCTCTTGGATCATTCCTCCCCATTGAGAAGCTTTTGGACCTCCAAAAGGTCTATTTTTATTTACAATTTAAGTGAGGGAATTTTTGTGTCACTTTCCTGGTATCATCTGTCCTTCCTTCTTGGAACCTTTGCATCTGACTCGTCACAACAACAATCAAAACTGCACTGATTTTGTTAAGTACATTAGCCATATACACATCCACATTCAGTGTTGCCACTACCAACCATACACTACTAAAAAGTAGAAGGTTGAATAACAAAACTAAATTTGTGGGTGAGAAAAAGAATGTACCAACATCATGCTTATCTTTCATAACTAGAAAAACCTCAGAATTAGAAATGCTTTTATGCAATGACACTTCTTATGGTACAGACATAAGTGCCAAATTCTTGCTTACATTAACTACCCTTTTCAATTGTCCCATTGTCACAAAATATTTATTAGTCTTAATTGGATGAGAATGCACAATGTATTCAATTCCTTCCTTAAACAAGTGATACTGATTATGTTCCCTGTAGAATATTGCTTTTCTATCATATAAGTACAAGCTACCCAACACAATCCCACATATATCAAGTGGAACCACATCAAATTCAACCTCATCTATAAACTTAGTTGTTATTGCAAAACTTAAATTGCATTGCCTTGTTACTCGCAATATGTTATCATTGCACACCCAACCTAATGGATAAGGTTTCTTATGTGGCTTTGTTTCCAATCCCGATTTTTTAACAACTTCAAATGAAATTAGATTAACTTGGGACCCACTATCTATCAGTGTATCAATCTTAGTGTTTTTATAAATCACCCTTATATAAAACAATTCACATCTTTTTCTATCTTCAAGAACAACATGACTTTTAGAAGTAGAAGCACATGAAACATCAGTGGTAGAATTATTACCAACAAAAGCTTTACCTTTCAAACCCACAACTATTATCTTTGTTTCTTCATTAGATTCTGATCCAAGATCTTGAACAACAACTACGATCATTTGCTTTCCTTTACGGTCCTTAAACCACTTTGGTTTCAATTCCAAATGCAGTTTCCAACACTTCGCATATGTGTGTCCATTCTTCTGACAATGTGAACAAGTAGGCTTTTCACCTTCCTTTTTCTTCATAGTAGTTGCTTTCTTCTCCTTTCCCTTTTTATTTCCTTCAGTTGGAGGAACAAATTCCTTCTTTGAACTGAAACTTATGTTCCTTTCACGTGCTTCACTATGGGTTGCTTGTACACAAACTTCATCAAAGTTAGATGGATTAAACATCAGGATTGTATGTTTCAAATGTGAATGCAAACCACATATATACTTTAATAAATTTTCTTGTGTAAAAAGAGGAATGCCAAGAGTAATTGCTTTCTTCCTAAACACATGTGTATACTCTTGCATAGTTTATCCTTTACCCTGTCTTAGATTTTTCCAATCCATAACAACTTGTTGCATATAACCCAAAGGATAAAAATGTTTCTTTAAAGCAGAAGTAAATTCACATCAAGATGAGATGATTTTACCGTGCCTGGCAAGATCATCTTGGATTTTACTCTCCCACCAAACCAATGCAGTACCTCCCATTCTAAGGGTAGCTAGCTCGATTTTGGAAGAATCATCCAAGATCTGTTGAACCCTGTGATATACTTCGATCTGCTTAAGCCAGTTATCCAATTTTTCTACATCCAATTCACCATTATACATAGGCAACTCAAATTTGACATCTAATTTTAATAAAGGAGAATTAGATGATTTTTGTGCAACTTTTCCTTGTGAAGAATGTCTTGGAATTTTAGAAGAAGATGAAGAGGATGAAGAAGAAGATGAGGACGAAGGTTCAGGAGGCTCACTACCACCTCCTACTCCTTTACCTTTTTCTTCTTTTGAAGTAGTTTCATTTTCTTCCTTTCTGTTCTTGCGTTCCCTTTTCCTTTGTCACTCTTACCTTTCTTGGAAAAGAACTTCCACCATAGCTTTCATTTCAAGAATTTTTTTTTTGAAAGCTTTGTCATCAAGCTCCATAAGGCTTTGTTCAGCTACCATCTCTGATCATGGAAAAATCCTTTGTTTTCCAATCTCTGGGTTGAATTCTTCCAGTGCACCTTCTCCTTGCTTCAGTTTCAACCCGGTTAACATTCACCACTTGCAATTTTCCTATTAAACTGCTTTGATACCAAACTTGATCTATAAAATAGGACATTAAAGTTTTCCAAAACTTAATCCAATTACAGATTTAATTCCTGATCGCAATAGTAATATGTGATTATGTATCTTAACCATTGAAATTATGACAAATAAAGTTCACTTATACTCTATCCTAGATTCTAGAGACATAAGCTAAGAAACTCAAAGAATCAAAATACTGAAATAATTATGAGAGAGAGAAGAAAAAGAGAGATCACCCTTGATAACAGAGTTTTCTTAACTTGAGCTACATCTTCGGGTTTGATTCTCAATGTTGGACCACTTTATTAAGATTCCCAAGCACCTAAAAATGCCTTCTTACAATTCTCCAAGCTTACAATAGTCTCCTCACAATCTCACTCACAACTCTTTACAATTCTTGGTGTAATATCACCTTGTAAAGTTCTCCAAAAATTCCTCAAAAGAGTATAAAATTTTCTCTCAAAACATCTGAATGAAAAAATCACACTCCTACCCCCCTTTTATACATAATTTTGCATATGGGGTTAAAAACCACCATAATAAATAAAATAACAAATTAACCCCCTCCTTTGGCTTTTATAATTATAAGCCTTACAAAAAACACACTAACCCGTTTATAAGAAAACAATAACTTCCCCATTTTAAAAAAAAATAATTTAATTTGTTTTTTAAACCCTTGTCATATTTCATCTCGGGCTTATTTGGTTTTAAGTTGTTAAGTTGTTTTTCTTTAAAATGGAGGGTTATTTCTTTGTTTTTTTTTATGAGTTTTTTTTTTTAGGAGATTTGGATCCCACAAAATCCAATGGATTTTTGTGAGATAAAATAAGCCTCCACACTTTATTTTAAAAAATAAAGCATGGTACGTGAATTTTTGTGAGATTTTTGCCACATCACCTGCAATTTCCATGTCACTATCCAGTCAATTGCCATGTCACATGTTGACATCATCAATTTGACTAAAACTTTGATTGGCTCTATTTTGCTCATACGGACTCCATTTTTGAAATTGAAGATAGTTCTGGAATCAGCACAACATGCACTATCACTTGGTGTCATTTTTTCTTGGATTTGAGACAATCAATTTTTAACCTTTTTGGACACCTAATTTTCCTGTTCTGAAAGATTCTAAGACTGTGATATTTTTTGAGGTTTTTGGATCCTCCTGGATTAGTTTGAAGCTGACATATAATAATAAAATTCTTGTTAGCGGATATATAAATGAGATCAGTAACTCATTTTGTATATGATGTATGAAGTGGTGAAAAGGTGTGTCTCCAAAAAAGTGTAGAACAACTACATTAGGTAATATCAGAAGATCTATCGAGTGAATTTTGTTTG
The DNA here is from genome assembly GCA_007258455.2 of Sequoia sempervirens. Lineage (NCBI taxonomy): Eukaryota > Viridiplantae > Streptophyta > Pinopsida > Cupressales > Cupressaceae > Sequoia > Sequoia sempervirens. The sequence goes on along the minus strand of VDFB02000013.1, from coordinate 155,980,006 downwards.
TGCAGTAGAAGGGGTTTTGTAGAGCAGAGCAAAACAAAGCAAAAGTGTGAATTGGACAAAAGGTTCAGAATCCATTTCATGTTCTTCATTGGAACTGAATCTAGGCATTTAGAGATGTTATTTTCTCAGTTCATATTTTGAATAAGTTTTAATTCAAACTCCTCTTGGACAGTGAGTCCTCTTTTGTATTTTGAGCAGTGAGCTTTAGGCAGTGTGCCTGAATGCAATTACATTCCCCTTTTTATCATACTTTTAACAGAGTATACTTTGTGGATTAACATCCACCGTGGTTTTTCCCCTAACAGGGTTTCCACATAAAAAATCTTGGTGTTCTTTGTCTCTCTAATGTGTGAATTGTTTATGGTTAATTGCTTATTCATCAGATCTTAAGTAAAGTTTGAAAAGTTTATCATTCTGTGAAAACTGATTCACACCCCCCCTCTCACTTGTCTATCCTTGTTTTTCCAACAATTGGTATCAGAGCAGGTTCCTCTTCTGAGTTTAATAGCTTGAGGTGGATCTTGGATTATAATGGGCGCAGGTGGTCTTCAGCAATAGCTTATGGTAGCACTTGATGATCTTGATCAGTCTAAAGCAGAGGTCATGGAACTAAAAGAAAATCGTGTGGTTGCCGAAAAATTCATTCAATCACTGAAGGATAAAATAAATGAGTCAAGGGAAAAGAGGAAAGAACTATGTGGTCAGTTGAAGCAAAAATAAAGTAGAGGCCTGAAATATGTTCATCCAAATCAAATCCTAAAAGAAATAACATAAGAATGTGAAAAGCTTGCTAAGGACAATATTGCTCTAAAGCTTGAAATGGAATATGTAGGGATGAAGTTAACCAAAGAGATTGAAGAAAGAAAGGAGGAGAATCTAGCCTAGTCCTTGAAAGAGAAGTCTGAGGAATGCAATAGAATTAATAGTGGATTCATTTAGCTAGAGATTGAACTGCAACAATCCAGAAACAATGAACAAGAACTTGAGAGATAGTTAGTTATTCTCAAAGATGAGCTTGCTAAAAAAAATGAGTTTAAGGAGAAGTTTAGGATCAGTTCTGCTAGGATTGATGAGATAACTAAAGGTCAAAAGGATGCAAATGATAAGTGAGGTCTTGGCTATGTGAAGGATGTGAGCTCTGGATCTGAACAAAAGGACCCTGAAAAAAAGAACAAAGGCAGAAGATATCCGGTAAGACAACCCAATGCTCAGAAATTTAATGGATATTGCTTTGTTTGTAATAAATTTGGACATATGGCTTCTCAGTGTAGAAGTAAGATAAACCCTAGCACTCCATCATTTTCTAGTCAGTGTTTTAAATGCAATAAGTTTGGTCACAAGTCATTAGAATGTAGAAGTATGTTTGTTAGCAAAAGGAATGTTAAATGCTACACATGTGGAAGATTTGGGCATGTTGCTAATTAGTGCAAATCATGAGGAAATCAATGGAATGGATGATATAGACAGAAAAATTCAGTATGCTACAACTGTAACAAATGTGCTCACATTGCAAGATTCTACACAGATGGAAACATGGACATAAGAGGTCTGGTATATCAAGGAAGAGATTCACAGAAAGGTGATAAGGAAAAAGGAAAAGAATATGTGGAAGAGATAAGAGATCAGATGAAGAAAATGTGGGTAAAGAAGAGTGGATTTGATGAATGTTAAAGCTGTACTAGAAGCTCCCTCTAGTAATTCATCTAGCAATTGATTTCAGGCCATTGGCCTAGGGGGAGTTTTCATGAAAATATTTTGTCCCCCCATATGTAGCTGGTTTTGGATTGCAAGAAGTTGTCTGCAATTGTGTCATTCATCCTCAAGTGTATTGGTGATCGCTTCTTGAAGGTTTGCAGATGGATTTTTCTCTTGCTGTTTGAAAACAGAGTAACTAAAACTTCTAGGGAAAAGCATTTAATGCGATAAGGAAGTTAGGTGTGCAAAGTTATAAAAGAACATTTGGGACCCTCATTTGTCACTATGCACCAAAGAAGAATAGATGGAGAACCTTTTTAGCAAAATTTTGAAGGAGCGAAAGTCAATTTAGCGGCGAATTCTCCAGGTATTTCTATTGTTTATCAATTTCATACTTATTATGTGATTGGTAGAACCCTGTTGGTATGAAAAATGAAGAAAATCAAAGGAACAGTAATTCTGGATGAGTATAGTAGTCAAAAGGTTAGGGGTGTAACAAATTTTTTGTCTGTCATCGAATTGAAGAAGCTTGGAGGAGCAAAACACAAGAATCTGGACATCTGGAATGAATTTCCTCATTTCGTCAATGCAGAGGTAGTTAGTTTATCTTGAATAGATTGGATGGTGATATCCTTACTCTAGATAAACCCTATCAAATTTCTAAGGATGTAATAAAAAATCTAATAGGTTTGTGCAATGTTGGTGATGTCCTAAAAAAGAAATTGATTTGAAATGTTGAGGTTGAAGCCCTAACCAATGCAAAAGGATATCAGAGGGCACTGATGATTACAACGATCAAAGATCCATTAAGAAGGTATATTGCATATGGAATTTCATACAAGATCTTCTTCAGAAATAGGGATGGTGCAACCTCTGTAGGCGCAGTCTATATTGCACACAAGATGATAATAGAAGATGAAGACTTTGGTCTATGTGGATTGTTGAAGGATCAGTTGATGAAGAATATGCAATTGACAATGGATATAGATTATTCTTTAAGGTTTGGTACCCTGGCTATATGCATTATGATGTATTTCCTAAAAAAAAATCCTCAAAATGACAATGTTGTATGGAAGGATAATATGTCGGTTTGCAAGAATTTTGTTAAGCATTTCAACTCTTTTGAAAATGGTGAACAAGCTTATGAAAGCTTCTTTAGGAACTTGTTAGGAAAGTTTGGTGTAAGTGATATTCCACTCTCGGTAAAAGTAGTTGAAGTTGGATCATCCTCCAAAAAGATGGAGAAAAAGCAAAAGAGAGAAAGAGAGTTGGTTGGTGACATCCCTCTGACACCTAAGTCAACAAAAGTTGAGGGAAAAGGGAAAGAGCAGATGATTGTGGATATAGTGGATGAATACTTTGAAGGATATACACCAAGAGATGAACCAAAACCAATCAAACCAGATGTGGTAATTGCAGAGGAGAGTGATGAAGAAGGTGGTCTACTCAAGTCAAAGATACTAAAATTTTTCCAAGAAGAAGATGGAATGTAAAATTTATCTGACATATGGATAAATGGTCCATCATATGAACATGACCTCATTGAGGACACTCTAGGAAGATACTTTATTAATAACAACATTCAATTGAAGAGTTTGCATAATGTACTTCCAGAAGAGTTTATTGAATGTATCAAGGAGGCTATGGACTTTGTATCTCAAGACAAAAAATAGGAAGAAATAATCTCACATTTGAAGATGCAGTTTAGGCTATCTGTCGCCAAACTGAAAAATAAAATGAATGTGTTAAGATAGTGCATTGACACAATAAACAAAATTTACAATTACTGTCTCAAGTGGCCTCACGTGATTGGAAAATATAAGGAAAATTTGGAACAAATTGAGAATGATCTTGTTAGAATCAGATAGGACTACAGTATGGTTTAGGGCAAGGATGGAGAATTTAAGAAGAATATTCATGAGTTGCAAGTTGAGCATGCAAAGGTTCACTCTGCCAGAAACACTCTTATGGACACTTTCTGGAAAGTGAAGGATCTGACTGAATGCATATTAGAGAAAATGGTTGAAGTTCTAAAGAAAGGAGAACAACTCAAAGAAACCATTACCATTCCTGAATCCCTTGTACGAGTCATCAACAAAACATTAGAAAATAATAGCCCGATAATTGCTACTGGGATTGCGATGGACTCTTGGAAGAAATTTCTCCTGGAAATAAAAGATAAGTATAAAATAATTTTCTAAATTTAGCAATAGTTGCAACATCCTTTTTCAATTGAGGGAGAGAATGCAATAAGATAGAATGTAGTAAAAATTCTAAGGGGAGAGAAAAGTAAGTTTTTGTCATTGATGTCAAAGGGGGAGAGAATGCAGTGGAAAATGCCTTAACATCCAAAGGGGGAGCAATGTTTTGTTGCGTTGAGGAATTTTGAGTTTTCACTAATGTATTTGACTCCACTTTCTGATGAAATTTTGTTGAAATATCGACAAACTATTGTCAGAATACCAACGAATCATTGAAATAATTTTTCGTTGCTAAATTTTCATCGCTTTCTTGACCAGTTTTAAAATGTCAAAATCACGACTCAGCTTCATTGGTTGCCGCAATGAAAAATGGATCTAGTGTTCGTCGGAATATCGATGAAATTTTCATTGATCTAGTGATGAACAATAGCTATAAAACAAGTGGCATGCCTCTTCCAAATCGTCGAAACAACATCAGAAGTTTGTCGAAATTATGAAAAAATGGGCAAGTCATTACAACGAAAGTTTCGTCAGAAGTATTGCAAATTCGTCGGACGCTTTTGGAGGTTCGTTGGTTTCCTTCATTGAATGTTCGACGAAACAATGCAATTTTAAATAAAAAAACCTCATGTGGAATTTGCACAAATAAGAATAAGAAACAAATAATGCATAGATATTTGAACACATCCAAAGTGTTCACAAAGAAATACAATAGATGATCTCTCACCAACAACAAAAATATAAAAATCACCATGACACTATGATATGGGCCTCACATCGTTTTGCAAATAATTAGTGAGAACATTTTTATTTTCAAAATTTTGTAGTACCTAGGACATCACATAGTATTTAACATGAAATTCCTCAAGACATACTTTCCTCTTCTTAAACTAGTGGCAACTTAACATCCTTCAAACTTGGATCCTAAGAACTTCTGCACATTTGCATAATGTGAGATCATATAAATAACCACAACATACACATGTAAAGGTTCACATCATTTCTTCGAATTGTTTAAGGTTGGGTTGTATAAAAATCAAGCAAAGTTATACAATGTTTAGTAGCTCAATGTTTAATTTTTATAGTTCACTAAAGTCATGACAGGAGAAATCACTTCTCAAGAAATGGAACATATAACAACAGGTCTTCATACCATACCTAGGTTAGCATGAAAAAAAGTTTGATGAATGCCTTACATCATGCCCAAATATAAGAGAAAGTGAGCAAGAAGAATCATACACAAGGAAAGAAAAAGGATTACAATCATGTGTTAAAATACAACCAAATATTCATACCTAATTCATGGCAGTAGGGGACAATAAACATATGTAACAAAATGAAAAAAAACTTTCCCTGTGCTTATTACATTGAAGTGAAATTACAAAGAAATTTTCCAAACCACAAAAATTGCTTTCAGACTATTCTTCTCCCATGGAGAAGACATGAAGTGGATATGCTATAAAGTCTTTTAAATCTCCACACTTTCCTAGTGCCCTAGTGGCCATGGATGCTCAATTTAGAGACAAAAAGGTGCTTAAACTATTTTATACGCCTGGAAGGAATTCCATTTTCATGGAATGATATAGTGCAGGGTATGTTCGAAGTGGATACATTGAAGATGCTTGAAACTTTAAGCAAATGTAACTAGTAGTTGATCTTGTGATTTTTAGTATAAGATATACATGCAAAAAATGAAAGCACATCTTTTACATGTAAATCGTTTGAAAAAATTCCTCAAAGGAATCTTGAACATGTGAAATATAGGAATTGAAATAACTCCTATTGGGAAGTATGAAAAATTATATATAGGTAAAAGCTTCAATAATTCTATATAGTTCAAGAAAAACTTCAAGGTTATTAATTCATGTCATTCTATACATTGTACAAATCTAAGTTGAATGCAACTAATTTGAAAATACCATGATCCATTTAATGAAACAAATCACATGTGTTGTATCTTTCATGGATGTCCATGCCCTGTTCCAAGGCTGCAATTTTACCACAAACTCGAAGAATGTTGTCAAAAGTTGTTGACATTGGCTCCACTTGACAATTGGACTTGGTCCAGTATGACACGAATATCAAAGGTACTATGGGAAAATTTGAACAGTGGCCTAGGGCTATATAGCAATAATTAGGAGATATATGTCTTCTTCTAGGACATATTGCAGAAACTACATTACCCTTGACCGAATTACTCACCGTTCCCAAAAACATCAGCATCATGCCTATGCCACAACAATATATAGGGGAGAGGACCTCATAGTTGAGCACCCTAAATTTGTGCTTCTAATTATCCTATGTGGAAATTTCAAATCACTCCCAATTCTTTACATCAACTTACTTGACAAGTCCCTTGCTTATAACTAAGGTTTCAAAGCCACATTATCAAATATGATGCCACATCAGCATGCTTTTTGTCAAGGTGTCCAAAAAGACCCAAAAAGAAAAGTGAGACCAATATTTATGCATTCACAACATGTTTTATTGAGAACTGATGTGTAATCACATGATTGGTTTCTTTTTAGATCAAAGTAATACATTTTGTTTAATTATGGGTAGTCATCATCAACACTAACAACTTTAAAGTCACAACTACTGGTCCAATATTGTTAAAAATATTGGGCATTATATAAACCACTACTATCAATACTATTGAAACATTCTCAGGTAATGGGTCCTCTCCCCTAGATTAAATTAAGGAAAAAATTATTGTAAACACAATATGTATAGAAGAATATGAATGTAAAGGAAAATGGATATTAGCAAAACATAAATGTAAATAAAAGTAGTGTGAGCAGAAAATGAATCTAAATTGGTCTTGAACAAATAAAATCATGCCCAATTAACATTATGTTATATTGACCTTGTACTCATGGCCATTGCCAATCTTGAAGGTTACTTTGATGCCTTCTGTAGAAACTCTCTGGCCATGAGGAAAGAGAAGGCGGGAAATCCAAGTTTATATTGATGACTTCCTGACAATAAAAAAGAAACAAGCAACCATTCAACCCTATTAGAACAAAACAATCGTATGAATTTATTTTATTTTTTTTACTGGCTAATGGATAGTGAACCTAGTTCTCTTGAATTGAGATACTACTAAGATGTGTTGATTGGTGATTTTAGACTACCAATATTTTGCTTCAATCCCTATAAGTTACTTTTGTCTTAAATATATTCAAGATAAATCTGCAAAAAAATTCCTTGATCTATTAGAAATTATGTAGATTATTTTGTTAATACTTCTCCATTTTGATATTTTATTTCAAAAATTCATAGAAACATATGTAATGCCATATTTGAAAGTTACATATTTTAATTTTACTAATTCTATAATTATAGGATTTGATTCCAACAATTGTGAAACGCATTGGCAATATGTTGGATGAATGAAGTAAACTATGCAATTGGCAGGTGTAAAGCCAAATTCCTTAACCCTTGCCAGCATCCTTCTTGCCTGTTCTAAAACATGTGCTTTGGAACAGGGCATGAAAATCCATCTAATTATAATGAAAAGGAGATTTTTGTCAAATATTATAGTTGGAAATGCTTGGGTAGATATGTATACAAAATGTTGAAGCATAGACAAGGCAATGAACCGTTTGACAAAATGCCCCAAAGAAATGTGGTCTGATGGAATTCCATGATTGTAGGATATGCACAAAAGGGATTATTTAGAAGGATTTACAAACTTTCAAGCAAATGCAATTGGTAGGTGTAGAGCCAAATTTTACAATTTTGGCCAGCATCTTGCTTGTCTGTCCCAAAATGGGAGCTTTGGAATAGGGTATGGAAATCCACCAAATCATAAAGGAAGGGAGATTGTTGAGTCATTCCATATTCATTGTTAATGGCCTAGATACTAAATGGTGTTTTTAAGACCTTAAATCGCCAATAGAGGTGTGGTGAAGTTTTCACAAAAAATTAACCAATCATTTAGGATCTTGAGGGATACAAATTTAGCGGATGCAAGGATTGGTATGGGAAATTGATGTGCCATGATGATCACAATTATGTAAATTAATTCCAATTAATTATAATTAATTATATTTATGCTAGAACAATTCAACAAATTGATGAAAATGGATGAATTGAATTCCATAAACATAATTGTTGTTTTAATCACATACTAAATGGTGGTTTTAAGACCTTAAATGGTGGTTTTAATCCCATCTCCATCCCATCGATATAGGTATAATATGTCGATGGGATGGATTTAAATAGGAGTATTTTTATGTATTTAGTGTTTTTTTATGGTGGCAAGACAATAGAAGACCAGAACACAAGAATATGTTGTCGTTTTAAGACAAAAACTAAGTTTTTCCACCCAAAAATGAAGGTTTCAAGTAGGGTATTGAAGGAATAACGCATGCATGGGCTAGGAGATGATTCTAAAAGAATAAGAAGACAAAATGAAGCATGTTTCAATGATTGGTTGGAGTATTAGAGGTTTGTAAGTATGTGTTTCATGAAACCCTCCCTGTTTTGGTGCTTGTTCACCCTATAAACAAGGGTTTATGGTTCAGGGAGTTTTAAAGCTTTTCAATCCTTAAATTTTATTGAATCTTGAGTTTTGTGGCATGTATGGTGACTGTTTGAAGTTTATTGGTGTTTTGGTGAAGATTTATGAGAACTTCCTTTGCAAAATAGGCCTACTTTAGTAGCCTTTTAGCAGTGCATAGTGTAAGAACCTGATGATTTCTTTAAAGCAGAATATTGAAAGCTTTTACTATGTTGATATGGATAGTAAAATTTCTTTTAATGTGTATTTGGCTTTTGGAATTTGACTTTGGTTTGTGGGATTCACCCGCTTTAGGGTATGGAAGCCTATTTAAGAAGTGGTGCTTGTTTGCATGGATAATGGTAATCTAATTCAAAACAATGACAAAAAGAATTGTTAGTGGTTGGAAACTATTGTATTCATGTTGACAAAGATGTTTCAAAGTTTAGGACAAGGCATAGAAGGCATTGTATGTTGTTTTTAATGATTTAGGTATGGTGAATCTAATATGCATGAATGATGACTTGACTACAAAAAGGACAATAAGTTGGAATGGGTAGAGTTGTGAAGTAGACGATTGATTGTTTCTTTCAAAACATGATGAACCTATTGTCTTGAAGGTCTGATAATTGGTTATAGTGAGAAGGTATAGATGGTTGTTAATGTGCCTTGGTGATTTGGTATAGGTGTTTGATTGTTTTGCCTTGAAGGGATACAATTGCAATGCAGATTGATATGATGTAAAGTAGAGGATGTGAATGGTTCTATAATCATGGTTTTGTTGCAATGACATACAAAGGAACAATGTTGAGAGAACAAATGCAAGAAAATAGATCATAGAGCAAGAGTCATAGAGCATGAAGCTTTTTGTGGAAAGACTTGTTCCATGAATTTTTTGTGGAAAGACTTGGAGGCATGAAGCATACGAGGACATGAGTCTTAGGTTTAACATGCTAAATTTTAAGACATGGAAAGTGATCATAGATATGAATTTGTAAACAATCCAAAAGACTATCCTATGCCCTTAGCAAATTTTATGACTGTGATGTATTTTCAACGGTTTTATGCACTGTGAGTGATTGGTAGACTATGGTTTATCCTCCATAGGTATTTATGAAATATGTTTACCCTTAGTAATGTATTAATGACTATTATCATTTTTGTCAAGACAAAGATTAATGACTAAGATTGAAGCATTATGATAGTGTGCTATTTATGGTTGTGGCTTAACAAGGGTAGATTTTGGTAAGGAAGACAGTAAGTTGAATGAATGTAAGTAGAGAAATTTTTGCATACCTGTAGATGGTACAAAATTTCATGGTTAAGTGGAAGCCTCCCATCAACAACAAGATCCAAATATCCATGTATCTATCTCAATCGAGCCTCTAAACCCTTCAGAGCTGTAAATTTTTCCACTAACCTGTTATGCACAAAAGTCAAATTTTAGAGTTATGTCACCACTAAAAACAAAATAAACAGACCTTTGAAACCAAATCCACACATGACACAATGTGGTATTCATACAAATCCATACAAACAAACTAAACTCAGAACATTGGAATGGAAACAACTTCAAATTATGATGAAGAGCATGGATTCGCTTTACTCAACTGGAGGCACATTTCACAATAATGGGTTCTTCATCTAAAACATTTGTATGAGGTTCAAATAGTAAAGATATTGATGAAAGATAGAGGAATTAAAAAGATACTTGGATCTAGTTGGATTGAAGTCTGTAAACTGGTACATGTTTTTTGTGTACGAGTGATATCACATCCACAAACATGGCAGAGCTATGCAAAGCAAAAGAAATTGGCTTGGAAAATGAAGGCATTGGGGTATAAAGAATCATTGTTTTGCCACCATAGTGAAAAGTTAGCACTTTCTTTCATCTTTGTATATTGGTTTGATGCTTCAAACGATGCATTTCTTATATTGAAAAGTGCATTACCTTATTGAGCTTCTCTTTTTTTCGAGAATAGTTTAATATTCTCTACTTAACAGGGCTAACCATGTGACGGTGGAAGCTCATTTAGCCCCTCCCCGCCCCCTCACATCACTCTTAATTCCTCATACTCGATCATATAAAATTAGTCATTAATTCATCCATTAATAAAATATAACACTCATTCATTAACATATAACATTCATTCATTAACATATTCACATTCATTCATTAACATATAACATTCATTCATTAACATATTCACATTCATTCATTAACATATAACATTCATTCTTTCAGTTTTTACATATTATCAAAAATATGGTTGTCATAATATGATTACAATCACTTTTTATTTTATTTTTTGCAGCTAAAAAAGAAGTGGAGTACTTTTTTCTAAATCATATGTCCCCCCTTCGGTTGTTTTACGCTCTGCTCATGATCTTAATGTATGCCTAGTCATGTACTCATGACATGGGCGTTGCTGCAAGGGGGGGTCTATTGCAATAACAAAGAAATGTTAAATTCATATGTTTTATTATTATTGTTACAAGCATTTCATTAATTAAAAGAGCATTAAAGTGGTTCTCTTTACCTGATGAGGCCACATCATGTTCCTAATCTTGTCTTATAGCCTCATGCTCAACATGTTGAACACCCTCTAAATCCTGATCTGGAGTTGAAACATGAAAGGTTACATTAATTAATACGCCAATTGCAATTAAATATGTTTAAAATAATATTAGAGTGGTTCTCTTTACCTAATGGGGCCACACCATGTTCCTGATCTTCTCTAGCCTAATCATGCTCAGCATGTTGATCACGCTCTACATGCTCTAAAGTTGAAACATAAAAGGTTACATTAATTAATACACCAATTGCAATTAAAGATGTTTAATTGTATTAATCCATACTGCATTTTGTATAGCACATGAATACATCCAGTATCGGGATGCAAACCATGACCTTCATCTGCAAGTTGTGCTCCACCCTCACCAGGTTGCATTCCAATCTTATGTGCAGTATTATCATTGCTTGTTTGTTTAAAATAAATAGGAACATAATTACTTTATGGTGGAAATTACTATTGAATAGATTGCACAAGTATTCAATTTTAAATAAATTTTATTGAGTTTATTTACCTGCGTGTCGAATGCAGTGGAAGATTGTGTTTGCCCAGTCAAGACTCATAGGCATTCAACCACGACTCCATAGCCTTGCTAGAAGGAAATCTTCAGGTCCTCTTCTGTGCACACTTTGTTGAATTCAGAGCCCTACATTTTTGCATAAGATCATGAATTTTGCTTCTATGGCGTGATAAAACCAAAATTGTTTGCAATTTATTATTTGGATGCAATATTTCATTTATTGATACTTACAATTTGTGCGGCTAATTTCATATAACCACCAGAGCCAAGTTTGTGTTGCCCGTGTTTTTCTAGGCTTTCCTTTGTTGCCTTCAATGTGTTGGGCAGCCTATGAAAATTTTGAAATACGTTAGATTATGTAAAAAGAAAGAGTAATAAATATATAATTAAATTGTTGATAGTATCACATACCTTCCTTGGCGTGGTGGTGTCTTTCCTTTTTTCTTTTCAGCCTTCTCATTTCCATCTGACACCAGGTCCTTCCACTCCCTCTTCGAAATCATGGGGGGACACTCATACTTTTTGTTCTTCTCTAAATGTGACCTATATTGGTCCCTCACATACTTTAGATAGGTACCAACTTTCTTAAGGACCTTGGTTCGGTTGAATGTTTTATCACCGAACATCACAACTAAACGGTTAATGAGCTCATCTTTTAAATCTTGATTTTGGGCATTCCACCATGTACGTATGGTGGGCTCGAAGAGCTCTAATGTAATATCACTTAGATGTTTATAAAAAACATCATTTCCTACAAAATGATCATGGGATCATTAGTTTAAAAATAGTGATCAATAAGTAAATTTCAATTGGATTATATATAATAATAATTAAAACATTTTAAAGTACCTGGGACCTTCTCTATCTTTATGGGAACAAAATCCTCGGTCACCAAAAATGTGACCGGCAATGTTCTCGTACTAGTAATACAGGAAGATCCAAAAAATGCTGCTAAAACATCACCAATACTAGTGGCCATTAGGGGAAATTTACATAAAAAATGGGCCTCCTAAGGATGACATCATTAGCTTTTTAAGTTATCAAAAATCAACTAAAAGATGACATCAACTTGTACAATGACATCATCCAAAATAAAACTTTCTAAATTTTTATGAATTAACTTATGATGGTTAATTTAACTCTACATATCCTATTCTATCTCATTCATCTTTCTAAATATGAAATATTTTTTTTGTTTTTTAGATTTATATTCTTAAGTTCTATTAAGTTCTATTATAGAAATTTTTATATTTTCAAAAAAAAAAAATTATTCTTTAAGAAAAAAATATAAAAAACATTAAAAAAACATTAAAAAATCATTTATGAAATGCTACAAAAATAAAAATTTCTTTAATTATTTTTAATAAATTCAAATATTCTAATATTTAAATGTTTAGCATCTAAATATTTTAATCTCAAAATTTTATTATCTTTAATTATTCTTTAATTATTTTTAATAATTTCAAATATTCTAATATTTAAATGTTTAGCATCTAAATATTCTAATATCAAAATTTTATTATCTTTAATTATTTTTAATAATTTCAAATATTCTAATATTTAAATGTTTAGCATCTAAATATTCTAATATTTCAAAATTTTATTATTTTAAAATTTTCAACGGCCTTTTATAAGGGTGTGCTCACTTTATGTGATGCACTCCTCCTTTTAAGGGGGAGTGCTCACATTTAGTGGGCCCCCTTATTATTTTATTTTTTTTAAAATATAAATATATTTTAAACTATATATATATATATATTTTAAACTTTAAATATATTTTTAATTTTTTTTTGAAAGAAAGATCATTTAAAAGATTACTTTCTTTTTTGTTAATTTTCATTATCTTTTACTTTGCCACTTTTTAAATAATTTAAAAAAACAAATAATCAAGAAAAGAAAGTGAACTCAACTTTTTTAATAAATTATAATAGAAATATAAGTTACCAAACTTGAGTTTAAGAGTTTTTAAATAAAAAATAAATAATGAAGAAAGTGAACTTGAGTTTTTTAATAAATTATAATAGAAATATATGTTACCACTTTTAAAATCATGGACATCAATTTTTTAAGGAATTATAATAGAAACATGTGTCCCCACTTAACTCATGTAGTTAAGTAATTTATATTTTTTATATTTAAATAAGTTGTACTATATGAGATAATTTTTGTTTTTTTAGAGTTCCTTAGGAAGCCCATTTTTTATGTAAATTTCCCCTAATGCTCTGCATCCCCAGGTACATGTCCTGATGCATGTTCTAGCATGTGTTTGCTGCCAGAGGGTGCACTACCTAATGCCTGCATGCTATGTGTTGCCAAAATTTTAGTCAAAAATATAGGCATGGATGATGGGGTCGGATGATGTGATGTATGCGTAGGAAGATCAAGATGGACACTTGTACCAATCCCTACTCCTTGGGCAGCACCTGCAGTACCCTAATCATGGCCAGTAACATCATGAGGATGCAAAAAATCCTATAAAAACAACACATATTTTAGTTCATTACATAAAAGAGTACAAAATATAAAACCATGAATGAACTTATGTTATAATTAAAGACCTCATGACAACTTACTTGCAAGTTTTGTGCTCTCTCAGTCAATATTTTAACCCTCTATCTTATCTCATCTATTTGAGGCACTATGAATAACAACTGAAGGATTTCTTCATTGCATTTTTTTTTGGTTCCTTATCATATCGAGATGGTTTGTTGAATATGCGATGTCATCATCACATAATAGTGATTGCACCTCCCTATGGATGCTCTCCTCTACTGCTGGTGCCTTTCCCCGATCAGCGGACTACAACAAGAATATTAAAAACATTATCGAAATTAACCCAATAAACTTATGAAAAAAATATAATAATAAAACATTTTGCTCATATCTAATTTGTACAATTACAATGAGGTAAACCTATCACGTAGAAGCACCTGAAGATGCATCGCGATCTATGCTTTGGGTCAGAGCCTTCCCCATACGATCAATGTCCTGCTGTGACAAAAATTAAATATAAAAAATATTGCCGAAATGAAACCAATAGACTTACAAAAAAAACAAAATAATAAAATGGTATATTGGAGTCATTAATTGGAGGTTGGGTAAAATGGTATATAATACGTACCACCCCCATATTAACTATGTTTGTATCTAAATGATTCAAATTGTAATTGATTAGCAACTCTTCCCCTGCAGTTATTGATTTTATCACACATACAAATACACAGTTTCCCTCGCGTGCCTCGAATATGCAATTGGGTTGCTTATTTGTTGACCCAGGTCATGTATTTTTATAAACCCACAATATTCCCTAATTCTTTTGGCCTTCTATCAATGTACATAGCCACTCCTTTATTTTGATCCTTATCTTTTAGTTGTATATAATTTGTTGATAGTGCATACCTACACATACTTTGTGTATATCGAACTAGTTGAATCCAATCTTTGTAACTGTAACAGGGTCCGACATACTCCATCAATTTAGTAACTTTTTCATAGCAGACCTTTATGTCATCCATGCAAAATATTCTCAAACTATGTAATGACGATGGTGCTATGCGATATATCCTCTTGTTGACACAAAAATTAGTGTTTATTGGAGGAAGTTCCTTGGGTACCCATTATTTCCGTAGTTGTTTGTACCTCAAGGGCACCTCGATGTTTCCTATGCTCTCATCATCATAAGAACATGACCCCCCTTTAGCAAGAAAAAATTCTATGCGTTTATGGAATTTTTTTCTAATCTTTTGACCTCTAGTTGATCTCCCTCTTTTAGACCTACTACATGTCTCACTTTCATCTTCTCTTCCTAAATTTCCCTTGCTCAAGGAAGACAGATCTGACAAATACCTATTTGGTGGTACCTACACTCATAAGGATGTTGGATGAAGTTATTTCATGGTAATGTGATCCCAAGGTGACATTATGATTAATCTATCATTTCATCGCTAGAATTTGACAAGTTATAAGGTAATCAAGTCTTGATAGATTGCAAGTTATTATTACTACCGTCCAAATGTGTCCATCACAAACCAAATCTACTTAACGTTTTAACTCCCAAACTTTGTAACAAGTGTTAAACATGACTATGGTCCACCAATTACACAACCAAAGCCTCAAATATATTCTCTAATTGTAATCAAAAGACTTTTTCTCTTCATTCAAGTAAATAAACTTGAAGGGAAACACCACCAAGAGGTTTATTGGACACCTACATGACTAAAAATAGCAAGAAATTTACATTTAATTTTCATATGTCTAAGTGGTTAATGGGGAGGGAGTGTGTACTAGGCCTGGTTAAGTCATCATAAGTTTATGCTCTAGCAATAAAAATTGTTTAAGTCATCTTAAATCTTCATGTCTAATTGCTAGGAGACTTTTGGTATGTTTTAAGGTAGGATGAGTGGTTGCATCAATGTTCTAGTTCTCTATGACAAGGTTTCAACATCTTCAAATAGTTAAAGTTAGTGCTCATAGTCATTTGAAACAACAACATTTTGATTATGTATGATGGTAGGATTTGATAACTTAAAAGAATTGGCTACCTAACAAACTTCAAGTTAAAAGAAACTTTTTTCAGTTTAAGGGGTTAGCACTTTCTTTCATCTTTGCATATTGGTTTGATGCTTCAAATGATGCATTTCTTATCCCACTTCTATCATATCGTATTCCCATCCCATTGCAATTGTTACAATTGTTGGAGGAGTTGATTCCAAAATTTCATATCAAATACCACGCTCTTGAAGCAATTTTTTTGTGTTTTTACTATTTTTTTGAAGTTCTTTTGTGTTGTATGGATACGTACAAGCTTGAAATGCTCTGAGATCATTGGTGTAGATAAATATATGTGTTACCTTTCATTTTAATTTGTTTTGAAGTGCTAAATCACTATTTTGTGGGAGAAAACAATCAAATACAGGGATTGCCCTATTTTGTCTATGTAAGCGTTTGAGGGCTAAATAGAAATGACATCCACCAATCCACCCATTGTCTTGGAACTGTAACTCGGTGGATTGGTGTGCAACATGGTATGATAGAGGTTCATTGCATTTAGGGGTTTTTTAAAGCAAGAAACTTGGCATTGAATTGATGCCCTAGGGATGAAAGGGGCAATTTTCTTGTGAATTTTTGGTTGTTAAGTCAGGGTTTGTCAATTTGATGGATATCTTGGTAGAGTCATGGTGACACTATTTTATGGTCCAATATCTACTTCAAAAAATATTTCTCTAACAACTCTAAGAGCTATAATGGGATGGCATTAAAGGAACCTTCCTATGAAGGATCTTCTAATGAAGGACCTTTGAATTAAGGTCTTCATTTGAAGGTCCTTCATGCAAAGGTTCCTTTTATAAAGCATTTTGGACATGAAATATTTAAAATAAAAAATACCTTCATTTGAAAGTCTTAACATGGCATCATTTTTGAATGAAGGTTCTTCATTCAAAGGTCATGACGACATCACCTTCAAATGAAGGTTCTTCATTCAACTGGTATTTTGTAATTTTGGGATTATATTTTTGCCTCATTCCACAAGTGGGACACACTATTGTGCAATAACTCATTAACAAAGAGATGAATGTGTGATAATAATTTAGGGTTAAAAATAAATCCATTTGAGCCTTTTATAAATGAAAGGACATTTGATGCAATCATATGCCTTGTCAAAGTTTTAACTTAATAGTAAGGGCATCATGAGTAGTTTGTTGGGCCAATTCAACAATATCTGATGCAAGGATTGAATTGTCTAGAATGTATCTACTATCAAGAAATCCAATTTGTTTACTTGTATGACTATATATCAAGCAATAGGTTTAATTGTGATGGCAATGATATTGACAAAGATTTTGTAATCTAGGTGTTGAGAAGCATAATTGGCCACCATCCTAGGAAAGATTCTTCATTCTCACTTTTAGGTGTTAAAATTTAACAATACCTTGATTGATGAAAGAGCCCAAAGAGCCTTTCTCCATGGTATCCAAGTACACATAGCAGCAGTTTTCTCTTATATGGCTGGACATGATTTAAATAACTTATCTAGGAATTATTCATTTAACCTAAGGTTTTCTCATAATTCCACGATTGGAAAAGAATGATCAAATTCTTTTATTATAAAGAATTGGTCTATGTGCCTCTAGTAATCACTATAAATGTTTGTAAGGATAAAATGACTAATTGCATCAGGTAGGAGAGAATCAACTTTGAGTTCTTCAAAGATTATATTCCTCTATTCATAATTTTTAAGGGTTGTGTGTGGAGGAGGTTATCACTACCAAGAAGGGAGGAGACCTTTCCTTGCATATTTTTTTGGTGGAGGTATTAAAGAATAATTGTATGCCTTTATTTCCATTCATTAGATCTAGCTTATCCTAGCATATACTTGGGCTCCTTTGCTCCTATAAACTTCCATTTGTTTGATTTTATGTTATGTAAGTGTAATTCCATGCTATGTTGAAATATAAGAGCTAGGGGAGGCCAAAAGGAAATAACCCCTTTTTAGTTGTACCTTCAAATTTTTTCTTATTGTTTTATGTTTTTAGCAACTTTGTGGACATAAGATTTGAGGTAGGTCATACAACAAAGAATAACATGTTCCCACCAACAAATTGAACCTCAAAAGTTAGTGGGACTTAATTATGAGTTCTAGATGAGAATGATGACAATGTCAATCTTTTTGGAGGAGGTGGGAGGCATTAAGCTTAACGTGGAGGATGTTGGGGGTAACTAGGTGGTCAACTAGCTAGATTGACATGAGCACATGAAGGATCAATAAGAAAAGGAAACTATAAGTTCAAGTTGTGCAAGATGATTGAAAGGGGAGGGACAAACATAAAGATTGGAGGAAAAATAAAGATAAAGTGGTCAAATTCACTAAGCTTGTAGAGAGGGCTAATTCTACAATTGCTTCAAAATCATGAGATGAAGGCTATGTGAGATGAAATCCTAGACCTCAACCAAGATGTGGGTAGATTATGGGATTTTTTCCAAGACCTGAGGCCGGTCGATAAAAATGTGAAAGACTAAGCTATTTTATTTTTTATGTCTTATCTTATACCATTTTACAAGAATGGGGGTGCTAATGTACGAGATCTTTGGAAACTAGGCATGAAAATTGCAAGTTAAAGAGAATGGGGGTGCCAAACTTATAGTACTCAATGTCCCTTGGTCGTCAATTTTCCCTGAGTGCCCTCAACCTCGTCCTCAGTGCTAGTATTGATCTTGTTTTCACTCCTCCAAAATCTTCCTCGGTGCTCGTATTGACCTTGTTTTCACTCCTCTAGACTCTTCGCCGGCGTTGGTATTGACCTTTTTTTAACTCCAAACTCTTCCTCGGTACTGGTATTGACCTTGTTTTCACTACTCCAAACTCTTCCTCGGCGTTGGTATTGACCTTTCACTTCTCTAATTTAACGAGCTACAACCTGGTTTCGTTAGTTTTTAGAGTATGTTAATTAAATTGAAAATTATGTCACCATTTAGCTAAATTTTAATATTCTAAAATATAGTTAATTATATATTAGCTATATTTTACATAATAAATAATATAATTATTCGACTTATTATAATTATATATTATATTCTTTAACAAAATTATTAAATACATATAAATTATTATAATTAATAATTAATAATAAGTATATTTTTATATAATACAAGATATAATTAATATAATAGTAATATTAGATTAAATTATATATAATTTAATTATATTTATTATTATATAATAGTATATATAGGCTTTTACCTGATATTTTAGAGGATTTTACCATTACACTATAGTTGGTTTACCATTAAATGGCAGTTGAAACTTGTTTTCCAACAACACAATAGTGGTTTCCAGGAATGAGATTTCAATGTCATTGATCTTCTTCATCCAACTCTTTGTCTGTATCATCCGATCCAAATTCGACATTGTAAGGATTGGTCATATCATCATTGTCGTCATTGATATCAGTTTCGATAATGTCATCATCCACATGGATATAATCTTCATGAAAATTAACTCCTTTGTCATCATGATCTAGTTCCTCTTCATCAACTAACTGTTGATCCTGATCATCATCTACATCATCTTCTAGTTCTTTGGTATCTTATTCTTCTACCATATTATAATTTACCGACCTTCCTCTTGGATCATGTCTAACAACAAATGACCAACCTGGTTTACCTGAAACCTCTGACTAAAATACCTGCTCACATTGGCTTGGAAGAACATAGGGCTCATTTCTAGCTCGCTCGATCGACCTTGTATTAACCATGGTAAATCCATTATCATGTTTAATAAAAAATTTATCAGGTTCATTTTCATTCAATCATAGCCTACACCATAAGACAACGAACAAAACTAATTTGAAGGACTTAAAGTCACACTCAAGTATATCATCCAAAATCCCATATTATCAATTTTCTGAGACTTCTGGATGTATGCCGCTTCTAGATGAAACATTAGTCACTTGAAAGACTGTATTTATCCTAGAATCACAAGTTTTCTTTGTGTCATGCAACTTTTTGATTTGAAATTTATGACCATTGCACCACATAGCCTTGTGGTGTTTCACCTGCAATATGTCAAACATGTAAAAATTATTGCAATATCGTCAGTTGATAAACATATTTATTCTTGGTCGAATGTATGCAAAGAAAAAAAACTCAACATATGTATTCATCAATATAATTGAAAATAATTAAATAATATGGGTGATTAATATATTTATGCATACCTATTTATCTCTTAAACCATATGCTAAATCAATTTCCTTTGGTGTAACATTGGAATCTCCATTACGATGAGCTTCTTTAACCAATGAAGCCACACCTTCCCATGTTAATGTGTGACCAAATTGTTGACATCATTCAATCCATACCATCATCCAATCAATATTGTTTGCAATGTACAAATGTAGTGCATCCTGTAATGCCCCTCCGTTGTGACCTTTCCGGATTTTGTGTAAGTGTTTAATTGCGTTATTGTTGTTTTGTGTGTGATTAGTTTATGTAGTTAGCATAATATTTGATGGAAATTGTACTCAATTAATTAAAATAGCATTGAGTAAATAAAACTAGAAATAAAGATGAAAATTAAATAAATTAGTTTTATAAAATATTAAGTAAAGAGTTATTAATAAATAAATAAACTAATTGTTTTGAAAAAGTATTCTTTAATGATATTCGATAATAATTAATAATTTATTAGTTGTTCAAAGATCATTATTATAATAAGGAATTTAAATAGATAGGAAGCTGAAGTATCTTAAACAAGGAAAGATGGAAAGAAACGATACCTTTAGAGCATTTGGAAGTTGAAGAGAACTGGTGAATATGTAAAATAAATAATAACTTTATTCAGCTTATGGGGGGGGAGAAAACCAGTCTGGAGAGATTGATGGTGGTATTCGAAAAAGATTTGGGAAAACCTTGAAACAGTGGGCTTGAGAAGATGGGAAGCTGAAACTCGACACCAAGTTCATAGCCGTGCCAATTGATTTCATCCAGGTTTTTCGTTACCTATACTTTAATTCTGTTTTGGGAAAAATGTATTAGCATTTTGTGAATTGCCTCTTGTAGCAAGCAAACTTTCGTTGTGTTTTCCATTTTTCAGAATTTTGTTTGAAATTAATATCCTGCGAAGATAATATTGTTGATATGCTAGTCATTACGCTTTGGTGCATCTTCCATCCATAATCTGTTGTAGCTTCCAATCCTTATTGTATACAGTTTCCAAGGTATACGCTTAAGTCTTCAATATTATGTCAATCTGAATGATTTCTTAATTTCTTTCACCTTGGCCAACGCATGGAAGGTAAGGCTTCTAGATTTGGTTCATCCATTTGTTCCTCGTAGAAATCACCCTCTAGTTGGATGTTATGCGTCGGCTTAGATATCTCAGGAGTCATGAGGGTTATTGACTAACCTATCCCTTTGGATTTCAAACAATTCAATGCATAGAGACTGAATCCCTGAATCTGTCCTTCCAGCGACCGGTTTTAGATTCTAGGATGGCGAATTGTCAAGGGTCGACGCTCTCTTTCTCACCTATAGGTTATGTTTAATACATTGCTATGCATTATTATCGCTGTTAAATTTTAAGTTGGGCATATTGTTTGTGGCTGTCAAGGCTGAAGGAAAATGGCTTCTCACGTTTTTTGCAACCGTAACCATCTCAAACTTGGAGGAAGCTTGGTTCGTGTGTCTTCTCTGATGCCGTCAATGAGCAGATTGTTCAAGTGAAGAAATTGAGGACCAATGAGCAAATTATTTAATTCTCTTGGTCTGCGCAATGTTTCAAGCCTTTGCCAATTACCTTCGTTCAGTCAAAGCTGAGAGAAATTGATGTTATTGGATACAGTGTTTAGATGAGCTCCTTCACATAGTCTGGTAATCTAAATTTATATAATCTCCCAGATACCATTGGCAACCTATCACAACTGCAGTGTTTTGGATCGTGTATAAATTTAAATAGTCTCCCTGAAACCATTGGCAACCCGTCACAGCTGCAACTCTTAGACTTGCATAGGGGTAGTAAATTAAATAATTTCTCTGATATTATTTGTCAAAACTGTCTCAGCTGCGTACCTGATCATAATAGGAAGTTTTCAGGTTTAAATGATTTCTATGATTTTAATAATCAACCGGTCTCTGTTGCGGCTTAGTTTAGTGACAGCATCAATAATGTTAACATAAACAGAATGGTTAACAAATGGATATCTTTTCAAATTCTGACATCACGTTATATCATTGTCTGCATAATAATTTATTATTATCCACCTGTTTAAGATAATAGGATTCATAGGCAGTGATCTAAGAATAGTATAGTACTATAGTCATAATATATATATATATATAGGTAATAATCTGGTAGAAGGCATTTCAAACAATAACCTGTTCTTCATATATATATAAATGAATAACAAAAAGGTTCTCATTTCTCACTTTAGTTATATTGGAGTGAATATTGTATTTATATTGTGTATGTAGAATTGATGAAAATTGTTTTGTAACAAAGTGATTCCTAGATGAATAAATGAGAAATTCGAATAGCAAGGAAGATAAATTAACTTAGTATATTTAGGTGTCTTTTTGGTAGTTCTTGGAATCATGGTGCCTCTTGGCTTTAGGTGAATTATGTGGAATTAAGAGGTTGAATGTTATATGCATATAGCTATAGGGAAAGGAGTCATTATTGTGATAAATGTGTAGTGAGATAGATATTAAAATATGTCTCTTTGTTTTCTTTAAATGGACTTGAATGATAATAGAAGAGATAGGATATAAAGGAAGCCTTAAATACTAGTTTAATGTTATCACTTTTTGTAGTTTAGAAGAAAGAGAATGATTAAATAGTTTAGATGATTAATTGAATAATATTAAGGAAGTTTTTGAATTATATCATCGTAAATTTATTAACTTGTTTTATATAAAGGGATTAAGTAATCTTGACAATAGGAGAGTGATAGAATTAGGAATGGAGATTGTTGTATAATGTGTAAATTGGACCATATTTGTTTTAATTTTGTGTTTGGAAGAGTATACTTGTGATTAGTGTCTTATGGCTTAAAAACATTAGGTTTTATCTTCACTTCGCAATATTGTGCTATCCTTAAATGTTGGAAATGATTGATCTTTAAAATAATGTTCCTTTTAGATTGTTTCAAGTTACCTCTTATTGAATGCATGGTTATATTGTAATTGAATGTGTGGTTTTATGGATTGTTTTGATAGACCCTTTCAATGTGACTTTTCGTGAGTTGATTTTGAGTTGGAGATTTTCTCTTATTTAATTTATGTTGCTATTCGTTGGGAACCCTTATGTTTTCTTTTGTTCTTTACCTTAAGTGGTAGATTGGTTAATGTTATCATTATCATGATTGATGGTTCTGCTTGAGTTGTTATTGAATCAAATTGAAAATTTCTTTGAGTTATGGGTTTTCCGAGAGAAGAAAATAGAGGTATCCCTTGGATTTCTGATTTAGTTTGTATCGAAGTTGTTGATGTTGTTTGAATGGAGTTGTTGATCTTATTTTGATGTATTCTCTCATTATTTTTGAATTGAAAATAGTTCTTGTGGCCTTGCAATAATTGTTGTCATTATCATGTTGTTGTCCTTCTGAAGGTGATTTACGTACCACTATAAGGGGGTTTCTTGTGAGGAGAAAATTGAGGTCTCCCGTAGAATGCCTAGTTGGTGGCTTTTGGTTTTATTAAGTGATTTTGTTGAATTAAAGGTTGATTTTCTTTTGCGTTGCCCTATTTGAGGTGACACCATTGTTGATTTGTGGATGGGTCTTGACGATTCTTCCCTTTTTGTGGCTTTTCTGAGTTACTCTCATATTTGAGGAAATTTTATCCTTGTGTTGGAATTATTGGAGAAAAACTCTTGATGCTTCACTTTACCCTCGTTTGTGGGTTTTCATTCTTTTGGCTTCCAGAGGCTTGAGATGATTGATAATTGATGTTCTCTCTCTTTATGTGCCCTTGATGTGGCAAGTGTTTTGGTTTCATGATTTTAAAAGGGTTGTACAGGAATTGTTGAGACTTTGATTATGTATTTATAGCGAGATGGGTAATGCCTCGCATGCTTCTCTATTGTGATTCTTTGTTCAAATTATGATGGTACAACCCTTGGTTTTTATGTTGTTGGGTCTCTAGGAGAGTGGCCTCGTGGGGGCGGTACGTAAGAGGAAAGGCACAGGATAACCCACAGTGAGTTGGTAATCAAGTGAAAACCTAATAATTAACTTAGGAGGGTTGGGTAGTAATATCATTATAAGATTTAAAAAATGGATGCCTCGTCTTCATTAGTGCTTTAAGTAGACTAATGGAAGGCTGAGAGCCATGGTTGGCAAGGTCGTAACCTCATCCTCATGAGAGGTTATCGGCTCCGCATGAGCTACCCTATGGTGTCGGCGCCTCAAGTAGGAGGAAGGGCCAGGATATCCATAGATGGGGGTCGGTGCCTCAGTTTGGAGGAAGGGCCAGGATAACCCATGTAGGCTATGCGATGACACTCTTCCCTAGTTGCCCATGTGTTTTACTTTATTGTGTTCCTCTGGAAGTAGGGTATGGGAGTTGGTTTAGATTGTTGGCTATATTGATTTAAATTGATTATTGTTTTAATACATCTTTAGTATATTTTGTGGTCTTGTATGATCTCATTTATATTTGATTTACGATCTTGTATTCTTATGGAATTGTGTTATGATGTTTAATTGCAATTTGGAATTGTATTATGTTTATTAATTCAGTTTGATTTGGAAGTGTTTCATGATCATTCTTTGGTTACTTGTTATTGGTCATTTCTTTGATTTATGTGATGGGATTTGTGACTTTAAGTTATTATGTCGACTCTTGTAATCCTTGAGTTTTATGATACTTTTGTATGATGTTGAGTCTTGTGGTTCCATGTTTGGATGTTCTTGGTTGTGGTCTCTTTCTTGTTAGCTCCTCAGCACAGGGGGGTGGGTCTTCGGACTCACATGGTCGGGTGGAACGTGCTAAGCACCCCATTGGGTCCCCAGTCGAGGATCGAGAGGTGCAGATTGATGCTGCTACGGCGACTCCAAAGTTGTATTTGTCTTTGAGCCAGTTATGATTCTTTGTATTCATCTGTTTATTTGTATCATGTTATCTTGTGTATGGTTTCCATTTATGTTGGAAACACTGTTGTATCATTGTATCTCCAGAACATTGTATTATAATGTAACATTAAATCTTGTGTGGATATTGGCCATGGTAGTTGTTATTGAATGTGTTAAGTTAATCATGCCTAGGTTGTATTTATGTACACAGATGGTTTCTTATCAATGATTTATCATGTAGGTGTTATTTTGTTAATGTTTATTTTGTTATGGATTATATCTTTGGCTTTTATTCTTTATTGTTGTGGTGTGGATCTAAGTCTCGTAATGACTCCTCGTGTACCCCAAGGGATGTATGTGTTAGTGAATCTGCTTAAATGAAATTAATGTCATGACTTAATGTGTATTACATGTATGTTATGTTATTCTTTAAAAAAAAATTAAAAAAATTTGTGCTGTAATTATTGTGTTGTTGTCCTTTGGGGTTCGCACGGCGGAGCATTACACATCCCACTCTCGACCAACTATATCAAAAAAAATTGAAATTCACAAATGACGTATAATTAGTGGTGTAGGAGCACCTATACCTCATTCTCAACTTGTGATTATTTGAAGGTGGACAGATGGTCAATAGGTAGAGTGATTATTTTGGATGTTTTTGTCTTGAGTAAGGTCAATTAAGACCATTATACATGTTCTAGGTGAAGTTTTGAGTTATGAGTTTGAGTCTTGCACTAAAGAGTTTTGTAGCCTTTTTAAGGAAAATTGGAGAATTTACATGTAAAAGGGTGCAAGGTTAGTGTCATGTCCTTAATAAAGCTTTTATCAAGCCACTAGCATGGTCTTAGAGGTTTCCTAGGAGTTTCAATACATTTGAAAGGTAAAAAAAAAAACATTTCAATAGTGATGTTAACAACCTTGAAATTAGTGTGTTTTATGTTTCATGTGATCATAAAAAATTAAAAAGTTAGTTGTAGAGGTGGTTGTTTGGTATTTAAGGTTTAAATTCCTTTAAAAGGCATAAAGCGATCATTGTAAAGGTTGTTGATGGTTGAGGATTCAAAATACAAGATCTTGACATTCAAAAATTTGTGTTTTTCTTCAAAAAATTTGTATTTTTCCTGTTTTGCGGCACTGTACGATCACATACAACCATATTTTGATGTGAAATCAATTTCATGTCATGAAAATATGTGTTATATTTTATTTTAATCTGATTTTATGGTCTAAGGCATTGATTTGAGTTAGAAAGCTACATTTCTTTGCATACAACTCAGTTACCCTATTTTTGAGGGTTTTGTAGTCCAAACATGATATAAAGGGGCTCTTACACTTTTTTTTATTACTGTAGCTTGTGTAAGAGGCCCCATGGATTCTATTTTAATTTTAGGATGCATGAATAGGGCGTAGGATGAGAAATACATAAGGTATGGATGTTGTCCTCAAGAGTTTTATGAAGAAAAGCATGTGAAATGAGAGGTTCAAGCCTAGGTTTCAACAAAATATGCATGGGAGATCTTATTTTATGAACTTTTATCTATTTTCATACCTAATGGGTTGTTTTTGAGTTGGTTTTGAGGTTTGGGAGGTGGTGGAAGTAGGAGATTCAATAAACCCTCATGATTTTGGCCTACAACAAGGGTTTTTGGGTTTGGCAAGAATCTGGCTATACAAGTGGAATATTTTTGTGGATTTAGAGATTTGGAGGCATAAAAATTGTTTCCTCAAGATTTTATGGGCATATGACAAGTTTAAAGACTAGTTGTTTTGTAAAATAGGCCTAATCGGCCTAATCAACACAACCTAGAAAGGGTGATTTTGGTGATTTGATCCAAAAGACTTGTACTTTCCCTTGAAGTATGATTAATAAATCAAAAATGGGTGTCTAAAAATATCAATGTTTTTTCTAGTTTTTTAGGAAAGTTTTGAGTTATTGGGAAAAACTAGGTTTGCACTGCTACAAGGATTCAAGGAGTCAAAGTGTGAAATCTGACTCCTGTTGTTTGTCACGATTTGAGAATTGTTTGGATTGTTTAAAGTGTTCATTCTAAACTATTTGGAAGCCTCTTAAAGGTAGGTTGATAGGTTGGTTGAGTTGAGCCTCCCAGGTCTACATCAATTAGTTAATTACCACGGTATATGACCTTAATTTATAATTGATGTATATTGAAGATTAATAATTAAATAAGTATAATGTACATAAAAATTAAATGTAAAATGTATTCTAATTAATCTCCATGTCCATCTTATAATTACCTCTCACTTTCTTCAATCTACCTTTCCCCATCAAGTACTCCCCTTCAAATTTGTTAATGGAGTTGGGATCTCAAATGCGATCTACATGGATCTTTGTTGTAAACTTAGGAAGATATTCAGTAATGTACACCATGGTCTAGTATCCCATATATCCCTCCACTATAGAACCCTCAGGATGTGCTTTTTGTCTAGCAAAAGCCTTCAAAACTTTCAAGTGTCTCTCAACCATCCACATTGACCTTGTGTGTACAGGTCCACACAATTCAATCTCCTCAACTTGGTGTGTGAGGTAGTGTTCATGTGCATTGAAAAATGTCGAAGGTAGACACTTTTAAATTTCACACATTAGACGAGGAGTTTTTCTCTTCTAATAATTTATATCTTCTTTATGGGTTTCTTTAGATGAAAGTCATCTACAAGTGATTCAAGGCGCAAATATATTAATGAGATTTAACAAAAATATACAATATATTACATAACAATCAAAACAAATGGAAATTATAAGATCTATACAATGAATTGAACAAATATCGCTACTTACCTCATGTATTTTCCAAGATCATATATAACTTGCTTGAAATTGTTGTCGAAGTTGTTTGGGAGAGATAGAGGTATAACGTACTGCAACAATTATAAAATGATCTTTCATTATTTTTCCAAAAGTAGTAAATATATTCTGCTGAAAGGGGTGCAAAAATATGATATATAGAATAATATGCATGATGAATTTATGTCAGATGTTTGGACAAATGCTTTTTCTTTGATATTGTTTATGTTCACAGCAAATCTGTGGGAAATCAAAATTTCATTATGACTTTTATAGCATGGCTTTGTTGCTCCATTTAAAACCAAGAAGGGAACTTATATTAATTTGGTCTCCATCACTATTTAATTGAATGACATTTTTCATTGTATGATTGGCTTCCTGAATGTCACTACAAATTTTGACAATTTTTTCTTTGTCATGCCTTCCATCCAATATTGCCTTGTGCTATTATATTATTTTTCTGATATGCATTGTATCAAAACAAATGCAAAATTCATAGTAGGGAGCCTACTAGGGTGAGCTAGTTTCTTGGGTCCATTTGTGAATGACTAAAGGATGGCTCCTTAACATTGAAGTGATACAGAGTGTGGCAGGAGAAAAACCAAAGCACAAATATAAAAATATAAATTCCAAACATATCATATATGATAGATAAACAATTTGATCTAATGTATAACCTTGACGATTAATTCTATTATATTCCAACTTCCATAGGCGAGGTGTCATTCTTTGTGGTTTTGATGTAGTCTCTTCTTTCCCATTGAAAATATGTTTTTCAATAGTTTGATACTTATGGTTTATGTGGAGGAAGTGCCTATACTCATCAAACACCTACTTTCCTAAACTTGTTGAACGATGAGATTTCATCTTTAGACCACAAATTGGACATGCAAATTTTTCCTTTATTTGAAGACCTAAAAAATTATATATAATTGGATTAAATATGTCAATTTTTATAATTATATATATTAATGAATACATTATTTAAAAAACATGCATGATATCTACTTCATAAAATTAAATATTATTAAAGTGTAGTCAAACATTATAACATACCACAAAAATGTCTTATCCCTGGGGCATCATGAATTGTCCATACAAGAATTGCATGGAATTGAAATTGTCTTTGTCCTATTGGTTTAGAGACGTCATACATAGTGACGCCATTCCATAACTTTAATAACTCATCGATAAGAGGCTCGATATATACATTCATATCTTTAACTTGGTACTTACCTAGTTGAATGAACATAAACATTACATAATTATTATAACCATTTTACTGCAATATATATATAAATTAATGTACATGACTATTAAATGCAAAAAATATGTCATTATGCAACAAATAAGACAAATGAGATGCTACTATGTTAAAGAAAATTGATGTAAACAAATACCTAGAACAATCATTTCCAACATTATGTGGTCCCTCTTTATTGACATCCATGGAGGAATGTTATTGTAGATAACAAAAACAGGCCACACTGAGTAAATAGATCTCAGCTCTTCAAATGGATTGACACCGTCCATTGCCAATGAAAGCCTAAGATTACGAGGTTCTTCTTTAAAGTGTGGTCATTTTTCCTCCATGTCCCTAAATGCATAACCATCCATAGGAATTCAAAAAATTTCATCTCCACTTCTATTCCATGCATGGTAATCCATAAATTGCACTAAGCTTTCACACCTAAATAATTGTTGCATACGTGGAATAATGGGAATATAACGAAGAACCTTGCGAGACACCTTTTTTGTTAGTTGATCTATTCGATATCTACTGATATGACATTCTGGGCATTCTGTTGCAAATTCATGTTGTTTATGATATATAATATGGTCATTGGGACATGCATCTATTGATTGATACTCCATTCCAATATCTTTGATAATGCTAGATAAATCTCGGTATAAGTGAGGTAAAATATTTGATGGTGGTAACAAAAATTCACCAATCAATCTACAACAAAAAATAATTTGTTAATATAAAGAATATTAATGGTACATATTTCATCATTTATTTACTAGTGATGAACTAACAACAATTAAAATAGATGAAAAAAGATGACATATATGACATACCTTAACATCCGTGAGATTGCTATGTTGGATAAACTATTCATAACCTTCAAGTTCACCAACAACAATATAGCAAAGATAAGAGTTTTTTGGGAGCCTTCATAAAGGGGCCCATATGCCTTCTCAAGTACAGGTAAATCATGAACATCATCAAAGTCATCTCGATCATCATGATCAGTTGCACCACTAAATGTGTCATGGATCAATGTATTTGTACCATCATCTTCAACTGTGTTTTCTGGCATATGATCATCTTCTTCCATAGGATCATTAACTTCATCTTCGATATTCACAGCTCCATGTTCCTCTTCTTGCAAAACCACATTCTCCAGGCTGTGATAATCCATATCATGTGCCCTAGGGTGCCCCACCTTTATAATAATGATAGACACAAATAAACCATGATCATGATCAAGTGATTTTTTTTATATATATAAAATGTTAAAATGATATAAACATTTACAAATTCAATCAATATAAACATATATAATGAACAACTTACCAATGGATGATAATCATGCCCCCCTTCAATGTGACCATGCTGCCTACAATGTTTCTCAGTTGTTGTGATTAAAAGTCTTCTCGTCTTTAAGCCCTTGCAATTATTGCAAGGACAATAACATTTCTCATCACCCTTTCTTTTCAATCTAGCCCACAATCTAGCAAGTGTCTCTTCATTTTGTTCTGGACTAATATTATTTGAAATGATTTTTCTTTACCAAGCTTGAATATTTAGATCTTCAAAAAATATCAAACTCACATTCCAATAATTTTTAATCATAGACAAGTAACAAAATCTAATAATTCTGATATTTTACACCAAAAAAAATTAGCATGCAACCACCCCTGCAAAAGGGAAGATAGTCTGAAGTTAATGACCCCAAAAAACACTTTAAAATGTTAATTCTAGAACTTATTAAATTTTAATTTTACTATGATTTCCAACCGTTAGACTCTTAAAATTAGAATATTGAACTTGCACAACAAAATCTGGAAATGAAATTCTGAAAATGCACAAGTCTAAAAATGAAATCTAATGAGATGTTGCTTTAAAATATGATTTTCAAACTTGGAAGTACAAATCTGACTTCACAAATGAATTCTAGAAAAAGACAATGACTAGCCTCAACCTAGCAATATCTTCTTGAATTTTTTCTGATTTTTCGCAAGAAAATTGTCCTTAGTTCTCCACAAATTGTCGAAAGTATAGCAAATTCACAAGCAGAGAAAATTCGCAAGTATAGCAAAACATTGTCACAATAAATAGTCGAACTCACTTTTATTTATGTCGACCACAATTTGATTTTGCATGTTTGTCAAAATTTTGACGAAAAATATCTATTGAAATTTTGACGAAAACTCAGGTTCGTCAAAATTTTGATGAACGTCGAGGATAAAATTTTAAAAAATTGAAAATTACACATTAAATATCACAATTACTCGACAACACACCTAATTATACATCTTCCGTATGAAATTTTCATCGGATTTTGCAGTCAAATGAGTTAGTGTCTGACACTGAGTCATTTTTCACTAAGTGTTGCCATCAATGCCAAAGGGGGAGATTGTTGGCATATGTCTTTGGGAGATTGTTTTTGGTTACTAGTGTTGTCATTGATGGCAACTGGAGTCAGTAGTATGGTCTACAATTTAGAAGCAGTTCCTACTGGCAAGGAAAGTAGAAGACAGTATTCTACCGACAAAATGCATGAAGAACAAAGAATTTGGTTGGTAAGTTGATCTAAATACTTCACCAGATCATTGTTTTATTGTGTGGATCCCTAGGGAAGTTTTTCAAGCATGTATGCTACCTGTTTGATAAGTTTTATGATATTACATTGATTCATGTATGAGTTTGGAAATTTGGTAGAATAATTTATTGCTTATTTTCTCATTATAGCTAACTTGTTGTGTATGGCATGTTCCGGATGTATGATGAGTATGTGTTTAACTATTTCTTATGTTGGGAATTTTGGTTTGGGTCCCTACTATAGTCTAGTCAACTTATGTGGGTACTCATTAATTCTAATTGGTGATTTGAGCCGACTTGTGGAAGAATATTATATTCTATTTGAAGCTGACATATAATAATAAAATTCATGTTAGTGGATATATAAATGAGATCGATAACTCATTTTGTATATGATGTATGAAGTGGTGAAAAGGTGTGTGTGTGAAAAAGTGCATAAAAAATACATTAGGTAATATTAGAAGATCTATCGAGCAAATTTTGTTTGTGCAGCAGAAGGGTTTTTGCAGAGTAGAGAAAAACAAAGCAAAAGTGCAAATTTGACAACAGGTTCAGAATCCATTTCATGTGCTTCATTGGAACTATATATAGGCATTCAGAGACAACTTGCAAAAGTTGGAGGATGTGACACATCCTAATCATGGATTAGACATGTACACATCCCTAATGATGGGATTAGGAGGTGGATTGGGATTAAGGAAAAGTGATGGAGGATGTGACATGTAAGGAATTAAATAAATGTATTATTTATTTAATTCTTTTGAGGAGAAGGGGGAATAAAGGGTAAGGTATTTAATTATTAACTAAACACCTTAGAGATTTATAAGAATTAAGGATATTAAGTAAATAATAGCAATATTACTTAATTGATGCAATCAAGAGGATATTTAGACGAAAAGGGATAAATTTGGACAAATGTAAGTGTCCAAATTTATGTGTCTACATTTTCAAAATACCTTTGAATTATTTTAATATTACTAGGTAACACTAAATCACCACAAAATTTTCTATAAAATTTAGTTTGTGTTGTATCTAATAGATTTTTTGGATGAGGATTGCAAACTTTGGACCCCACTCTTAATTTTAAAACATCTCTAGCATTAGATGATACCATAGTATTATCATGCCAATATTTTTCAATTAAAGATTTGATTTCAACATTCAATTTCATGTTAGACCTCGAGATTCGACCACTAAAACTCCAACATTGGTTGATTGGATCATTTTCTATACTTTCTCCTCTTTTTTTCACTCTTAGCAATGTTTTAGGATGCATTTTTAAAACTTCACTAATATTGCTTACCATTCTTTTATTCAAAGTTTCTTTATTAACTATAGCAGTTGTTATAGCTCTTCTTGCTGCATTATTATCTTTAGATCGATTATTTTTCCAATAGATTGAATGGCACTAGCAATAGTAGACATATCATATTTTACTAATTGATCTTTTCTTCTTTGTTTAACAAAAATGCCCAAATTTTTTATTTCTTTTCTCATTTTTCGCATTCTCATCAATTGCATCATTAGTTGACATTGAACTGAAACTTTTTTACAATAAAAAAATCATTTTTATAATCTATTGGCAAGTATTCTTATTTTTCTCCAAGAAATCTTACCAAGAAGATTATCCAAAACATCACTTTCAATTTTTAAAAATATATATATATTCATTTTCAACATCACTTCCTAGATTTTCATTTTCAACTTCAACTTCAAAACTATTTTCATTTTCATCAACAAAACGGTTTTCATTTTCAAGTTCAATAAAAGGATTTTTCATTTTCATTTTCAATAAAAGGATTTCATTTTCATTTTCAACAGCAAAATGGTTTTCATTTTCATTTTCATTTTCAACAACATTTGAAATAGTTTTCATTTTCATTTTCAAATAAAAATATTTTCATTCTCATTTTCAACAATAACTTGACTCAAATCTTGAACTCTACGAATATTATCGATGTCAACATTATTATATCCGACATTTTTTAAATCTCTAATAAACACCATTTCCATGAGGCTCAAAGGTGGATTTGAAGACGTACTTTGATTTGTGCATATTGAAACATTCTCCATAGCATTGAAAGGGATATTTGAAGACTGTTTCAAGAATGGAAAGATTGAAGGTGTTGTCATTGATGTCAACCGGTCAACTGGCTATCAACTAGTTGATGTTGGTTGTATATGTCGAGGATATTGAGAAAATTATAATGAAGATATGTTGCAAGTGTTTAGTGGTTTCTCTGGGTTTTGGTCTAGATTTACTCCTATATTTTTGTGGTTCAGACATGTTGTTCATGGTTGTTAGAAGATGTTATATTTAGATTTTTGGTTGTTGATTTGTTGTACAGTGCAAGTTGTTTTCACCAATTCTGAACTGCAGTTTTTTGTGTTTCTGGTTGAGGTCTCGAAGAAATTTGGTTGGTTTGGATTTCTCTTTGATGAAGTCTTATGACTTGTGGTTCTAAAGTTGAGTTTCCCTAATTGTATTAAAGATAATTTCAACATTTGGAAAGTTTGTGCTTAATGGTTCTATGTGTTTTACATTGGTTTGGATGACCTTGTGTGAAATACTACTTGCAAGTTTTATGAAGTGTGTTGGATCTATTTGGGTCCCTATGAAGCATGTGTTTGGGTCGCCCTCATTCTAATTCCACCCTAGAATGTTTTGGAACCAACCTAATTCGAAATTGTATTTGGATGGCCGACTTTGGATACATTTCAAAGTTGAAGATGGTAAAAATGCAAGATGAGTTAAGTGATAGAAAAGATACAAGAGCGAAGAAGAAGAGCAATAAGAGAAAAGGGGAAAGTGTAGTTTGGTGAGACATTGATTCTATTCAGTAAGTGTGTGTGTTGTGAGTGTGGAATATCAATGTGAAGCTTAATTATGAGTTTCTAGATGCAGTGAGCAGAAGGTGAACTATATCATTCATACAAGTAGATCAAGTGATTGTGGTGGAATCCTTTGTTGCATTGGGATTGTAGTCTCCCTATAACGAGTCTTTTTTTCCTTCTTTGTATCTCTGTGGCAGTGAGCCCTTCGGTTTGTTAGCCCTGTTGGACATTGAGTCCTTGTTCTAGACAGTGAGTCCTTGTTTTAGGTAGTGAGCCTCTTGTAATCAGTTTCAATATTCTCTATAGTGTGAGTTAATCCTCACCGTGGTTTTCCCCTCATTGCGTTTTCCATGTAAATCTGGTGTTATTGTGTTTATGTGTTGGATTTGAGTTTATGCATTGGAATTTGATGATTAATCACTTAAGCAATATTAAGTATTAGTTCCAGTGATTGAATTAAAAGTTTAATTATGTGATAGTTGATTCATCCCCCCTCTCAGCTGTCCTATTCAACAATTGGTATCAGAGAAAGGTTCCTTGGTGAAGATATTAATCGCTTGAGGAAGGTTTGTGATGGCTAACAAAATGGTTTATGATTATCTGAGGTCTGAGTACACCTGAAGATATCAAAGCACATGAAGCGAACAATAAGGAAAAGTACATCTTGAAGAATAGTCTGGTACATTTTGAGTTGATTAAGGTTCAAAATTTTAAGACGGCTAAGAAGTCTAGGATGCTTTGGAAAGAGCACATGATGGTGAAGAAAGATTCAAAGAGGCGAAATTACAGAACTAGGAAACACAGTTTGATCGTCTACATATGTATGAAGATGAGAATGTTAAAGCTTATGTACAAATATTGGATGAAATATTGGCTTGAATGTGAGGACTTTGTGCTACTATAGATGAAACCAAGATTGTAAAGAAGATTCTCAGAACTCTTCCTGATGCTTATAGTGAGAAGGTGAGTGCTATTGAGCACACTATAGATTATAAGACCTGTACTAAGGATCTTCTATTAGGATTTTTGACATCTTATGAGATGAGGAAGCTGAGTCTAAGGAATGGGTGCAAATCAAAGACTGCTTTTAAAGCTACAAAAGCTAAAGATCCAGGTGAAGAAAACTTTGATGAAATAGAAGCTAAATTTGTAAGAAGAATGAGGAAACGCTCTAGTAAGTATGAAGGTAAGTTACCCTTTAAGTTCTTTAGTTGTGGAGAAATAAGTTATTATGCTGCAAAGTGTCCAAAAAGGGATAAAAGAAATAAAAAAAGATATGAGAAAGAAAAGAAAGGAAATAAGATTAACAAATCTTACTATATAAATGAAAATTCCAATATATCTGATGAGGATTCAAAATATGAAGATCTTGATGACAATGAATGCCTGTTCTTGGTGATTAAGGATGAACCTACTTCTACTAATTCCTTAAAATAGGTAAAAGAGAGCCCTCCAGAGAAGGAGAAAAATGAAGGTGTGGTTATCTCCGCCCTACATGCTAAACAATAGAAGAATTATTGGGTAGTTGATAATGGTTGTCACATCACATGACTAGTGATAAAAGTAAGTTTTTTAAGCTTGAAAAATATGACAGAGGCTTGGTTATGTTTGGAGATGATACTAGTGCTAAAATCTATGGGATAGGTTCAATAAGTTTTGATGGCAAGAATCATACTGACAATGTCTACTATGTCAAGGGACTAAGAAATATATGTTGAGTGTTGGTCAGATGTGCAGAAAAGGATATGACCTTGTGTTTAAGGATGAGAGATGTGAGATCCAGAAAAGATCCAGAACATTGATTCCTATAGGAAAGAAATTTGAAGGTTATATCTAGCAACTTAAGGGTGCTGATGGGTGATGTTTTATGACTTAAATTAATGATAGTTGGTTATGGAATAGAAGAATGTGTCACATGGATTTTGATAACCTGGCAAGGATTAGTGTTGTTCAAGTTGTGAGAGATTTACCGAGAATTACAAAACCTGTTAATGCTATTTGCAGGAATTTTCAGTTTGGAAAGCAAGCAAGAAATCATTACAGATCAAAGGAACAGTCTACTACCAGACTATTGGATTTAGTTCATATAGATATTTTTGGTCCTACAAGAGTAAGAATTCTACTTGGTGAAAGGTACTTTATGCTTTTAATTGATGATTATTCTAGATATACATGGGTTATATTTCTTAGAGAGAAATTAGATGCATTAGATAGATTCAAGGAATTCAAAGCTATGGTTGAAAATGAAGTGAACTTGAAGATAAAATGCTTAAGGTCTAACAGAGGTGGAGAATTCACCTTCCATGAGTTTAAAATGTTTTGTGAAGTACATGTAATAAAAGGATAGTTATCTTCGAGCTAGAACTTCTCAACAAAATGGAGTTGTTGAAAGGAAAAATAGAACTTTATATGTACCTAAAAATGGTCTAGAGAATATAATTAATTAATTATTATTTATTTGATTAATTAACCTTAAATTCCTCTACTATTGAATAAATAGAAATATTTATTTATATAGTTCACTTCTTTCTTTTTTTTTTAATAAAAAGGGGTAAAAACTTTATTGAGATTTAGAAAAGAGCATTACAACAAAGAAAAGGGCCTAATCCCACGAAGACCAAAAGAAACAAATAGAAAAAGAAAGAACCAACATCATTCATCCCCAATCTCATCTCCATCCTCCGCAATAATCCTTTCCAAATCATGGTGCAACTCCTGGGAAAGTTGCTCCCACCCCTCAATCTTCCAACCATCAAGATGCTCTGAAGCCCATTTCGCCAAGCAATCCGCTGTCCTATTCCACTCCCTCGGAATATGGACAAAAGAAACCACCTCCATCAAGGAACTAATCTGCAAAATCTGTTGAACCATTCTAGCCAACTGCCAACTGACATCAACCACCTGCCGAGCATTAAGCAAATTAATCAAAACCTGTGAGTCAGACTCACAGATAACCTTTCTCCACCCCAAAGCATAGGCCTGTTCAAGGGCGGATAAGATTGCCAGACCTTCCATAAGGTTGACAGTCTGCACCCCTTCATAAATAGAGAAGAAAAGAACCACCATTCCCGAAGAATCCCTACCAACTCCCCCAATTCCAGCTGGCCCAGGATTTCCCCTTGAGGACCCATCAGTATTAATCTTCAGAATTCCAGTAGGAGGGGGAATCCATTTACCCACTCGAAGAACTTTCTTTTTCGCCCGCCTGCCCCTTCGGACACAAGCAGAGGCCAAAGACAGCTCCCGAAGTCCCAATCTCTCCACCTTCTCAGCATCCTCTTTCTCCAAGGGATATGCCACCTCACACTTCGCTTCCACCGTCTCCCGAACCATACCCAAAATTCTCTACCAGATCTACTGAGCAACCATCTTTTCACCTCGGAAGATTCTACGATTCTGCTCAAGCCAAATTTTCCAGAGAATGAAGGTAGGCCCAACATACCACACGTCCTGTAAGAAAGATGCCATAGTGGGAGGTCTGCCCAAACTATTCCAGAAATCCACCAAGGAGGAAGCATGAACACAAGGATGTTTCCAGACCTCCCACCAAAAATGCCACAGCCTTAGGGCAAAGGGGCATCGAAAAAAAAAATGAGCAGAGTCCTCCTCCCCAGTCCGACACAAAACACACATGGATGGGCCCTGAAATCCCCTTTTCTGAATATTGTCCCAAGTCAAGCATTTGTTCCAGGCCAAAGTCCACATGAAACAGTTACACTTTGGCCAAGAAAAATTATTCCAAACTCTCTTCCACCATTGAACCTCCACCCCGTCCAGCTTGTGAGATAAAAGCACCTGATACCCAGAGGCAACAGTAAAAACACCTTTAGGGTTGGGAGACCAGGATAAAACATCACCATCTTGGAGGGAGCTACAACTCCTGCAAGAAAGGATACTCTGCAATTCCGCGCACTCCTCCTCCATACCAACCACAGGCCACTCCTCAGGAGTCTTCCACCTAGCCACCATCAACTGACCATGAGAGGACACCGACTTAAAGTCTCTCACCCTATTCCAATAGGATGACAAAGGGGCAACAGGTTAGGAAACTGGGAAACAAGGGGAGGAAAACCATCCTAAGAATCAAACCAAAACTGAGCCTCCAATCCACTTTTGCAAATCCAAAATAATCCATCCTTGATGAGAGCAGCCCCCTTCTTGAGCGTACCCCAAATCAACGATCCTTTCCCCACCAGGGGATAGCGGGGAATATCCATCTGAGGGATCCCCGAGAAATATTTATGAGATAAGATCCTGGCCCAGGTCTGATCCTACTCCACACACCATCTCCAGTACAGTTTAGCAGCAAGCGCAATCCCAGACAAAGATGACTGCCTTAATCCAAGACCGCCATATTGCCGCGGGCTACACACCAGCTCCCATCTAACCAAACT
Organism: Sequoia sempervirens; assembly: GCA_007258455.2. Lineage (NCBI taxonomy): Eukaryota > Viridiplantae > Streptophyta > Pinopsida > Cupressales > Cupressaceae > Sequoia > Sequoia sempervirens. The sequence goes on along the minus strand of VDFB02000013.1, from coordinate 155,941,084 downwards.
CCATTTGGATGACAAAATATTACTTGCCCATAGAAACTGTCTGGCTAAAGCATCCATTTCTTGAACAAAGCCGACCGGGGCCACCTGGAGCATACACCTATAGATGGGGAGAGCCTGAACCACAGATTTGATCAGCTGAACCCGGCCAGCAAAGGATAACCATCTATGGGTCCAATGGTTAACCTTTGACCGAAACTTATCCATAATGTTCTGCCATGACTCCCTGGGCATCCTTTTGATAGAGATAGGAATCCTGAGATAGGTCAAAGGAAGGGACCCAACCTGAAAATGCAAGATATTGGCTATCCTCCTCTGGATGGGACCAGGAGTATTAAAGAAGAAGATGGAGGACTTATCTTCATTAATCAATTGACCCGAGGCAATCAAGTAGACATCCAACACCGCACGCAAGCTAGTAGCTCCCTAATTGTAGCCATACCCATTAGCGCAGTATCATCCACAAACTATAAATGAGACTGTGGGGGAATGTTACCTCCCCATCGCCATCCCTAAATGAGACCCCTCTCCACGTTCCTTCTCAACAACCTTCCCAAACCTTCAACAAGAAGTAGAAATAGATACGGAGACAACGGGTCGCCCTGACGCAATCCCCTAGAGGCACCAAAAAGCTCAGAGGGCTCACCATTAATTAAAACAGAAAAGGAGACTGAAGTAACACAACTCCTGACCCATTGAATCCAATCATCCCCAAAACCAAAAGCACCAAGAATCTTCCAAAGGAAGGACCATCGAACTTTGTCATACGCCTTTTCCATGTCCAACTTGATGAACATTGCCTTATCATTGGAACGGTCCATAGAATGAATGGTCTCCATGGCAATAATCACCCCATCTAGAATTTGTCTGCCCACCACAAAGCCACTCTGCTCCTCAAAAATCAGCACTTTAAGCCATTTTTTCAGTCTATCGGCAATAATTTTAGAGATAATTTTGTAAACCACATTACAAAGAGAAATGGGTCTAAATTAGCTTATCCTATCTGCCCCATCACATTTGGGGATGAGAGCCAGGAAGGTAGAATTCAGAGCCCTTAACATCTGCTTGTTCTTTTGAGATTCCTGGACAACCGCCAATAAGTCCAACTTAATAATATCCCAAAATTCTTGAAAGAACTCCACCAAGAATCCATCAGGGCCAAGAGCTTTTCCTTTCTTCATCTGGGACACCGTGTGTTCAAGCTCTTCGATCGAGATATCACCCATAAGATGCTCATTCATCTCCATAGTAACCAAAGAAGGGATGCAAGACAAAACTTGGGCCTCCTCATCCGCAGCCCCCTGAGAATCCTCCCTGAATAGGGAAATAAAATACTGCACAGCTTCACATGAAATATCCTTAAAAGAGGAAAGGTGCTCACCAGTGTCATTAACAAGAACAGAGATGGAATTCCCATGGCACCTGGCTTTGACCGAATTGAAGAAGAAGGCCGTATTTTTATCCCCTTCTTGAAGCCATTCAATTTGAGCCTTTTGTTTCCAAAAGACTTCCTCCCGCAATTCACACTCCTCCAGCACTTTCAGTGCCCTGGCCTCCTCTTGGAGTAGATTGGCAGACACACCATCTTCCCTGATCACCCTCGTAATACTATCCAGCTCAGCCTGGGCAGCAACCTTAGCATGAAAAATGTTCCCAAAGCACTGACGGTTCCATCGCTTAAGCTGATATTTGAAAAATTGGAGAAGCTTAGAAAAAATATACATTGTTGTGCCATAAGCGGGTCTACCATGTCTCCACCATTCGACCACATAGTCATGAAGAGAGGGCTCATAGAGCCACATAATCTGGAACTTGAAAGGGGGTGACCGGGTAACACGAACTGAAGAGACAACAAGCTTGATAGGCCAGTGGTCAGACCCTCTCCAATCCAAGATTTCAGAGCTAGAAGACCACAAACCACCAACCCAAGAACAGGACACCAGAAACCAGTCAAGTCTTTTAGAGATGCAATCATCCCCAATCCTACGATTGTTCCAGGTGAATTGACCATTAGTAGGCTTTACATCTATTAGATTCAAAGCAGATATGTTATCCTGAAGAAGCAACGTAGAAGGCTCCAACCTTGCAATACCACCTCGCTTCTCAGCCAACTCAGAAATAGCATTAAAGTCACTAGCCATAATCCATGGAAGAAAAGGAACCATACTCCGAACAAATCTAATATGACTCCACAAAAGTTGCTTACCTTGAAACTCAATAGGCGCATAGATATTGGAGAGGAGAATAGACTCCCCAGTCTCAGAACAAGAGGCAATCATTGAGATAGAGGACTTGTAGGACATCCACCAAAGAGGGCGGATCTTCTGAGGATTCCAAAGACAAGCCACTCCACCTGTAGACCCTTAAGCACCAATGCACTGGCATTCACTGCTTCTCCACAGCTTAGGAGATAAACCAAACATACATTCCATAGATAACTTAGTCTCCTGTAGGAACAGTACATCAAGAGATTGACTTCTAACCAACTTGCGAACAACCTTTTGTCGAGGGCTGTTGTTCAAGCCCCTTGCATTCCATGATAATACAATCATTTCAACGAGCTTGAAAAGTGTGAATCCAGAGTCTTAACCGACCCTGACTACACCAAAGTTTCCCCAGCTAACTTAATCTTTTCCATATCCTTTTTCCTTCCAAGCTTTGAAGATTTCTCCCCCAATCCTTTCTTGATATCCTTTTGATGGAGACCCAAAGGAGAAGGAGAAGACTCGATATTCTTCCCAGCATCCATTCCTGCATGCAAAGCCAAAATAGTACCAACTCCCTCATTCTTCTTCATTTCAACAGCAGGAACCAACCCTACCTGACCATCCATTTGTAGGTCGGTCACCATTTGCACATCTCTCGTAACTTGTGTATTCGTAGAAACCCCAAAAAGAGGATCTGCATGTTCCGAACACACAATACCCTGATCCAAATTCACCAAGCCTGGATTCACTTCCTGTTGGCCAAGATCATCCAAAACCTTGAATCTGTTAAAGGACTCTTCATCTTGTCTTTCCTTCAAGGTCCTCTTTTGACCTCAGTTTCTGCTACAATTTCTTACAGGGACAAAGTCATCTGGACCAACCCCATCACCTGGAATGGGATCCTTTCCCTTATCTGTCCTAGGTGGGATGTGATCCAATTGGGAAGTCGGATGCACCAAAGGCCTAGCCTTTGGACATCATCGTTGTAAGTGACCATATTCATGACAGAGACGACATCGAAATGGGAGAGTTTCATAGTCCAACAACTGCACCCAAGAGTGAGGACCCATCAACATATCCAAAGAATCTGGTAATGGCTTACTTAAGTTAATTTCCACACAAATACGAGCAAAAGTTATCACCTTTTTAAATTGAGTCTGCTGCGAAGAACCAACCGGCTTCCTGAGCATCGACCCCAACAAATGCAAGATGTCATCCCCCCAACATTCAACTGGAAAGCGTGGAAGCCGAACCCACACAGGGACTCGAGTCGGAAGCTCCTCAGCAGGGTTAAAACTAGCCTGCCATGGTTTAATAAACAAACCAACCTGGTTGTAAAAATAGGGCCCCCCCTTCAAATACCTTATTGCGGTCAGCCATGTAGTCAAAGGTAACCATGAAATAATTATTTGCTAGGAGCTTTATATCCATCTCACCCTCCGGCATCCAAGTCCGTTAGGCCCAAGACTCCAAAAATTGCATCGATATCCGCATACCCAAAAACTTGCAATAAAAAGAGTACCTCGAGTAATACTCAATATCCTCTGCAACCATCTCCAATGGGATGACGAGTTTCGGCCTCTCCTTGCAGCATTCTAGACAACCATTGATTTTCGTGATTCGAGCCCCACTAGACGAGCCCACTCCATCTGGCCCAGATTCTGAAAAATATAGATTATTATTGAAAACCTTCAAACCATGCGGAGGAGACTTCGCACCAATTGCAGATCGAAAATCCATTTTGGGGCTAACGCCCGAGACCTCCTCGGACAACATTATACCCAGCCCACAATGGGCATGCAAGCATTCGAGAGACAAACCCAAACAAGGGTTTCGAAAACCCCACCCCACGCTCACAACAAAATGTTGGAAGTGTGCTAAGAAGGCACCTCTAGAAGAGGACAAAGCCAGGCACAAACAAGGGTTTCGAAAACCCCACCCCACGCTCACAACAAAATGTTGGAAGTGTGCTAAGAAGGCACCTCCTAGAAGAGGCCACGCAGAAGGAGAAAAGCCAGGCACAAAGGCCCAAGCCACACCAAACACACGCAGCTTCCAGCAGCCCACCACACACTACCTAGCGCCAAGAAGCAATCTCCCCACGCAGGAAGAACAGAGAGAAGTGGCTGAGAAGAGAGAGAGGGGAAGAAAACGTTATCCCACGCCCCCAAAAACACACACAGTCCCCCACCCAACGCAAGACCAAGCAGATGCAGAGAACGAGCTAGGGCACGGACGCCCTAGCTCGACACACAGACCCATCGATCGCCATCTGGTTCTTATATAGTTCACTTTTAATTCTTCTATTTTTATCATATTATTTCCTCTTAATTAAATAAACAAATTTAAATACTTTGTTTTATTTAATTATTATCATTATTATTTCTTCTATATTTATTCATTAAATATTCTATCTTAATCACATCATTTTATCTTAATTAAATTAAAAAGTTTAAATATTTTGTTGTTTAATTATCATATCTCTTCTATATTTATTTAATAAACAAATGTCAAATATTTGTTCTATTAAATTAATTATTCTCTTTTGCTAATTTGAATAAATCAAAATATTCAAATAAAATTTATTCTCTTTTGCTAATTTGAATAAATCAAAATATTCAAATAAAGGAAATTTCCTCTATTCACTCACCAATAAAATTAGATATGAAACATATAATTAATTCAACTGGCATTCATGGGAAAGCTGTGGAGACAAACTTATAGGAAATCCTCTTCAATCTCCTTCTTTTGATTCTTCCTATCATCTGGCCTGATGTTTTCATGGGGAGAAACCATTCCCATGATCAACTCAAGCTTCTTCATCTCTCACCATTCAATCCTCCAGATCAAATCCTGACCTCTGCCTTGCTGCCACATCACAGGATGTTGTCGTCAATCTATATATGCAGCCTCATTCTACAGGAAATGGATCCCAATTTTGTGCAAACTTACTCTACAGGAATAGCAATCAAGCATCTTAGCAATAGCAATCATAGTATAGAATCAATATCATTGTTGCATTGTAGATTACTATAGCTTCCTTTTTATCATATTCACGTCAACATAGATTACAGTAGCTTAATCACATCATCTAGAAATCACCATACAAGATTAGATTATTTCATTTAGCAACATCTCATTCTCTATATTGGCATTTTAACAGTCATAATCCTTACCAAATCTGAGAGCCCCATGATTTAATAAATCTTTAGAGATAGAGAACAATATGACGCTTTTAGTAGATTTATGCTTTTAAATTAGTTTAATTGATTTTAAATATTTGATATAATGCCTTATTAAGAAGTGTTTTTAGTTTACTTATTCCACACTTATGATAATGATGAAGTTACTGTAATCTATGTTGACATGAATATGATAAAAGGAAGCTACAGTAATCTACAATGCAGGCATGATATTGATTCTATACTATGATTTCTATTGCTAAATGATATCAAGCTTGATTGCTTGATTGCTATCCCTACAGAGTAAGTTTGCACAAAAGTGGGATCCATTTCCTGTAGAATGAGGTTGTATATATAGATTCACGGTAGCATATTGTGATGTGGCAACAAGACAAAGGTCAAGATTTGATCTCGAGGATTGAATGGTGAGAGATGAAGAAGCTTGAGCTGATCATGGGAATGGTTTCTCCCCGTGAAAACATCAGGCTAGATGATAGGAAGAATCAGAGGAAAGAGATTGAAGAGGATTGCCTGTAAGTTTGTCTCCACAGCTTTCCTGTGAATGCCAGTTGAATTAATTAGATGTTTCATATCTAATTTTATTAGTGAGTGAATAAAGGAAATTTCCTTTATTTGAATATTTTGATTTATTCAAATTAGCAAAAGAGAATAATTAATTTAATAAAACAAATATTTGACATTTGTTTATTAAATAAATATAGAAGAGATATGATAATTAAATAAAAAAGTATTTAAACTTGTTTATTTAATTAAGAAAAAATGATGTGATTAAGATAGAAGAAATAATAATGATAATAATTAAATAAAATAAAGTATTTAAATTTGTTTATTTAATTAAGAGAAAATAATATGATAAAAATAGAAGAATTAAAAGTGAACTATATAAATAAATATTTCTATTTATTCAATGGTAGAGGAATTTAAGGTTGATTAATCAAATAAATAATATTTAATTAATTATATTCTCCATACCATTTTTTAGGTGTATACAAGAACAGTTCAAGAGGTTGCTAGATTAATTATTACTGAGGCTGAATTACTGAAAGTTTATTGGAAAGAAGCTATTCATATTGTTTTTTATGTATTCAATCAAGTTCAAGCAAGAGAAAATAGTACAAAGACTCCCTATGAGCTATGGCATGGAAGAATTCCTACTATTAAGGTATTCAAAAGAAAACGCTATATCAAAAGAGATGAAGAAACTTTAGGTTTAAGTTTGATGCAAGAAGTGATGAAGGAATTTTTCTTGGATATTCTACTAATAGCAAGGCATATAGATGTTTCAATTAAATACTGAGAAATATTGTAGAGAGTTCTAATGTCAAGGTTGATGAGACAATGAAGAATTCTATTGACATTGACGAATATGTACTGATGAGCCTGATTGTGTAAGAATAGAAGAGATTATGGAAGAATAAGAAAAAGATGAGCAAGGGAAGTGAGATGAATAGAATGAAATAGAAGAAGATGCTTCGGTGATGTACCCTAAGACACTAAAATATGAACAAAAGAATCATTTAGAAAGTTAGATTATTGGAGACAAGACAAAAGGTGTGTTGACTAGAAGTAGAGTTGTTGAAGTGAATCTATGTTTACTTTCTGAGATTGAACCAAAGACTGTAAGTGAAGCTTGTAAAATGAACATTGGAAGGAAGCAATGAAAGAAGAACTTATGTAGATTGAGAAAGGAATTTTTATTTCACAGTCGCTAAGTATGTGAGAGAAATGTTGAAGAAGTTTGGGATGGATGCTTCCAAACCAGTAAGTACTCCTATGGTTTTGGTTGTAAATTGGGTAAAGATGGTGATTCACCTAAGGCTGTTAGAGCAAGTATAGATCTATGATTGGTGGACTATTGTATTTGATTTCTACTAGACCGAATATCATGCATGTTGTCTATCTTGTGGCTAGATTTCAAGAAAATCCTAAGGAAACTTATGTTGTTATTAAAATAATTTTTAGATATTTGAATGGCACTCCAGATTTTGGATTATGGTATCCTAAAGATACTAAATTTACACTTAGTGCCTATACAGATGCAAATTGGGCTGGATGTGTAGATGACAAAAAAAAAGTACAAGTGGTGGTGCATTCTTTCTTAGATGTAGATTGATGGCATGGTTGAGTAAAAAAAAAGATTCAGTCTCCTTGTCTATTGCTGAAGTTGAGTATATTGTTGCTACATCTTGTTGTACACAAGTTCCATGGATGAAACAGACATTGAAAGATATCACAGTGGCATATGATGGTCCCATTTCTATTTTCTATGATAATACAAGTGTAATTAACAGTTCAAAGAATCTGGTGATGCACTCGAGGATGAAGCATATATCTATCAAATATCATTTCATAAGAGAGAAGGTTATGGAGAATGAAGTAAAGCTTGAGTATGTTCCAATGACGGATTGGATTGTTAATATTTTCATGAAGGCTCTTCCTAAAGATACTTTTGAGTATCTCTAGGATAAGTTATGGGTTATTTCCCCTCCTTTCTTGAACTAGATGCATATAGATATGCATCAATCTGGTGGATGAATTCTTATGACTTTTGGTTCTAAGGTTGAGTTGCCCTCATTATATTGAAGATAATTTTGGCATTTGGAAAGTTTTTACTTAATGGTTCTATGTCTTTTACACTAGTTTGGTTGACCTTGTGTGAAATACTACTTTCGAGGTTGATGAAGCATGTTGGATCTATTTGGGTCCCTATGAAGCATGTGTTTGGGTCGCCCTCATTCTAATTCCACCCTAGAATATTCTGGTGCCGACCTAATTTGAGTTTGGATTTGGATGGTTGACTTTGGATACATTTCAAAGTTGAAGATGGTATAAATGCAAGATGAGTTAAGTGATAGAAAATATACAAGAGTGGAGAAGAAAAGCAATAAGAGAAAAGGAGAAAGTGAAGTTTGGTGTGGCATTGATTCTATTCAGTAAGTGTGTGTGTTGCAAGTGTGGAAGATCGGTGAAAAGCTTAATGTTGAGTTTCTGAATGTAGTGAGCAGAAGGTGAGCTCTATCATTCATGCAAGTAGATCGAGTGATTGTGGTGGAATCCTTTGTTGCATTGGGATTGTAGCCTCTTTGTAACAAATCTTCTTTGTCTTCTTTGTATCTATATGGTAGTGAGCCCTTTGAGTTGTTAGCCTTGTTGGACAGTGAGTCCTTGTTCCAGACAGTGAGACCTTGTTTTAGATAGTGAACCTTATTTCAGGTAGTGAGCCTCTTGTAATCGATTTTGATATTCTCTGTAGTGTCATTTAATCCTCACCATGGTTTTTCCCTCATTGGGTTTTCCACGTAAATCTGGTGCTATTGTGTTTATGTGTTGGATTTGAGTTTCTACATTGGCATTTGATGATTAATCACTTAAGCAGTATTAATTATTAATTCCAGTGATTGAATTAAAGGTTTAATTCTATGATAATTGATTCACCCCCCCCCCCTCTCAGTTGTCCTATTCAAAAAATACATACTAGGAGTAATTTGTATATTTGTATTAGTTTCCACATTCACCTCTTGCAAGTTTTCATTGTCTACATCCATGGTCTCATTATTGTTATCTTCAATAGTTGTGGAATTGGATGCTTCAACATCATTCATTGATCAAATTCTCATTCTTCTTTCTCTTTTTCTTTTTTCCTCCTTCTCTCTCTTTGCTTGAATTTCTTTAGGGGTCAATACCTTCCTATCTTTCATCTTATTCCAACATTGTGATACCATGGCTAGAAAATATCGAAGTATATACAAATGAATGTCAAAAACTTGAAAGTCTTCCTTCTTTGTTCCTCCTTCAAACAAGTATCAATTGAACAAAATTCCTCTTCCTCCTTCAAACAAGTAGCAATTGAAAAAAATTCCTCTTCCTCCTTCAAACAAATAACAATTGAACAAAATTCCTCTTCCTCCTTCAAACAAGTAGCAGTTAAACAAAATTCCTCTTCCTCCTTCTTGAACAAGTAGCAATTGCAGAAAATTTCTCTTCCTCCTTCAAACAAATAGTAATAAAAACAAAATTTCTCATCCTCCTTTGAAAACAAATAGAAATTCAACAAAATAATTTCTCTTCCTCCAAACAAGTAGCAAATAAACAAAATTCCTCTTCCTCCTTTGAAAACAAGTAGCAATTCAACAAAATTTCTCTTCCTCCTTCAAACAAGTAGCAATTAAATAAAATTCCTCTTCCTCCTTTGAAAACAAGTAGAAATTCAACAAAATTCCTTTGTAACAATGTCCCAATGATGCCTCCTTTCAAAATTGAAAAAAATCCCAAGTTGAAGAGCTTCTACAAGACAATTTAAGTTGATGGAAAATAGGGAATATGTCATAGTCGGTCGTACAAAACAATTCTCAGACCCAAGATGTACTTGTTTTCAGACAGTAAAATTAAAAAAGTGGTCAAAAATAACTTGGGATCCCGTTTAATGAAAAAATGGGAAATGGGATCCCATTTATTAAACAGGATCATGTTTACTAAATGGGATCCCATTTATTAAACAGTTCTCATTTACTAAACGGGATCTTGTTTAATAAACAGGATCATGTTTACTAAACGGTAGTAAACAAGATCTTGTTTACTAAACGGGATCACATTTATTAAACAAGATCCCATTTACTAAACAGGATCTTGTTTCTTGAAATATGAAATGTAGGCCAAGGTTTTTCTTTGTTAACAGGTTCGGGAAAAGGTTTGGGGATCTAAACCTAGGCCCTAGACCTAGTTTGACCTACAAGTTGAAGGTCCTGGCAATGCCACAAGAAAATAGCAACTTTGGGAATACATCTGAAAACATTTTTTGTAGAATTTTTGGACAAAATTAAAACCCATTATAGATGAGACAGTGCAGATTCCAAATATCTATTTCTATTTACAATTGGATTAATTTTTAATTTTTTAATTAATTTATGGTGAAATAGGTCCATAAATTTGAATTATCATGGTTTTTCAATATTTTAATAACTTTTTATTAACATATTTTTTTTACGAATGGATTGCACTTAAGCATACTTCAAAAAATTATTTTCAATTTTAAAAAAATTCAAAAAATGATAAGTTTAGGTCATCTTATGTGTGACGTACATGATGATTTTTCAAAACACCAAATATGGCCAATAAAAAAAATTAACAAAAAAATATTGAATAAAAAATTACAAAAAAATATGGAAAGCATGCTTTAGTGAGTTACAAATATTTTCCCAAAAGAATTTAGAAAAATATGATTATTTAGGTCAAAATATGGATGATGTACACATGCATGGTATGGTAAAAAAACTTTTAAACAATAGTTTTTAGGAACACCTATTGAAAATCAATTTGTATCATCTGGGTATTGAAATAAATTACATATTTGAAAACTAGACTCTTAGTACTACATTTTATGATTAGTGACTTTTTCAAGATTCCATCTCTAAGTGCTTCAAATTTTAAGGTCAAATGTGTCAAATTTTGAAAATCAGGGAAAACACTTCCACTAAATGGCCAAAAAGTGGACTCAACTTCAAGTGCCAGCACCCCGAACCCAAATGTATACATAGAACCATGAGTATGTGGTTGTTGTGTAGGTGAGGGTTGTTGAAACCCAAATGATGAGGAAAAAGTCAAATTGTTGGGTTGTTGTGGAGGTGAGGATTGATTAAACCCAAATGTCGACTATGTACCCAGATTTTTGGGTTGTTGTGTTGGAGTGATAGTGGGACCTGTACTGGAAAAGGATCGAGTCCTTGTTGATAGTCAATTTATATTTTTTGTAGTGGATGTGGTTTCCATTTGTGGTCCTATGTGTGAAGGATTTGTCTTTTGAATTTTGGGTATGTGTAGGATCATCATGGAAAAAATAGGCCCTTAAGTGGCAAAAAAATTAGAAAAATCAGAGTTAGGCAACTTGACGTAAAAATTTGAATAAGTTATCTATATTATTTCAAAAATATGTAAGAATAAAATCTGTAGCAAATTGAATGTAGTTTCTAAACTATTAGGTTTGTTTAAAAAAATAAAGTCTATTTGGTAAAAATTTGAAATTTCAATGGAGTAATACTTAAATTTCAAGGAAAAAATAAGAAGTTGGTGTTTGTCTGACCACCCTAACCACAATAAAATGGTAATATTTTCTTTATAAGATTTTAGATATAAGTAGATGTCTCATGTCCTAATGTGATGCATATTTTTTTGTAATTTTTTTCCAAGTAAACAATTAATTATGAATTTTTTATTACAACTTTTAAAAAATATAAAAAAATCGTATGTCTAATCACCTTAACTTGGTCAAAACTTCATGAAATTCATTTTTTCATTTTTTAATCCTATAGTATGTGAAGCATAGAATGTGACACATGTTTTGGATTCAAAAAATGTGATACCGTTTGAAAGCTATAGATGTTTTTCAATCAGTCTATCAATCAGGACTTTAGTCATAATTTTAATAGAAAATGATTAATAATTACTTATTAAATTCAAAGTAAAGCATAATTTATATTGGTGGAATGTTGAAAATCTCATTTGAAAACCCTTTTCGTTTCATCAATTTTGGGTAAAAAAAAGTCGTGAGCCACATACCCATCATATTGCCACTTTTTGGCCCATCATGATCTTGCACATACCCTTTTATTGGGTGTATTTGGAAGAGTGGCTTTCTAGGTTGTAGTAATGATATGGGTTAGTGTTGTAGTAGTGGATGTAGAGGAAAATGGATTTGTCATGGGTTTAGTGAGTGATGGTGGAATGTTAATAGTGATGTTGTATGTGTTTTCTTAGTAGGCAACACACTTGTATTCCACTATAATGTGGTGGGAATGTGGCACTAGGTGCTAATGATGGTGTTCCATTTGTAGTACCTAACCTTGTTGATGTTATGTTTGGCACTTCCTCAACAATCATGGATACATCAAAGTAAGAGCCCAATTAGCTCCATGTTGTGCCAATGACAAGAAGTATTTGTTTGGGTCTTCTTTGACCATTTCATCAATAATCTTCAAGATCCTAGTATCTTGAGATGTGTTTTCAATTTTTTCTTGTGTAAGACTATCATCTATTTCCTCTAGATAGTGTAGTCACCATAAGGGCTAGGACCTTGATTTTGTGTGTTCCTATGAGCACTAGGGTTCTCTCCAAAGTTCATCTAACTAGTGATGTTGTACATTGGATGAGAAGATGAATCCATCTCTTTCCTTTTGATTTGGAAATGTGTAACAACCATAAAAGTGATGATGGTTTGAAGTTTTCCTTTTTCTTTTTCTTTTTTTTTTTCCATTTTTCTTTGTGAATTTGTTGGGTATGAATGCACCTAAAATGAATCTACTTTGTTTTTTTGGTACTTTTCTATTTTTGGGAAAATATTGAATTTGCAAGACTAGAATGAGACTATACTTTTGTGAATTTTTTGGAATGATGTAGGACTATATTTTTGTGACCTTTTCTTGACAATTTTTGACTAAATCCAAAGACCTTTTTGTTACCTTGACTTATGATCCTAAAAGTGACAATATTTTGACAAGTTTTCTAGTTTTTGAGACTATTGTAACCATGTGTAAAAATTATAAAACCTCTAAGTGGAATGATGATGGTTTTTGATAAAAATAGATTTCTCAACTATTCTAATGAGTTGGGTTTCTATTTTTGATAAAAAAAATATATTGTAATGTGCTTCAAGAAGCTTTTATTGTGGCATACTATCAATTGAATGTGGTGTACTATCAAGTGACTGTGTTGCACTGTCTATCAATTGCATCGGATGATAGCTCAAATGTGTCACTCTATCAGAACGTGCAATAGAAATAAAAAATACTATAACAAATGTGGCATGAAAATCTTCACATGCGCTACTATTTTCAGCGATGGTGTTTCACTGTCAAGTGACTATGGTGTATTGCCAGATGATTGTATCACAAAAAGCCACAATTATCACACATCTTGTAGCTAGAAAAATTTCTAAAATTTGTACAATTCGTTAAAACATGTGTTGTTTCACATTAGGTTCACCAAATATAAGGCCAAAAATTGAGGTTATAATAAACATAAATCATGAATCAATCATAGTAACCACTAAACTATGAATTCAATACTAACTCAAATCAATATCTCAATCAAGCACAAATGCAACATAGAAGATAACAAACTGATACAATTTTACCTTCATTTCTATGCTACCTTGGAATCACCTTCATTGTTTCTCTCCAAATGTATCTTTGATATTGCTCTAAAATTTTGTATGCTAAATGTTGCTTCAAGGTTCAAATGCCATTGAATGATAAAGGATGCCAAATATTAAGAATTTGTGGTTAGTCCTCATTGTGTAATGAGGCTTTTTCTTATAGAAATGTTGGTTTTAGATGAACGATCTAGATTCAAAGATGAAAGATGAAGATCAATGGTCAAGGTCTATTGAGAGGAAATAGATTGAAGAGTTAACTAGCCTGATTGAAATAATCAAGGAAATAGATTGGAGAGTTAATTGGAAATTGATTAATTAATGGGATTGATTGATTAGTTCACTGAATTGATTGATTAGTTGATTGAATAGATTGAATAGTCCATTGAATAGATCAATTAGTTAACTAATCTGATTGAGAAATCAATGGGAGGATAATTAATATATTGAATAGTCCATTAAATAGATTGATTAGTGAATCTTCAAAGGGTAATTAACTAATTAAATTATTTAATTAATCTTGAGAGGAACGTGTAAGATGAAATTGAATTAATAAATAAAAGGTTATTTATTGATAGATCATGTTGAGTGAATATTGAGCAATTAAATAATTATTTAATTTTAGAAGAGGGAAAGTAGATTAATTAAATAGTTAATGATAATTATTTCATTAATATTAGAAGAATAAGTGGGGCTAGCAACATAATTAAATAATTGAGGTTTATTTAATTAATCAAGAGCCTGAATAAAGTTAAAATAACACTTTAATAAATAAATATGATTTATTTATTTTTTTGGGAGAATAATGTTAAATTAGGAATTTTATTAAATAAATATGATTTATTTAATTAGTGGGTATGTGCAGGATCATCATGGAAAAAATAGGCTCTTAAGTGGCGATTTTTTTTTTTAAATCAGAATTAGACAACTTGATGTAAAAATTTGAATAAGTTATCTATATTATTTCAAAAATATGTAAGAATAGAATCTGTAGCAAATTGATTGTAGTTTCTAGACTACAGTAGCACTTAAATTTCAAGAAAAAATAAGAAGTAGGTGTTTGTTTGACTACCCTAACCACAATAAAATGATAATATTTTAGATAAAGTAGAGGACTTATGTCTTGATGTGATGCATATTTTTTTGTAATTTTTTTCCAAGTAAATAATTAATTATGAATTTTTTATTACAAATTTTAAAAAAATAAAAACTCGTATATCTGACCACCATAACTTGGTCAAAAATTCATGAAATTTATTTTTTATTTTTTTAATCCTATAGTATGTGAAGCATAGAATGTGATGCATGTTTCGGATTCAAAAAATATGATACCGTTTGAAAGCTATAGATTTTTTTCAATCAGCCTATCAATTAGGACTTTAGTTATTTATTAAATTCAAAGTAAAGCATAATATATATTGGTGGAAAGTTGAGAATCTCCTTTAAAAATCTTTTTAATTTCATCAATTTTGGGGAAAAAAAAGTTGTCAGCCACATACCCTACACATACCCATCATATTGCTACTTTTTGGCCCATCATGATCTTGCACATACACTAGTTGAAAGAATAATGTTAAAATAGGACTTTATTGAATAAATATGATTTATTTAATTAGTTTGAAATGATGAATGAGGATGAATTAATTAAATAATGTTAAATTACTTAATTAATAGCATAATATGAAAATTGACAATAATTAAATAATTAGGTATTATTTAATCATTTTAGGGGAAGAAGGGTGAAAGTTCGTAAAAAAGTGTTATTTGCAGGTAGGAAAATTTAGGCTATCTACATCTAGGACTAACAATATTTAAAAATTATTTGAGAGGACTATTGTTGTGTTGTAAGGGTACACATTATCCTAGGTCAACCCCTTAAAAAATTAGGTAAAGATCAAGGACAACACTCTTCAACCATGCAAATGGATGTAGCATGAATGTATAGAATTACATTTATTTAAGTGTACCAAATTGAAATGTTCTTTCTTGTAATATTAATGATATTAAAAAAATATTTGGATGATCAAAAAAATGCAATTGAACGCATTTTAAATACAAGTACACAAGAATGAATCTTTTAAATATGTGTTTAGTTATCTTTATAAATTTGAATTTGAATCTCAAAATTCTAGAGGTCAAATCTAAAAGTGCCATTACATTTTCATGAGTGTAAATTGAACTTGTCAAACTATAATATTAATCTAGTATAGATCTTGTTATTTTGTTTGCAGTGTACATAAGAAGTTGTAATTTGAATTACAATTCAAAAGTTATGATAAAAATAGTAGACAACCATCACCATAGAGATAAAAAGGTGGTAGAATCAAAGCAAGAATGAAATGTCTATTAATAAATACATGAATAAGTATAATAAACAAAGAGTATATAAGAATGTGTTCACATATGAATAAGGTATGAATAAGAAATTTAAATATATGTGTAAATAGATAGATAATAATATGAAAAAGAAATCTAAATCTTATACAAAACCATTTTTCATATATAAATATATTTTACAATTATTTTAAAATAAACATAAAATTAAATAAAAAATAACATAAATATATAAATAATTTAAAAAAAAAAAATTATATGTATTTTCTTAAAATTATAAATAATAATGATATAATAGAATAAAGTCATTAACACTATAAAATTTATCAAAGCCAATCTTTTTGAAATTCTCACATTGAACGATGCCCACTCTTACCTTCTTTACATAGTGGTAACAGTAAAATTTTATATTTTATCATTTTGTGGCCATATTTAATGGCACATTATTAATATTCTTATTCTTGAATTATGAAAGACATAATAATATGGTTTGACCCCCAAAAAAATCAAAAGCTAATATTTAATTTATTCATAGATATAACTTCAATCGTAATCTAGGAACCAAGCAACATTAGAGATAACACTCAACTTCCACATGTATCTCAATAATTTAGTATTAGTCAAGTCACTTTTTCACTTGGTGAGGTTTCAAGTTCCCCTGGATCATAATTATGAAATAGAATCATATTGTCTTTCTTCAAGCAATAATTAAAGAGAATGTTATTTATAAAAAATATGAATTATTGTTTCTTCCAAGATAATGTTATCTATAAAATAAATAATAAGTTAATTTTTTGTCCGTTGTTATAATTATAGATTATGAATAAGGTAATTAGTTAGTTTATTTATAGTCATTCAAAAAAATTGTCAAAATAATGGTATAAGGTTTTCATAATTCGTAATATTGTTCCTTGTTATTTATGGATTCGATTGTGTTAGAAATTTTGGCATCAACGTTTTTCCTTCTAACTCTCTATTATCTTGATGATGGATCACAATGTGTGTTCCAAAACATCGATGCAAAAAACTCTAACACAATTGAATCTAGAAATGGCACTGAATAGTTTGTTAAAGTTACTCAAGGATTGAAGATGGTCTAATCATGCCTCTAAAAGAAATGAATCTTGATGGATTGAAGATGGTCTCCTTGAGCACTTTGCTTTCATCCTGATGATGGATCACAAAGTGTGATCCGAAATGTTGATGCAAAAATTCTTACACAATTGAATCCTGAAATCATTGATAATAAATAAAAAACTCTTAACACAATTGAATCTAGAAATATCAATGAACAATTTGTTAAAACTTACTCAAAGATCGGAGATGGTCTAATCATGCCTCTAAAAAAAATGAATTTTGATGGATGACATAATCATGAAACATACTATTATCGTCAACGAATAAACTCAACCAATAAAACTACAACCCTTCAACATTATTAATATTCTTATTCCTCATTAGAAGAATCCACATTGCTTTCACCAATCAAACTATAATATATAAATCATTAATCAATTCAAACATATTCCATTCTACATTAGAACTTTCTACTTTCTTGTATATGTTTTCTTTGGAACTTGATAGAACAACACTGCCATGCTTTAATTCTTAATAATTACATGGCATCTATATGAAGTTGTCTTTATCTTAGCTTTTAACTTATATCTCCACTATCTATAGTGTAAGGTAATAGCCTGCTCCATCTTTTTAACTTTATAATATTCTGTGTATTGAAGTTGTTATTGCATGCACTGTTTCATTCAAAGGCAATGATTTTTTCCCCCATGGAAGCCAATTCCATCGCATTCTTCGTTGATTAGATTCTTGTCGAGTAGCACCTGCATATTATTTTATCTTCAGTGGACGTTCGACTTGGATTCCATAAAGACTTTAAAATTCAGTTACGAGAACATTCCCGAATGGTCTAAATGCATGTCATGTATAATGGGCTTTAATAAAGTTGATATACTATGCGTGACTGTGATAGAAGAAGAACTCCATGAAATACAGACACAGAATTACCATGAAAATTGCCTCCTGTATTTACAAACGAGTAGCAGTCATCTCTTACAAATTACAAGGCAAGCAAAAACCCTAATCCGTTAGAGGCAAGAACGTAAGGAATGGACAGAAATTTGGTTATTTACAATTTTATTTCTAGTTGTCTCTTACTTTTTTCTGGTTAGCTTTAGAGCTTAAATACATGGATATTCTTATGAATAATTCGTACGTATGCTTTGCAGCAAAGTTGTGCAGTAGAAAAGAAAGAGAATAAAGGCTACCGGATGGATTCGAGTTGATCTATAAACCGAATGGACCCATTTTTATATGATTCGATTTTGTACCACATTTATACTTTATACTGAGGCTTGCAATCACAGACATCTTTGCAATTGGGTGAAGAAGGAATATTGTCCGCCATCAAAGGTCCCTGTTTTGGTAACTTTTTGGGATCCTGATCTTTGGGTGTCTTAAAGTGACAAGGATTGGCGTCCAAGAGCATCTGCACCACGTCTCGCATTGATGGCCTCAGGTTGGGCAGTTTGCTTGTACACAGAACCGCAATTTTAAGGGCCTGTATCATCTCATCCTTGTAGGAATCGCAGATTCTTGAATCCAGCACCTCGAAAGCTGCTTCTCTGTTCTGTACCTTGCGCGTAATCCAGTCCACAATGTCCTTGTTATCTCCATACTCTTCCTCCACCGGGTTTCTGCCTGTTATCAGCTCCAACAGCACCACTCCGAAGCTGTAGATGTCGCTCTTTACTGTCACTTTTAAAGAATATGCGTACTCTGCATTAGCCCCACAAAGCCATTAAAACCCAAATGAAGATAACTATTCAACAAAGCTTAACTCTTTTTGTTTCAAGTTTGGTAGACGAGCTTTAACTAGATGCCTGCCACCCTGATTTTAGGGTTAGGGTAAATCAGATACCCAAGGGCAATACCAACTTGGTCTTTTTCTCTCCTGTGTTTTTCCTATTTCTATTGTGTCAACACAGACTACAGCAGCATGAGATTAGTAGGCCAGTAAAGCTGAAAAGATTCTGGGCTTTCTAGCACAAAAAGTATCACAAGACTTTCTACACCTTAACAATTTTACATCTATCAGTTTCAAGTCTCATTATTTGGGCAGTCTAAAAGTTTAGCAATGGGTAAGCACACTGGTTTTGAGTACTCAAAAACAAGTCTCATACATAAAATTAATAATATCAGCTGAAGAGGTATCAGTATAGGTTCGTTCTTTTATACCAAATAGTAAAATGAATTTATAGATGATATAAAATCTTCTATATTGATTGTAAACTTAACATTACATTTTATATGATCGAAAGCTATAAACAATAAGTTAAATTTGACACATTAACAATTTTACGTCTATCAGTTCCAAATATCATATTTGGGCAGTCTAAAAGTGTAACAAGGGGTAAAAACACTGATTTTGAGTACTGAAAATAACAAGACCAACTTAACTATTTCATACATAAAGTGAATAATAGCAGTTGAAGAAGTATCAATATCAATAAAAAAGATATCAATATAGACTCATCTTTCTGTATTTTTATATTGAATAGTAAAATGAACTCATAGATAATATAAAATCTTCTAAGACTGTTGAAAGCTTGAAAACCATGAACAATACACTTCACACGTTTTTCTGAAATCATACTACTTTAAGCTAAACATATAACAGTATATTACGTTATTACCATTTAATTGTGAATGTGACATCTGACAAAAATTACTCTACTAAGCGCTTATTTAACTACAATGAAATTGACAATATACACAATTTAAACGGTCTCCAGTGATCATTTAACTTTAAAAGGAAAATTTCTAAGAATTGTGGAAATATGGTCGGACGTTATAGGCAATCCTATGTTCACACTAGGAAGCTTTTGTCAATCCCAGAGAAAACAACAGACGTTTTGTTATCTGTACACTATAGACAAGACATGTTTGGCAGATCTGGAACATAGAACACTGTGCAGTTTGACATTAACATTTCCATTGTACTCAAGGTGTCTTCTTCAATTCAACTTGAAACCTGAGATTAAGACACAAAGCAAGGGATAAATACCTGGAGCAATGTATCCATGTGTACCGGGAATAGCATTCACGGAGTCACCTCTGGCACAGGCTTGGAAAACCTTAGCAAACCCAAAATCTGCAACACGAGCCTGGTAATCGGAATCAAGCAAGATATTAGTAGATTTGACATCCCTATGAATGATGGGTGGCCTGCAATCATGGTGGAGATAGGAAAGGCCATTGGCGACGCCGAGAGCTATCTTGTAACGAGTAGGCCAGTCAATGCAGCCTCCAGCAAGGGTTCGACTCCCATGCAGAGCCTCCCACAGGTTACCATTGGGCATGTACTCATAGACAAGCATATTTGAGTCACCATTAGTGAAGCAGCAGTAGAGCTTAACAATATTCTTGTGGCGGATCGTCCCTAAGGTCTCCACCTCGGCCTTGAGGCGCTCTCGGAGGTCCTGAAAGCCGTTGATTAAGCCGTTTTTGCAGCTCCAGAGCTTCTTCACGGCGACAGATTCTCCATTACTGAGCTCAATTCTGTACACAGTCCCCGAGCCGCCATGGCCAATGATGTGCTCTTCATCCATGGAGTCCAAAACTTCGTGCTCATCAAAGCTCAGCTTGTGAAAGGATTTGATATCCCAAAATGCCCGGCTGTCCACCTTGTTGTCTCGTTTGTGCAACTTGCTTCTTCGCACCAGGAAGCACCCAATCACAAAAAACACGAAGACGATTCCAAAAATCCATCCACCAATCCATCTCACGCCGAACAAGCCCTTTCTGCGAATGTCACAGCGCTGCAGATATGGCAATCCCTGCCCGCATAGGCCTGGATTTGATGCAAAGCTCGTATTTTCAGCCTCGTTGACGAGCTCAGGGGGCACCGGTCCTTTCAGTGAATTTACAGAGAAATCGACAGAACTCAGCTTCAGAGTCGCCAGACTGCTGGGAATCTGCCCTGAAAGCCTGTTGTTAGACAAATTGAGAGAATTCAAGACTTCCATGGATCCAAGCGACCCAGGAATCGATCCAGTTAATCTATTCTTTGCAAGATTAATACAAGACATGAATTTGCAGCGTCCCAATTCCGCCGGGATGTATCCAGAGAACTGATTCTCCTGCAACAGAAGGCTGTTCAACATGCTCAGTTTCCCAATCTCCGGCGGTATAAATCCCGTCAGCTGATTGCGGCTGGCGTCGATTTTGATCAGATTGGTGGCCTGTCCGATTTCTGGCGGCAGGGTCCCCTGAAACCGATTTCTCTGCAGATACAACTCGGACAAATTCCTGGCATTTCCGATGTCGGCGCCAATTGGGCCTTCAAAATCATTGAGGCTGAGATCGAGGATGGAAACGTGGGGGAATCCCCATATGCCTTGTGGAATCCTCCCGCTCAGCATGTTCTTGTTGACGCGAAACCGAAGAACGCTCTTGCAGTACTGATAAGACTCAGGTATCTCGCCGGAAAATTCATTGTCCAGAACCAGGATGTACTGCAAATTGCCTCCTTTGCACAAATCCGGCGGAAGCGGGCCGCTGAGTCTATTCTGCGAAACATCCATCATATTGAAATTGGAGAGAGAACCCAGCTTTGCAGGCAAGGACCCGTTCAGAGAATTCTGGTACATTGAAATTGCAAACAAATGCTTCATCTCTCCAAACCCCTCCGGTATTGGACCAGACAGATTGTTCTGATACAATTGGATGAAAACCAGGTTCTTCAGGTTCCCAAATTCCGCGGGAATACTACCGTTCAACATATTCCGGGAGGCGTCGAAGTCTCTCAGCATGGTAAGGTTGCCCAATTCTGCCGGTATGTGGCCGCTGAGATTGTTTCTGTAGAGCTCCAGCTGATACAACTTCTTCAGGCCGCTTAGTTCTTTGGGAATGCTTCCCGTCAAGTGGTTATCCGAGAGCTCCAGGTTGCCCAGCTCTGTCATATTCCCGAGCCAAGGTGGGATTTTGCCGATGAAATTGCAGCTAGGCAAGTAGAGCCAGCTAAGCTTCTTCAGCAGTATGAGCTCCTCCGGTATTCTTCTTGGATTGAATAGATATGAACTAGCAGCCAAATACATCAGGTCTGTCAAATGACCCACAGACACGGGAAACTCGCCGGAAAAGGGATTGGAAGACAAGTCCAGCTTCTTCAAGGATTTCAGAGCACTTAAATCCGGCAAGGCTCCGCTCAATTGGTTGTTTGCAAGAGACAGAATCTCCAGCTTACTGCAATTCAGAAACTCTTCCGGAAAGTTGCCGTGAAATGCATTTCTGTCCAATTGAAGGCTTTGGAGGCTCTTAAGACCGCAGAATCCAGAAGGAATTTGGCCTCTGAGATGAATCCCCTGGAGATCGATTCGAACGACAGCTCTTTCCCTATTGCAAACAATTCCTCTCCAGCTGCAGGGAGAGCCAGCAGAGGAGGCGTCCCAGCTTCTCAGATAATTGCCCGGGTCTTGCACAGACTCTTTTATTCGCAACAGTAAGCGCAGCTCCTCTTCCTCTGCATTCAACAAACAATTCAGCCAAATTGCCAACAGAATAACCACCCAAAATCCCTTCTTGCTCTTCCTCATTTCCATGCTCGACTATCTGCAATAAACTTAACTGGCCTATCTATGTTTTTATATAAACATTGACTGAAAGCTGCAACAGAAACCCATGTTGGCTCTGATGCAACAAACTATGCTTATGATTGCAGACGTCTTTGGTGTAAATTTCTCTAATGATAGCCTCGCTATGGTGGGAAGAAGCATATAAGGAAAACGGGTGATGTGAAATTGATGCTCATTGAATAAAAGCACTGAGGAGAAAAGCTATGAGATAAAATTCCTGCACTGTACAATCCGAGCATCTCCAACAAAAGTTGGAATGAGAGAGCATAATCTCTCAACATGCATAAACCCTCTTTCCCTTTTCCTGTTATGCTCACGCTTTCACCAAATATCCCACATTCTTCCCCTAACGTGGATTGGGACTACACAATAAATATCATTCCTACTTTTCTTCTCTGCCCTTCCAGATTATTTTTAATTCGTCTCCATCTCTTCAAAAGGTAAATAAAAAAACATTCAAAGGACATAAAAAGGCTTTCTTACAGTCTACAATGATGGTGATATAGTATTTGGGTCTAGGCAGTTTATAATATTTGGAGTGATTTCGTATTATAAATATGTAGGAGGCATTTAACTGTATTTGGTTACACATTCATTTGTAATATCTGGAATAAGGCATCTGTGTTTCAAATACAAAATATAGAAGGCATTTAACTGCGTTTCAAATATAACACATATTTGATTATATTTAACGCATATAGAGGAAATCTGATATAACAGCAAACAACATCATACATTGTAGAAACTTGATATTATTAACACACATCTTATTGTTACTTCAATAACAGCCATGTCCTACCGCTATTTGAATAACAACAAATAATATTATGAATTGAGAAAATCTGATATCA
This sequence comes from Sequoia sempervirens, assembly GCA_007258455.2. Taxonomy (NCBI): domain Eukaryota; kingdom Viridiplantae; phylum Streptophyta; class Pinopsida; order Cupressales; family Cupressaceae; genus Sequoia; species Sequoia sempervirens. The sequence continues at coordinate 155,917,699 of VDFB02000013.1, read as the reverse complement.
TTAACACATATTCTACTATTATTTCAAACAAACAACTAAAAATCTGATTTGAAATACAAAAATATTTAATTATATTTCAATTTACAAAACATACATACTTTAATTTCAGTTACTAAAAATATATACTTATCCTAAAAATATATATATATGCATATAAAGAGACAATTCCATATATCAAATCTATAAGCTGGTTCACTTTTAAGGGCACTGCCACCGATGGGGGAAGGCTTCTAGAGCTATTTCCTTAAGGCCTGGCCACCTGTAAGTTAAAATGGAGGACCCCAGGAATCTGGTTCCTAATCAGCCCACTTTATTTTTGTTATGTTTTAATATCATTAATTATAGAGGATATTCCTCTTTTGGAGATTAGATTTTGCATGCGTGTTATCACATTTAACTCATTATGATTTAGTTTGATTGGTTTATCCTACGAAGAAGAATTTTGTTTATTTAAAGATTAAATACTCTCCTCTAAGGTTGTATACTATTATTTGCTGGCTTTCCAATATTTAAACAAGTGATATATCCATAAAGATATTCTGTTGTAGCGTGAATACAACGAGAGTTTATAAAATCCTCTACTATTGGATGATAGGATAATCTAAAAAACTATTAAAATTAGTGTGGTGAAAAGCATGTGTTATTGTTTTTATTAGTGTTATTAATGTATGACCTTAATACTAATTTGTTTCTTTTTGGTATAATAATTGACTTTAATCTTTAATCATATTCTATTAGAGTTATATTTTTTAGTTTAAGTTTAGTTTGTTCAATTTTTTATAATTTTTGTCTTCTTTAATTAGATCTATTTGTAGTCTTATTTTATAATTTAAAATTTTATACTTCTAAGATTAATTATGTATGAATATGGTCATTATTTATTGATTTGCATGTCAAATGTCTTAAGTTGCGTACATAAGATTTGTTTCAAGGAATTTTTAAAGTCATTTTATCATCAATTGATATGGACCCATATCATAAGAGCGTCTATATTCAATCACATTTGTCTCAATTTAAATCTCAATCCAATCATAATTTACTCAAACATAGTAGCATCAATATTCACATACTTTATTTAGTCATTTTATTCATCAAGTAACATCGACCCATATCATAGAACATTTATATTAAATCACATTTGTCTCAATTTAAATCTCAATCCAATCTTAATTTACTCAAACATAATAGCATCAATATTCACATATTTTATGTAGTCATTTTACCCATCAAATAATATTGACCCGTATCATAGAGCATCTATATTCAATCCCATTTGTCTCAATTTAAATCTCAATCCAGTCTTAATTTACTCAAACATAGTAGCATCAATATTCACATACTTTATTTAGTCATTTTACTCATCAGTTGATATCGACCCATATCATAAGCGCATCTATATTCAATCACATTTGTCTCAATTTAAATCTCAATCCAATATTAATTTACTCAAACATAATAGCACTAATATTCACATACTTTATTTAGTATATATTTGATATTTTTTACATCATCCATGAGACTTGACTATTATCAAAGAAATGAACAATCTACTCTCTTTCTACAAATGTCTCGTAAAGATATTTTTAACAACAATTAATTTTTAGATGTGTATGCAAACACAACAAAATAACTTTTGTAGATCATAAAGATGAAAATTAATAGCTTGGACATAACTACATAAGAGAAAGGTGCCCGAAGAAAAAATCATAGGTTTAGCCTAATCTCAAACCTTAGAAAGTTTAGATAATGTTTGCTCCATGTTCCTAATACTATTCAAGTTCTAATTTCTTGTTTCTAGTTTTATGTTGCAAGATCTTAATAATTCAAAACAACCAAAGTCAATAGTATATCTTAAATTAGATAAAAGTGTGTTTATCTCTTTTTAATACTTTAGTTATTTGTTTCAATTACTTAGGTCCATGTTTGCATCATGTTTTCTAATTATTTTTAAAAAATTTAAATTTATGTAAGTTAGTTCATTGCGATGAATTTAATATGTTTTGATTTATCTTTTTAGTTGAATTGATGTGTTAGGTTGCATGTATTTAATTGTCAAACGTTGAGTATTAAATCTTGTAAATCATAATATTATTGAAAGGAAATACAAATAAATCCTACTTAATTCAAAGAGAGAAGTGATGCAAACCATAAGCTATATCTAATAATATTTTCAAAGTAATGATAAGAGACTCAAGAAATATTTTCAAAAAATCTTCAAAAGAGGTGACAACATAGAGCTATCTAACTTTTTGGCCTAAGTAGGCCATACAAATCAACATTTTTTTAATTTTTCCTATTCTATCTCAAGTAAAAGAAATAGGCATAAATTATTTGAAGATAATATAAATGTATTATTTGTGATACTTCCTATGCAAATTTTATTTGTAATCTAAAAAATTTGAAAATATTTTTTCTCATATTTTTAGTATTGCGATCAATAAGGATGTAAAACATAAAATGGGGACTTAAACATGCAATTCAAATTCTATTCCCTATCAAATTGACACCTTATTTAAGCAAAAGAACTGAATAAAAATATGAAATAAAATAAGAGTTCTCTCACCAACAACTCCTTGATGCATACACTAGATGTGTGTGGTTGTGTTGCAATATTTGTGCCTAAAAGATGTTGTGTGGTTGCTCTTGAAATTAATAGAATGACTTTACTTTCAAATATTGTGTGAAAATATCCTACAAGAGGTGTTACTTATAGATTTTTAGAATTAATGATCAATGGATAGGATTAAATTTTAGATCATGAGTTTACCCATTGATGGCAGAATGGATGTAGACAAGTGGCAACTATTACCCATTTTCATGGATTTAATTAACAAATTATGTCATTTAATTGGTGATTTATTTATGAGTTAGCCATATTGATTGATGAGTTAACTAACTTGATTGATTAGTTAACTACTTTGATTGATTAGTTAATTATGGGGTATAAATCATATTTTTATTAAACTATTTATAGATTATAAATTTATTTAGATTTATTAATATTTAAATATATTTATGAGAAAATTATTTATTTAAATTAATTAATAATAAAGACTAATTAATCAATTTGATCTTGATAAATTGGATTAACTAAGGCAAGATGAGTTATTTCAATGAGTGGATGAGTGATTACATCATTAGGTGTCAAGATAGGAGAGGAGGTACAGAGATGAAAATATATGAGATTTTATTGTTTGCATTTTCCCTCTCTTTGAGATGGCATTGCAACTAGATGAGGCAATATCATTTCAAAGAAAAGTAAGACATAATGGCTTTGGAAGAGATAAGGACACGTGATAGGATGCCCCAATCATTTGGAGGATGAGAGTGATGAAGAGGAAGGAGGGAGGTATATGATGTCCCCTTGAGAGGATAGATGGGTTCAAAGAAAGCATGTATCTTCTTAAAATAGACAAAGGGTTTAGAATATAAAATATGAAAGGATGGATATATTAGGGTGAACAAGTTGGTTTAGAGGTAGATGGATGTGAAATGCAAATGGATTGGAGGAGAATAGTCATGTTGAGTTAGTTTGAGAAATATTTATTTATTACAGAACTTGACATTATGTACCAAGATATAAGGACTAGGGTGACAATATGCTAAGTACATAAAGTACTAACCCAAAAACAAAAGGTCATAAGAAAGCTTATGACATATGACACTATGATATAAAAGACCATAATATCAGTGTGGCTATATATAGAAAGGATTTTGACTTATACAATCAAAATAATAATACACATAAGTAGGAAAGAAAGCATACACAAATAACACAATGACAAACAAATATTTTTCTCCTGATCAAGCTAAAAATTAGTTGATTTGATTGGTGGTGATGATGATAGAATTGTTGATGATGAGCTCCGAAAAATAAAGATTTCTCCCCCAGTCAAGCTAAAAATTAGTTGTTTTGATTGATGGTGATGATAGAATTGTTGATGATGAGCTCCAAAATATAAATAGGGTACCACTATAGCTTCAACATTAGAGAATGCTAAGAAGGGAAATAGATGATAGGGTGGATAAAGGATGATAGGAATTAGGCAAAACTTGGGATTAGAGGGTGTGACATATGTTGAATAATTGAATGGATAATGGAACGGTTTTGGAAGACAAGTGGATGAAAGGATGGAATGTTGAAGGTATGAGGAAATTTCATGGGACCGAGGGAAACTAGGACCAAAATTTTCGCATACCATGATGGGTGTCAAAGCTTTGGATTAGGATATAGGATTTAGGGTGTTGGGATTATTGATTTTAGGATGTAGGGACCTAAAATGGATTTATTAATTTTAGGATGGGGATGGTTGGATTCAGATGGAGGGTGGTGGGATTAGGGTGAGGGATGGAGATTTATAGATTTAGTGATGAGGCTAGAATTTGGAGATGTGGATTTGGATGTTGTACTTGGATGCATCACATTTTTATTGAGGATGCACATTATTTTGGTGGATTTTTTATTTGTGGAATTTTTTATTTGTTTATATTTAAACCTAATTTTAATTTAATTTTGCATATCAATTTTATTTAAAGATTTTATTTGATTTATATTACATTCTAGGATTCCTTTATCATAAAGGCCTAGTCCTTTTCCATGATAGTGCATGTTTTGATAGATCCAATTTGTGATGGTATACTTATTTTTTTGGAAACAAGATGCAAACATAATTTTAGATGGGTAAGGAGTGGTGGTGGTTATAGTTTCCTTGATGATAAGAAAATTGGATTGGATAAAGGTGGTTGAACCAAGGTGATAGGATTATGGTTTGGATGGGCTCAATGGGCATGCTTTGATCTTGAAATGATATGGGATGGGTCAGTGCAAGATCATGATGGGCTAAAGAAGGCCTCAAAATGGCAATGCAAATACCAAAAATAGACTTACCACTAGTACAAAAACAACCATAAACAATTGAAAAAACTACTAAAAATTGCTTATAAATGACTAAACATGGTCGCGTGACCAGTAGTAGTTTATTTCCAATCATTTATAACGTGACTAAATTGATGACTAAACCATTTTTAGTCATTTGATTGATCGATTTGGTCATTAATTTAGTCATTTGATTGTCGATTTGGTCGTTGATTTAGTCATCTGATTGATCAATTTGGTTGTTGATTTAGTCATTAATTTGATTGATTTGGTAGTTTGTTTAGTCGTTAATTTAGTCATTGTTTTAAACTGGCCACTTATTCAGTCATTTTTTATTCACTAGTATATTTAGTCATTAATTTAGTCATTGATTGTTGTTATTTGGTCACTTATTTAGTCATTTTTATTCATTGATTTTCATCCATTGGTAGTGTATTTAGTCATTAATTTTAATCATCATTTTGATCAATTTGGTAGTTTATTTAATTTTTTTTGTTCACTAATTTTTGTCAACTGGAAGGTATATTGATACATTATTTATTAATTGCATAATCATTATATTTAGTCATATTTATTCACTGATTTCAATTAGTTGGTAGTATATTTAGTTAATTGGTAGTTTATTTAATTGTTTTTGTTCACTGGTTTCTTCATATAAGTGTTGAAAATGAGATAATGCTTTAATTGAGGTTTAAACATATCAAAACATAGAAAAACATAATCAATCATTCATTTGCACATAGTGAAATGGCTATTAAGAAGGCAAAATATTGAAATTTAATAGAGAAAACATGTTCTTACAACAGATACAAGACATAAATGTGTCTTTTCTTTGAAAAATGTACTGTTACAAAGTGTGTTTCTCAGTGTTGTGACTGAGAAAACTGAGTTACAATGCCTTTTTTTTGCTTATGCAAGATATTACAATTTTGATGACAATTCTATGTTGCAACTTATTTGCAACTGAACATACATGTATGTTGCACTCTCTACAACTTTTCCTCTACTTTGCACCTCTTTATCTGCTTTGTATTTACTTATTTTTGTGTACCCCTGTTCTTTGCGTCTATTGCTTACACAACAACATATCCCCTCTTCTATAATGCACTAGTTTGAATGAGCGGAACCCAAACAAAAAGAGAAAAACATAATCAAGTGGTTTTACATTATAGGTGTTGTAAGATAGAACGTTCTTTGTTCTACTCATAGAATGTACACCCAAATCAGTTATGTGGTTTTTTTTGGGTACAACTTATTCAAGCTTAGTACATTCTCTATCTGCAAGTTCACTCTCCACACTCTGCTACTGGTAACCCTTCTTTTTCTCTTCTGCACTTACAGCTAACACTATCATTTTTTTCAAATATTTTAGTGGCCATCATGTGAAGATACCTTCTTTCTCTTTTAGATGGACAACTCCATCTATTTTGTCTAGATAAGGAAGGGGTGTTACTTGTGACCTGTAAAATACTTACATTTGCATCTCTTGTTCCTTTCAATTTGACTCCATGTATATAATAGATAGTGAGTGAATCCACCCAATGCCCATTGCAACACTATCGAATGGATCCAACACCTCAAATTTATCCCCTTCTTCGAGTTTACCAATAAAGGTTTGCAAAAACAAAAAAAATATGCATTATATTGAGATATAAAACACACATTATATTGTTTTTGATAGTTGTATGTAATGTCTTATGTCTTGGAACAAATTAGTTTTTGTATGTGCTTTTATAAAACACTTTATTACAACTACTAGCTCTAAGCTTCCATATGTGAGTTATATGTTCTCCCTTATTTTCATAATCTATGTATACTAGCTAATTACACTTCACTAATGTTCTAACCAGCTTCTATCAAATAGGTAATGGTTACCCTTATTTGCATAATAAAACAACCATTACTTACTTGAATAGTGCTTACTTGCATGTGGTTTCATAGCACTCACCTTGAGTTCAGCATGACTACCACTATGAATATCATGTGCATGCTCGTAGCAATATAATTTGAATAGGTTATTAACATAATTTGGAAAATATGTAGGAATATAATTCATAGCAAATTGAATGTAGTTTGTAGGCTACTAGACCTTTTTGGAAAAAAGTAATTTGATTTGGTAAAAATTTAAAATTTCAATGCAATAGTACTTTAAATTTTGGAAAAAAATAAAAAATGGTGTTTGTTCAACCACCCTAAGTATGAGAAAAAAAAAATTAAATATTTCAATACAAGTAGAGGACACATGCCTAAATGTGACACATATTTTTTTGTAATTCCTTTGCAAGTAAATAACTAGTTATGAATTTTTTAGTAGAAATTTTTAAAAATATTAAAAACCATTTGTCCGGTCACCCTAACTTGGTAAAAAATTTATGAAATTTTATTTTAAACTATAGTTTGTAAAGAACATAGTGTAACACATCTTTCGAATTCAAAAAATTATGTATAATCGTTTAAAAGTTATAGGTGTTTTACAATCAGCCTATCAATAAGGACTTTACACAGTGCATGTAGAAATTCGATAATAATTATCTATTAAATTCAAAATAAACCATATCTTATATTGGTAGAATCCTAACAATTTATTGAACAAATCCCTTTTGTTTCGTCAAATTCAGATGAAAAAAAGTCGCTAGCAAGAAGGGTGAAGTTCAAAAAACCATTACAACCCATGTAAACATGTTGGGGCAGTTGACTTTTTAGGTTGGACACCCCAAAACCAAATCCCAAAGCAATCCTAAAGCAAAATGGATATTTGTTATTAACAAATATCTAATAGAAATAGATACCTATTTCTTTTAGTTAAAAATATTAATATATATTATATATCACTATAATTAAATTATAACATGTTATAATATTGATTTTAATATAAATATTTAAATATATATTTAAAATATTAATATATATAATATTTAATATATGATAAGTTAATATATACTAAGAAATATTAATATTAACATAATATGCATTATATTAATATAAATATTATATGTTATATTAAATATAAATATAATATAATATTATATATTATATTAAATATAAATATAATATAATATAAATTATAAAAAAATATATTTGATGAAAGGGATATTTTTTTCTTTTAATTAGAAATATTAATATATATAAATATCACTATAGCTTAAAAAATATAACATGTTATAATATTAATATTAATATAAATAATTTTTTGAAGAAATAAAAGCAATGGCACAAGGCTTCGATAAGGCATGAAGAAATAAATGAAGCATTACACTCAAATGATAAATCATAGCATATTGAAGGAACCTTGCAAAATGATTAGCGAATGGACACCACTCCATTACACAAGAATCCATTGTTAATTTTGGGCATTATCCCCAATGGTAACTAACTTACCATATATATATATATACAAATATGATCTATGATAAATTAATATATACTAGAAAATATTAATATTAATATTATACATGTTATATTTAATATAAATATTATATGTTATATTATATAAATATAGTAATATAATATATAATTATAAAAAAATAGTTGATGGATTGTTGCAAGGGGCATTTAAATATCATATTTATTATAATAAAACTACAAGGATTTGAGAGCAACATGTACATAGATCTCTTTCTCTCCCTCTCACCTTCCCTCTGTACTTTTTTCTATCTCCACTCACTCTATCCTTCTCTACCTACATTTCTCTCAATTCGTCTCACCCTACCTCTCCCTCCCTTGCACCTTCCCCCTCTCTCTACCTCTCTCTCAAGCCCTTCCCCCTCTACTTCTCTCTATATCCCTTCTCCATCCATCCATCCAGTTGTACCCCTCTCTCCACTTATGCCTCCCTTTATTCTTTGCTCCCTCCCTACCTCTCTCTTTTCCTCCATTTATCCCTCCCACCCTACCTCTCCCTCTCTCTACCTACTCCTCTCTCTCTACCTCTCCCTCCCCCCCCTCTCTCTCTCACACACACACACTATATTGGGAATAGGATGCTATTTAATTGCATTCCTAAACATATTTCATGTATCTCCTAAGTCCTTGGAAAGTGTTCCCCAACACTAGGATTAGAAAGAGATTAAATTCGAATGAAATGAACATGCAAATTGGCATTTGTAATTATTTATAAATGATAGGAACATGTGGGGATGCCCTTGAAGAAAAGATCCTACAAAATAGGAGCACATGGGGCACCCACATAGAAGGTGGAATGCACCTTGAGTTCAGTTAACTGTTTGGAGAATAGATAACACTTCAAAAATGCATGTAAAGATCCTAGAAGTTAGGGATTGATGTTTGCATGCATGAAGTTCAGTTCAGTTTGGTTCAGTTCAGTTCAATTCAATTCAGTTTAGTTCAGTATTAGTTAATTTCAATTCAGTTATGGTTCATTTATCTTTAGTTACATGTAGTTAGTTTGAGTTTCATGTTAGTTGACTTTATTTGACTTGGAATGCATTCTAATAACTTGAGTTGCATGACAGATAATAGGTGGCTACATTCATTTAAGTGGGGATGATCAATCATGCATCATGTTTGCATGAATTGATGGAGAGATATATTTATGTTGACAAAGATTGACTTGGACCCACCTTGGGCACCCAAGTTGGCATCTTGGAGTTAATACCTTTTGCATGAGAAGATATTTACAGGGCTGAGTTAAGTGGACCCATTCTTGGGCGCCAACTTTGAGGAGAAGCTTGGAAGATATTTTCTTGACCAACAATCAGTCAGGAGTTTAGTTTGGGGTGCCTAAATTGAGGAGAAAATGGATTTGAATTCATGTTACATGTTGAAACTCTACTTGCACAAAATAGGTGTAGGTTTTCAAGAGAAGCTTTGTGCTTTGTAATTGACAACTCTTTGGAGTTTTCAAGGCTCATTATTGTCTATTAATTGCAGCAAGTTGAAGAGATTTTTATCATATTTTATTGCAGGTTGTGAAGAAGAATTGTTGAAGGCAAAAGAAGCATCTCAATCAAGGATTGATACAGTGTTATTGTAATCTTTTTCTAAGGTTAAATAATACAAGCACTAGGGTGTTGCCACAATAGTGGTTTACACTTTTTGCGAGATCCTAATTTTTGTTGAAATCAGATATTTTTAAAAAATATAATGATTTAAGCCTTGAAAAGTTTCATTTAAAGGATTCCAATTGAAGAGGGTTTGATCAAACCACCTTAGACCAAGCCCCCTTGGATAGAACCTTGCTAGTTTTAAACCAAACCTATAACAAAGTCTCCTTTACACCTATCAAAATGCTGATAAAAAACCACTTTTGATTTACCTTTTGGGGGATCAAATGAATTCATTTAAAATTTATTTTTTGTATGTATTCCTTGTTATAAGCTTCCAAAAGAATATAAAATTTAATTTGATTATTATATTTATTTTTTATTTCTTGTGAATGTAGGTTTTTCACCAAAAATCAAGCTCTTGTTCTAAAATGTGGAAAAATAGAAGATTATCAAGAAAATTTTGAAAAATACGAGTGCACCACATATTGAAGTCCTTGATCCGACAAAAAAAATAAAAAATTGATACATACAAAAAAGGTTATGTTTTATACGGTCTACCTATGTTTGAATTGTAATTGGTTTGACTTCGAAACTTGATTAAGGAAAAAATATTCAATAAAACACTATGAAACCAATTAGAAGCACTAGATATCATAGTTGCAAATCTAAATTTAAAAAAAATAGAAGTTTATCCTTCATGAAAAAAAAATTGTGTTATACGGTGAGTGTCACTCCTTAAAAATGGTGTTTACTGAAAAAAACTAGGTTTTGAAGGAGATGGAAAAAGAAGTGCAATCTGATTCCAAAAAAATTGAAAAAAAAATATTTAGAATTTATAGAAAATGTCACAAATCACTAGTTTGCATCATCTTCAAATTCCTCACGGTTTAGCCGCTAAAGGTGTCTGAAAGTGAAGATTTAGTTAGAAAAAATCAGTTGAGTGTCTAGTTTGGCCAAAAATTGTAAAGCAACTTATTGTAGGATCACCCACTATTGATTCTGGTGGATTTTTTTCCCAAAATGGTTTCTCCACGTATATGTTGTGTCACTTCTATCTTCTGGTCTTATTCTTCTACAATCTTCTATCTACTTCTACAATTGGTAAAATGAATCTAACCAAATAATCATCCACAAAGAATTTATAACAAAGAACACTTAATTAGATCTACAATCTCATAGTTTTACAAAGTATTAAGCTACATAATTACCTCCATTTTCAACACTATATCTCTCTCTTTGTACTTCTCCTACCCTACCTCTATATCTCTTTACCTACCTCTCTCCCTATTCCTTGTACCTTACCTCTCTCTACCTACCCCTTCCTCCCTCCTTCCCTCTCTTTCCCTCCCTCCCTCTCTCTCTCTCTCCACTCACCCTTTCCCTATCTACCTACCCCTCCCTCCCTCCTTCCCTCTCTCTCCCTCCCTCCCTCTCTCTCTCCACTCACCCTTTCCCTCTCTACCTACCTTTTCCTCAATCCATCCCACCCTACCTCTCTTTCTACCTACCTCTCCCTCCTTCCCAACTTCCCCTCTCTCTCTACTTCTCTCTCCCCTTCCCTCTCTACTTCTCACTATCTCCCCTCACTTTCTCCACCTAACTCTCCCTCTATTCCTTCCACCTTACCTCTATATATCTCCCTCATTTCCTCTCTCTTCCTCTATCCCTCCCATGCTACCTCGCTAGACTTCTCCCTCCCCCATCACTCTATACTTCTCTCTATCTCTCCTCTCTCACCATCCCTCCTAACTTTCCTCTCCCTCCCTTTGTCCCTCTTCCCCCCTCTCTCCACCTACCCCACCCTTTATCACTCAATCCCTCCTTCCCTCTCTCCCCCTCCCTCTATAGCTCCCACCTTACATCTCCCTCACTCTACCTACCACTCTCTCTCTACCTCTCCCTCCCCTCCTCTCACTCTCACACACATGTACACCACTCTCTCTCTCTCTCTCTCTCTCTCTCTCTCTCTCTCTCTCTCTCTCTCTCTCTCACACACACACACACACACACACACACACACAAAACCTGTCTCTCTACCTCTCCCATCCCACTTCTACCACCCTACCTCTCCCACCCTACCTCTCTCTCTACCTACCTCTCTCTATTCCTTCCACCTTACCTCTCTCTACCTACCTCTCCCTATCTCCCTCATCCCCTATTTCTCTCCCACCCTTTATCACTCCCACCCTACCACTCCCTATCTCCCTCCTCTCTCTCTCTCTCCCTCCCTCTACCTCTCCCACCAAACCTCTCTCACTCTCTCTACTTACCAAGCTCCCTCTATTCCTTCCACCTTACCTCTCTCTATCTACCTTGTTGGAAGAATGTGGAGTTTTTCGTTGATGTTGTTGTTGGAAACATGAGCATGTGGGATAAGCACAAGGTATACTGTTATGCATTCCAGTGTTGTCATTGATGTCAACATTCTATCTTGCTTTGGAGATCATGGTGCAAATCATTTTGGTTTTCTCTAAACATGTTTTAGGATGTTTGCAAAAGGAAATTTTGTAAGAAGGTTTAATCTAATGTGATGAAAATTGAATAAGTATTAATATTAGTAATTTTTTGTTCAGAGAATCTAGTTTTTGTGTCCACATCGGTTCGTCATTCAATGCTTTGCTCTGTGGTTCTAGTATATATTTTTTCACTAGTAGAAGTATCTAATTCCATAGTTTCATCTCATTTTGTATTTTGGTGTGAAAGTTATGAGTACTAGAAGTTTGACTTGACAGTTAAACAAGTGTTTTCTAGTTCTGTGCATATGAGTTGGAGAATCTGCACCTCTCCATGGATTGGATTTTGACTTCATGGATTTGAGAACATGTTAACAGATGTAAATAAAGTGTACATTCCAGTTGACATGATGTTTTGAGGTGCGTGTTTCCGAATTTGGTTATACAATTGAAGAATTTTTGTATTAGGTCTTCCGTGGTGTCGACCTAATAGGTTTGAAGGTATGCGAAGCTTAATTAAGTATTGTGAAGCTATGCGGGATCTATTATATTTTCATTCCAACCTATTTCAAAGTATTTTGAGATTTAAATCTTTTTGCAAGGTGTGTGTGGAAGGATTTTGAGTTGACAAGTTATAATTTTTATATTTTGAATGATACATCTAATTAGGCTGACTTAATTGATGTTATGTGTGAAGAAAATATATAAGCTAGATAATTTTCAATGTTTTGATGAATGTCTTACATGAAAATTATGTGAATTATGTGAATTGAGTGAATATAGCGAAAATCTAAGTTGTGAATATTAAGAAAAATATTAGAGTGATGTGAATGTAGAGGAAGGTAGAGTGTTAGATCAAAATCAGATGAAGTGTGTAAAGTCAATCTATGAGCTCCATTGGAACTATATTTCATGTATATGATAGATGCAATTGTAACAGTTTAATCTAGGTTGTGAGCCACAAAATTTATCCTATCTCTTTTCTTCTTTGAGTGGGTAGTGAGTCCACTTAGATAGTGAGTCCACCCGCAGTGAGAACTTCTATAATATACTATAATTGGTTATAATATATTGTGAGCTAATCCTCACCGTGGTTTTTCCCATTTTGGGTTTTCCATGTAAAAATCCTGGTGTTCATGTGTTATGTGATGTTGATTAGATGTTTCATGCTTTCTTTCGTTACTACAACTAAATATGCTATGGAAGTTGGATGTTTAAATGTTTGAATGGTTTAAAAGAATACTGATTCACCCCCCTCTCAGTATAACAAGTGTTTAACAATTGGTATTAGAGCTTGGTTCCTTGGAGGAGCTTAATCTCTTGGGGAAGATCTTGAAGGTTGAACACATGGCTATTAGAATATTACCTACTCCTCCGGAAGATATTTTTGTTGTTGGATCTACAAAAGAAGATTTAATATTTGATATGAATGGAGAGATCAAAGGTGATCTTGAAGATCTTGAAAGAACTGAAGGTGAAAATAGAGATCTAAAGGAAAATTTCAAAGAAGCAAATGAATGCATCAGAAGATTGCGAAAGAAAATCAAGAAATTCAAAGAAAGGCATAAGGAGGTCAGTGAGCAGTTGAAGCAAGCAAATGAAACCATTATCTATCTAAAGATGCAATTTGAAGAAAGAAATAGAGTTCACTTGAATGCTTGAATACAATGGTGAAAAGAAAATTTGAAGAATGCACAAGGCTTGAACAAGAAGTTGTGAATCTGAGATCAGATATATAGAGAAAGCAAGGAGTCATGAAGAAAAATTCAAGATGAGTTGTACAAGTTTGATGAAATGATTGCAAATCATAAAGGCTCTAAAGATAAAGAAGGCTTAGGAATTGAAAAGGATGAAAGTTAAAAATAATATTAGACATAAAATGCTAAAAATAAGACTGAATACAAGAAGAACAATGGAAATAAAATCCATAATCAAAGGAATGTAGCTAGAATATCACTGGTCAGACAACCAAATGCACAACAATGCCTATCTTTTAATGTTTTTTGTTATCCTTGTAATAAATTTAGACATAAGGCTATGGAATGTAGAAGTAGAATGAATCAAAATATTCCACTTTTTTCTGGTCAATGTTTAACTTGCAAGAAATTTGGTCATAGAGCTAGTGAGTGTAGAATTCAAATGGTCAATGGTTATAACAATGGTAGAATGGTTTTATCTTTCAATGGCTACTATTATACATGTTATGGAGTTGGAAATAAAGCTAATCAATGTAGATCTAGAATGAATGGAAATAATATTGGTCAAAATAATGTCAAATGCTACAATTACAATAGCCCTAGACACATTTCTAAGTTTTGTAGACGAAGAAATATGAAGAAGATTTAATCTGGTAAAGAAGAATGAACTAGTACAAAAGATTGATCCAATAGAAATAAAGAAGGAGATGGATAAGATTTGGAGATAGAAGGAAGAGACTGAGGTTAAGAATGAATCTTTACCACCATCCAATGCAAATGTTTCCACTAAAAACTTAGTTGAGAGCTTTGTCTCAGGGGTAGTTTTACTAAAAAATATTTTATCCCCTGCCAAAGAAAATAGTGTTGATGCTTCAATACAAGGATATGTGGTGTAGGTAAACATGCTTGATATTTTAGGGAAAATTTTGGTAGAAAATATTGAAATATAGAAGATTGTAGAGCATTTAAAGGTAATTGTGCACATAGTGAAGGGTTTGCTAGCTTTGTTGTTTGAAGTATTAAATGCAAAATTAGGCCAGTTTCAAAAGGTTATAAGTGATTTTACTTAGCCAAATTCATTCACAACGAGCATTAAGAAGGAGTAGAGTAGCGACGAAAAAATTTGGAGTGATCA
Organism: Sequoia sempervirens; assembly: GCA_007258455.2. Classification (NCBI taxonomy): domain Eukaryota; kingdom Viridiplantae; phylum Streptophyta; class Pinopsida; order Cupressales; family Cupressaceae; genus Sequoia; species Sequoia sempervirens. The sequence continues at coordinate 155,902,532 of VDFB02000013.1, read as the reverse complement.
AGGTGATTTGTGATTTGGTACGTTCAAACCCTAATCAGAAAAGCAAAGGAAAAGGTATTTACAATATTTGCTTGCCCTAGTTTTATAGAGAAATTTTTTGAAAGAAATTTGAATTCATTTTGAAATGGCTACATCGAGGGTTATTGAAGTTACTGATAGGCCATGACCCAATTTTAAGAAACGTCATGTTAAATCAATGGAGGTCAATCTGATAGGTGCATTTTCACATGTTCCATATGGTGTTTTACATACAGAGGATATAAGGATTTATATTCATAGCAAGTTAGAGGAGCATAATCATTCTAAGCTAGGAGAATTATGGGCAACTAAACCTACTAGAGATAACTTTTCCCTGAAACTAGAATATCAAAATCGTGGGAAAGGTTTCCAAATTTTTTCTTTGATGATAAATGGGTTAGAATTGAATTGAGAAGAATTCATGATGGATTTTTCTATACTAATAATCTCAATTTGATAACTAAGGAGGTGGTAAGAGAAGTAACTAGACTATGCTCAATCGGACATGTCTCGGTCCTTAAATCTATGAAAAATGAAGTGGTCACAAAATTAAACAGTGCTACATATGACAAGAGGGCCTTGACAGTGAATAAGATAAGAAATCCAACTATGAAATATGCTATGATGATGATAGGATACAAGGTCTACTACTCTAACAAGGAAAATTATGTATCTGCCACCGCAATAAAAACTGCCTATGAGATGGTGGAGAAAGGAGTTGACTATGATCTATGTGAGTTGTTGATATAGAAATTAATGGAAAATTTGGAGAAGACAAAGGAAAATAAACATCCATTTAAGTATGGTACATTGATTGTTTGTCTACTTTTCTACTTTTTGAGATAGCTTCTTGGTACTAAAAGTGTTGTATGGTTAAAAGGAAGACCAGTTGCACATCAAATTAGAGATTTTTTAAGAGTTCTTGGTGATGTAGAGGCACAAGATGAAGCTATTGAATCTTTCTTTACAGTATTTCATAAGAGGATGCATGAAAGAGAAGGAATCCCTAAGAGAATGGTAGAAAAATACAAGGATGAAATCATATTTATGGTATCAATAGATGAGTGCATTGTTCAAGAAGTTGAACCAAGGATAGTGTGGATCCCAGCAATGGGATATGAGATTACTGAATAATATATTATTACCTCAACTGATTTTATGCTTAGCAAGTCTAAAGACACCACAGAAGGAAGATATGGCACCTATGAAGAAAAATCTATGGAGGTGCATATGGAGAAAAAGAAACCAATAATAAAGAAGGTTGAAAAGATGGTTTACAAGTTTACGAAGGATATGGTCTTCAAAAAGGAGCAAGTGGAGCAAGAAAGAGCAAGGGTTGGAGCTCCGAAGAGATCATCGAGTACTAGAAGATCTAGTAGAACAGTTATCGCACCTCCTACTATTCAAAAGTTCTCTAAGACTAAGCCCCATATAGGATAAAAGAGAAAATCAGTTGAAAGTCCTCTAGTAAAGGAAAAGTACCATCCAGTTGTAAAGAGTACAAGGCTTGAGAAGAAGAAGGCTATTATAGTAAAACTACCTGCTGCCCCTACCAAGAAGAGAATAAAACAGAAAGCAGTAAGAGAAAAGAACATGTTGGTGATCCAAAATGAACCAGATCAATTGAATCCTAAAGACTTGGCCAATGTCTTATACTCAGACTCAAAAGGGGACTTGGCCAATTGACAAGATTCAGTCAAAGACTAAGATCTTCTACGCTTCTAGCTCTACAGGACCAAGGTGGGTCAACCTATACAATTCCCACAACTTAATTCACTTACACACAAACATTTTTTTTTATAGAAAATAATTCCCAATGAAAATACATCAAGGAGAGCATTGACAACCTCAAATTTGGCTACATTCTCAATAACTCAACAATCACTCAACAATTGGGAAGCAGAACATTAAACCTCAACTAAACAACAAGGATTAATAATCATTTTGAATTTATAAAATGTTTCTGAGATGCACTAAGCTACAAGATAAATCAGTGCCTAATTCTGGGCCATGGAGTCAAACACATAAAATGAATTCATCAGCAAACAGACTTCAACCAGTGGATCTTAATTGTTAATCCATTGCATCAACTGTTAATGTCTTACATTAACATATTTTCTCCTGTTATCAATCAAATTCTCCTTATCAAATTCAGCCTGCACACTTGAAATCACTATTATCTGCTCAAAGTATTTTAACCATTTCATTGAAATAGATCCATGAACACATAATACAATCTCAGGAAATTTGAGATGACAAACTCAAACATACTTGGCATTATTGAATTCATATGATTTAACTATACAAGTCTGGAGACAATTTGAAGATATTCATGAATGTGCAAACACTTTGAAGACATTCATGATTTATTAGCACAAACTAGCTGATATTTGCTCATAAAATCAACAATTATAGCTTACAGACACAGATTATGACTTAGAACTTGACATTTTCTATCTACACAACCCAATTCAGAACCTCAGAATTTACTTCTCAGAACCCTTTACAATGAGAGAAGAATGAGAAGAAATAGAAAACAGAAGCAGCCCTAAAATTGATCCATTGATGACATCTGGTAGCCTCTTTCCCGTTCATCAACAAATTTGCAAAGCCTCTCTCCTCTCTCTGCAGCAACAAACTTTTCCTCCAAATCTGTCTTTGCTCCAAGTTGCTTAAAAATAGAAAATTTCTCCATGTGGAGAAATTCACTTCATTCACTTGTTGTGTGAAAAACATCTCAGCCTTGCTTGCCCATGAAAAACTTTGTGAAAGCCTTTTAATTTATGTTGTTGCACTTTACTTTATACTTTCACTTTCAAAATATTAAAATTTTATAACTTTAATAATTCACCTCTAGCTCACATTAAAATATTTTCCTTTTATTCTCCAGCACAAAATGTTTGCTCATAAAATGAATATTTAATTCATTTTACATTAACCTGGGCAAATAAAAGATTTACCCATGCACACTTGACCTTCATTGTGAATTTAAAATATTTCACCTGTGCATCATGTGTTTCACTTTATAGTGAAATATTAAATATTTCACTTTGATCTCTATTTGAAATATTTTCCTTTTTCAAACAAAATTTGCATTAGGTAAAATATTTTACCCATCCACCTTCGAGCTTTCCTCCAGCCATTTATTTACTCCATTGTATCTACTTTTACCCTTTCATGCTCAATAACATTTAATAAAATGTTTTACATTTAAAATGAAAACATTTAAATGTTGCCTTAGGCCACATTTAATTCACCTTATCCGGAAAATATTTTAATTTTCCCCAAAGTTTACTTTTAAACATTGTATTAAAAAATACACTAAGCCCACATTGGCCTCTCCTCTCAACCCGACACTCCCAGAATTAATTAACGGGCATTTTACTCCTGCGAGCCAGTGGGGAGTGGTGGGGATTTACCCACATCCACCTTGCTTTTATTTCACATGCCACATTTTAATCCTTAAATTTTCATAGGGGCGCATTTAAATTTTTTAAAACTTCAATGTCTTGGCCTTTGAAAATTTCATCGGGCCCCATAAAAAAAAAATCATTACCCATGCAATCAAAATGCCTTGAGCCCACCTCACATTGGGCTTTCTCACGCATCCTGCAGCCTTAATGAGTGCATGACTAATTCCCACGAGCTAGCAGGGAGTGGCTTAGATTTGGCTGCAAAAATCATTTCCTCCTCTGCCATTGATTTTCCTTCTTTGGTTCTTTTGTTTCAAATTTGAAACAATGTGCCTTAAATGTTTTATTTAAAACATTTGCCTTCACCATTTAAAATTATTTTCCCTTTTCTAAAATAAAACCCCCCCATACATGCCCCGCACTCCCATGAGCTTTATTTAGTGAGCACTTTACTCCCGTGAGACAGCGGGGAGTGGTGGGGATTTACCCACATCTCCATCCCTTTATATTTCACCAGGGCATATTTTAAAAAAAATCACTTTACATTATATTCCCACCCCATTTAAAATATATTTCCATCAGGAATTTTTCCAATTGGATAATATTTAAAATATTTAAAATATTATGTTTTGCAACTTTAGAATATGTAGCAATTTTAATTTCGGTTGTCATCCAATTGGAGGAAATTCATTGTGAGCAAACCGGGACACCTGGAGCTGCAAAAATTTGCGTAGGGGCATCATCAATTATTTATTGAAAACTCATTTTATCAAATTTTTCGCAGCTCACAAAATTCAAGTACCTCCTTAATAAACTGGCCCTGGGACGTGTTAGCCGCAATAAAAATGCAATAAAATAATGCATCACATGACCTCTGATCTTGTTGAAAATGGAACTATAGAGGTTTTAGACCAAAAAAAGAAATGGGTTGTCATTAGAATTGCAAAATTTGAAACTTTTCAGAATGCCATTTTTGGCCCTGTCATGATCATAAAATGATTAAATAACCCATCAGAACTTATCCTGGAGGTGCGAAATTGAACAGGAATGTAGAAATTTGAACCAAGAATGGAGTTCAAAAGACTTCTTGGAAAAAGGAGTCATGAGGTGAAATATATTAATCGGAAAAGTTTCCCATTTGAACTTTCTGCAACAATCAGCTATTTTGAACCAGTTAAAACTCAAGAGATTACCTCGTTGCAAAAATATCAAATCAACTCCTGGGAGGATGCCACTAGACATATTAAATCATTTAGATACAATGAACATGCGTTCAAGAGGAATTTTCTTGAATCATCATTTATGAAAAGTTATTAGGGGTCAAAGTTGACCACCAGGAATGCAGATGTAAAACAGGAGAAATTGCATTTGGTTTTTATCTGCTAAAAATAGAAAATAAAATCATGAGGCTTTGAAACCTAACATATGAGCTCATCTTGGTATGGAGAATAAATAGCAACAATCATTTTGGCTTGACTATCATCCGGTTGCAAAATGCAAGCTCAAACGGGAGGCTACTTTGCAAAAATGAAGGTTTGAAAACATTAGAAAAGTGTCAAAACCCTCCAGCTTCGCTTTTCGAAACCCTGTCAAAACTCATCATGGGAAACTGAAAATTGGCATGCCTGCTCACATAGGACACATGAGTGGGCCTGCAAATGGGTTTTGCACAAAAAATCAACAAGAATCAAATTGTGACCCTCCAAAGTAGGTCACTTAGGCAGATTCTTTAGCTGCACTTTCGAAAGTGCAAAGAAAATTTTATGAAAAAAAAACTTCAAATTTGCAAAAATTTGAGAGTTCCAACAGTGGCTCCAATTGGGGATGTATGCCCTTGTGGGCATAGCAAGATTCTAGATCTCTGGGGAGTAGACTAAAAACTGAGTCCATAGGGTGCCCACAAACTACTCCTTTATTCATCTTTATTTTTCAACTTCATCCAGTGACCCCAGGCCACCAAATGAAAAAAGGGGATTCAACATTTACCTCTGTCAAACACAATTCTGTAAAAAAAGAGTTGATCTCCCTCAACTCATGCTTGCATCCATCATACCACAACAACCTGAATGAATGCACCATTTTAAACACAAGTATTAGGTTGCCTTTGTGCAAGTGAAAACTTGCTCTTCGTTTAGCTTTTTCATCACATGGCAACCAAATCACATAGGGCACGTCATTGCCACTCTCTTCATTCTCTGATTTTGCACCAAGTGGCAACATTTGAAAATGGTGATCAAAACCATATGAAAGCATAGCTTGATCACACTCATCCGCTTGATTAAACATGTTGGTACCTCCTAATAGGAAATCATATTCAATATCATCAACATGTTCATAATCACTATGCATTTGAAAGTCAGGCACACTTTCAAAATGTTGATTATAATGTGGCAACAACTTATCATATTCATCATACAAATCACTCTCAAGCTAAAAAAAACTTTCTTCAACACTTTGAACATTGCCACATTCTATGAAAACTTCTCCCAGCTAACAAAAATAGCACTCACATTTTGCTACATGGCTAGAACTATTAAGCTCATTTTGATTACTAGTTTGCATATTGAAGGTAAAACCATCACAAGAACTTACCAGAAGATCTCGCTCATTATGCAAACTATCTCTAAGTGTATGTGAAGAGATACACTCATTCATTGGCACACTCTGCAATTGTTCTTCATCATGTTGGTACTGAGAGTCATCAGAGGTTTCTGACTCATCATCATCTGTAGTCATATGGTCATCTTCTGAATATAAGGTATCAATACTTTCAACATCACAAGCTTGCACAACAATGAGCAATTCTGGTTCAGAAAGACAATCTGATTTCTCATTGAAATCAGCATCTCCATTCACATTCAAAGACTCGTGACTAGGCTCACTCAAGTTAGCAAACAAAGACTTGTCTAAATCTGCATCAAAATCTTCAAAACATGGCTCATTGGGTACACAAACCTCATGGTTATCTGTTGTTTCAAATTCATCAAAACATATTTCTGAGTTTGTATCATCATGCACACTATCATACTCATCATACAATGCACCATTAACATCAAATGGCTGCTTGTCTTCATTCACATTATCATCATCATGATCAACTAATTAATAATTGGAAAGAGAATCAAATTCACTTGCATCATACCTTGCATCTTGAAGGTCGTCATCACTGTCAAAGTCAATAGGGGCAACACACAACAACTGAGGGTCATTCATATGTGCACATTTCTGATATTTTGTGGTTAACAGATTTGAAATTTGTTCACAACTCAATAGATCATTACTCTAATCTATTCTTTCAACCACTTCCTCTTCTTGACCTTCACTTGGATTGGATGCATTATCAAATTGCAAATTAGGATATCCTAAGGTGACATGATCTTCAAAGTTTGAAAAATCAATGGGTTGATCATAAACTGGATTTCCCCAATCATAGGAGATTGAATTACTGACAACCTTGTCACATGCATGGTCACAACCCGTCATAGAGAACAGGTGGTCAATTTGTTCATTCTTACTTCTAAGTTGTCATAACAACAATCCACATCTTTTAGCATTGCAGCATTAGACTAGGTGTCTTCATCGAACTTGTCACTTGCATCCTCCTCTTCACTTGCAGCTGATATACTATCATTCTCAAGAGCATTTTCCAAATCAGCAAGTTCCAATGTCTCATTACAAAGACTTGTATCAAGACTACACTCACTTGTAGAATTGACATAATCAATTGTACCATAACACTGCCGATTGCACATACCCTCTGCAAAAAATAGATCCAATTCATATCCCTCATCTTGTTTTTGGCTTGGAAGACTTGGGATCCCATTGTTCCTATCAGGAAGACTTAAAACATCAGAATCAGTATGATCTTCAACTATATATTCAAAATCCATAGAGAAGAAAAAACTCTTAGTATCATCTACATCATTGCAGCCTTCATTTGCTATAGAAAATCTGCTATTTGCTTTTGCATTTTTAGAGATCAAAGAAACTTCACATGTTTCATTCATCTCATTATGGTTTTCATCATCCTGGCTGCAATTTCCGGCTGGGTGCATTTCCTTTGCAAGTTGTTCAAAGACAACTTTCTCATCAATTGATGATGCATTATTTTTATCTTCAACCTTCTCAAGTGTGCATTTATATGAAGAGCTTTGATCATTGGCATTCACATAGTTGTTGATTTCATTAGCATTTTTTCCCACAATGGAAGACAACAAACTTTGCACATATTCATTCCTTTGTTTCTCCAAATTATCTAAAACTGTGTAAGCCATATGCATACTCAGTATTTTAAATTTTTTTAACAATGCACTAGATCCTTCTTCATAAGCTTCAAAATACATATGAATACAATCTGGAGTACTAAGTTTGAAACTTTTTGGGATTAGTGACAAGGTAGCAGCAAATCTATGATTGAAATCAACACTTGAATCTTCATCTTGTTTCTTGATCTGTTTTAACCTCATGACAAGGTCAGAGGGCTCTCTTGTGAATTATTTTCTATAAGCATTCACTAATTTATCCCAACAAGGAAATGATTTCTCAAGAAAACTCAAGTACCAATCCCGAGCTCTAGCTTCAAGGGATCTGACAAAGAATCTCATCCACATATCTTGATATCCAAATGAATGTTTCTCCATGAAGCTGGAAAAATTTTGACATGTGCATCTCCTTCACAAATATTGTATGCATGAAATCTAGGCATCTCCTTATAAGTTTGAGCTGACATACTCTCAGTTTTGTAATCAACCCATGACAAATCTAATTGAGCATACAATGGGTGAAAGGAATTGACAAAAGGTGCATTAACCTAACAAGTAGACACAATATGGTTATCTCTTAACTAAGCTTGTTGAAACATCTGGTGTCTTTCATCCATTTCTCTAAGTCCTCTTTCAAACACAGCCTTCCATTCTGGCCTTATCTTAGGCTTGTTAACTCTTGGGTTCTTACACTTTGGAGTCTCAAATGCATGAGGTTTATTTGACTTCTGAAACTTCTTGATAAGTTTTCTCAAAGTGTCTATAGGTATGGCTATTTTATGAATCATGGATATTTGCAAATCAAGGACTCAACTAATTGTGCATAATGATAACCATGACCAAATGGTGGACAACTATGACAATTACTAACATAATGACAACCTGGGCTTGAATCATATGACAATGCAACTGGATGGGAATCCCTAAGATATACAAATGCATTCTACCCATCCATACCAACAAATATTTGAGCACTAGACAAAATTCTTTCAATGGAACTACAATTAAATCTAACGGATCCAAAAAATGGAAGTGTGCAAACTTAAATATTACTGTTATTTCCCTCTATCAATGCTAAATCACAAATACTAGGGAAGCAAAATTTTCTCCTAAAATGTTCAAATATGGTCTTCATACAAGATTCTCTTGAAAATTAAAGGTGAATAATACCTGGTAATGTTGCAACTGTTGTAAGTTGTTCTTCTGATTGGAAATATTGTAAATCTCAAACTAGTTTCACCTCTTCGACAGGTTCTTGTAACAAAGTTGCCACCTCTCTTTGTAGAGGACTGAACTTCAAGTAGTATGAAGTTATTTCACATGTAATTTTCTTTTTGAGTTCCTTTCACCAATAGAGCACCATAAGTCTTGAAATCTTTTAGGTTCACTACAACAAATTCTTTCTCTAGGTCTGAAATCCTTCAATATTTGAACCAAATTCATAATGGAAAATAACTGACTCTATGCAAATGATATGACTCTATTTATAAATAGTCTGCAACTAGAGATTCAAATTTGTCCCCAGTAGAGTTGCCATTCTATTGGTGATCCAAATTGAACTAGATCAATTGAATCCTAAAGACTTAGCCAATGTCTTATTCTTAGACTCAAAAGGGAATTTGGCCAATTGACAAGATTCAGTCAAAGACTGAGATCTTCTGCACTTCTGGCTCTGTAGGACCAAGCTGCGTCAACCTATACAATGCCCGGAACTTAATTCACTTACATAGAGACATTTCTTTTTATAACAGATAATTCCCAATGAAAATACATCAAGGAGAGCATTGACAACCTCAAATCTGGCTACATTCTTAGTAACTCAACACTCACTCAGCAATTGGGAAGTAGAACATTAAACCTCAATTGAACAACAAGGATTAAGAATTATTTTGAATTTATAAAATGTTTCTGAGATGCAATAAACTGCAAGATAAATCAGTGACTAATTTTGGGCCATGGAGTCAAACACATAAAATGAATTCATCAGCAAACAAACTTCAACTAGTGGATCTTAATTGTTAATCCTTTGCATCAACCGTTGATGTCTTACATTAACAGATCTTCTCTTGTTATCAATCAAATACTCCTTATCAAATCCAGCCTGCACACTTGAAATCACTGTTATTTGCTCAAAGTATTTTAACCATTTCATTGAAACAAAACCATGAACACATAACACAGTCTCAATAAATTTGAGATGACAAACTCAAACATACTTGGTATTATTGAATTCATCTGATTTATCTATACAAGTCTAGAGACAATTTGAAGATGTTCATGAATGTGCAAACACTTTGAAGACATTCATGATTTATTAGCACAAACTAGCTGATATTTGCTCATAAAATCAACGATTATAGCTTACAGACTCAAATTATGACTCAAAACTTGACATTTTCTATCTACCCAACCCAATTCAGAACCTCAGAATTTACTTCTCAGAACCCTTTACAATGAGAGAAGAATGAAAAGAAATAGAAAACATAAGCAACACTAAAATTGATCTATTGATGACATCTAGCAGTGTCTTTCATGTTCATTAACAATTTTGCAAAGCCTCTCTCCTCTCTCTACAACAATAAACTTTTCCTCCAAATATGCCTTTGCTCCAAGTTTCTTAACAATAGAAAATTTCTCCATGTGGAGAAATTCACTTCATTCACCTGCTATGTGAAAAACATCTCAGCCTTACTTGCCCGTGAAAAACTCTATGAAAGCCTTGATTGATTTTTGTAAAGAAAATTCTCGTTGTGTGCTATTGTTGTATGAGTTGTGGATTTATGTTATCAATCGATTCCTTGACTTTGAGTAAACAATTGATTTATTATATGGAGCTCATTATTGAGTCTCTTGAGTTGAGTTAACTACATGAGTGTTCCTTTAATTGGTTAACTTTATTGTAGGAGATAGGGTTGTCGTTAAACTTCCAAAGGTTAGGGAATTTGGTGTATTAAGTCTGGAGGCTTCTCTTTTGGGTATTTAATTTCACTTTCTTTATGGTTGTAATCTTACGTATTCATTGATTTGCGTCGTTTTGTTAAGTAATTGAGTTATGAGATTATAGCGAGATGGTTTTTGCCTCACGAATTTCTATCATGTGTTTTGTGAACTTGAGAGTTCTATCCCTTATGGTTTGTGGTATGTTAGGGATTCTAGAGAGAGTGGCTCTATGTGGGCACCAGCGCATAAGGGGCTGTCAGGATAACCCACAGTAGACTTAGTGTAAAAAGTGAAAACCTAACTAATTAATTAGGGGATGGGTAGTTATGCACTATAAGATAATTAAGATTCCTTGCTCACCTGTTAGGGCTTCCAAAGACTAAAGGTGGCCGAGAAGGCCGTGGTTGGCATAATCGTGATCTTGTTTCCACGAGTAATGCACGATTTCACATGAGTCACCCTATGGGGCGGCGCCTTGAGATAGGCAGTCAGGATAACCATAGATGGAGGCGGCACCTTGTGATAGGATGTCAGGATAATCCATGAAGGCCATGTGATGACACTCTCCTCTAGCTCTCCCCTTAGTTGTTTTAACTGGAATCCTCTGGAAGTGGTCTATTGATGAGTTTGGTGATTGGTTGTTATGTTCTGGAAGTGGTTTGTTATCATGACTTGGTGTTTATTGTTGTCATGTTTTGTTAGTAGACTTTTGTTGTTATGGTTTCTTATATGTTTGATTTCTCTTTCCATGTTTGGAGTTGAGTCCTATGTGTTACCTTAGACGTCCTTGGTTGGGAATCCTTTCTTAACTACTCCTAGCATGGGGGTGGTTGGGTGGAACGTGCTTCGTACCCCATTAGGTTTCCCATTCGGCAGTCGTACCTTTAGTGCAGAGATTGTGGTGACAGTTTGTTCCAGATTTATGTTTCTTCAGATGTATACATTTGTACTTTATTCATACCTTGTAAATTATATTGTAACTCTCCCATGTGTTGGGATAATGTATCTTGTAATTTGGATAATTGTTTATTGAGATTTAATTTGTTGAATGATGTATTGTATTATCACACTTGTAATTCAAACTTTATTCATGGATGTAATTATACTTGGTGTTTTATTATATTTGAGCTTATGAGTTCTATTTATTTCTAAGTTGGATGGCTTAGGAAATATTATATAGCATCATTATGGTTCATTCTTGTTTTAATGCTTAGCGTTTATAAATGTTTAATTGGAAACTAATTTTAGTAGAAACGAATGTTGGGATTAATCAAATTCGATAGTGGGTAGATACGTAATGTCTCTTCATGTACCCCAAGGGACTTAGGTGTTTAGTTGTAATAGTAAATATGTTAGTTGCCATAGTTAACATAGTACTTTTACTTTACGTTTAAAAAAAAATTGTTGTGTACTTAGTTGTCCTTTGGGGTTTGCGTGACAGGGTGTTACAACTTGGTATCAGAGCCAGGTTTGCAAACACTAGGTACTCTAAGTAGTTGAGTCCATTAGGAAACCTTGCGTAACTCTTGATCTCACATAACTCAATTGTTATGCAGGATCATGCCTAGGGGTAGAGGTTGTGGCCGAAGAAGAGGCCGAGGTGGTGGTCGTGGGGCCAACCGCCAAAGTCCATCACTTCTGAGCTCACATGGTTCAGAGCATGAGGAACTGCATAGTTTCCAAAGTAATCCAATAGGTGGTGGTGGTCAGAACCCAGATCAGCCTAGTCTAGGTGATCAGTTGCAAAATCTATTAGAGGAGATTTTGGGTCGTCTAGGCCCTAGGCAGGATGAGGAACAAAGATTGGACAGGGAAAGGGAGAGATCCCCTAGACGTGGGGAAAACATAGCTGAACAGGATACAGTAGTGGCAGGTCATATGAGAGACCTATTGAGAGCTCGACCTCCTACATTTGATGGATCTAATGGGGGTCTAGAGGGAGAGACTTGGTTGATTGATTTGGATAGATGTTTTGCGATGCATCCCTACGGCAGTAACACTAGGGCTAGGTGCGCTATCATGCACCTCAGAGGATTTGCTTCCACTTGGTGGAGGCTAGAGGAGTAGAAATTGCACATTGACATCAATATGGTTACTTGGGAGTTATTTATGGAGAGGTTCAGGCCCTGTTTACCGCGGTGGATAATCACCAGGTCGATCACCAGGGTGTAGTTGGAGAGGCTTCTAGTGAAGGACTGGCATCATTCTTTGGAAACTGTGCATGTCCTTCTACGTCGGGAGTTGATCCTCAGAGGTTGAGACATTGACCAGGAACAGATCTAGTAGGATCCTATTGGCGAGTTTTCTATTTCTTGGGAGGACATATTCTAGATGTGTGTGTTATCTATTTTATGTTTGCAGGCTTCCTACAGTAAGCCTAATCCTAGGGGGAAGGATGTTGTACCCCTCCATTTTGCTTATATTTTCTGATAGTATGTTTCACTTTGATAGACCCCGATACCTTATTTTGATGTATTTGATCACTGACTGTAGGGCGATGGTGGATTTATTGTTTGGTTAATTTGTTGCATTGGATATTGAATATGTTGTTGGATGATACATTTCACAGTGATTATGTTATATGGCTATTTTGTGGTGTTCTTTAATGATTTATATATATGGTGATGTTGTGAGCTTTATGTTGTTATGTTGTTCCATGTGTGTTGGTTTATAAACTAAAACCTATTCCGTGGTGTTTTCCAGGATGAAGATAAGGAAAACACCTCAGAAGAAGGTTCAAGACCCGATTGTCAAACAGTTATGGAAAATCAGACTTAGGTATGATTATTCCAAATGCTCTGTGCTTTTGGATTTTGAGACTTTGGTGGAAGCTCTGAGGAGATTTCGTCGTGAAAGGAAGGAATGGATGCCTTCCAGTAGGGAGGCCGTTAAGGATGCCAGCCTAGCGGACTAGGAAACCATTTTGTTATTCTTGGCGTGTTTTCTTTGTTTACTGGCTTCCTAGAGTAAGCCATGTTCTAGGGGGGGAGGATGTAATACCCCCCATGTTGTTGATACTTTTGCTACTACTTGTTACTCTTATGTGTTAGCGTGATACTGAATTGTGAAGGTGATTAGTTCACCGTCTTGGTGTGTGGATGCATAGTTAGATTGATTGAGGATTGTGTTACTTCAATTTATGACATTAAGATTACATTGGGTGTGATGTTTAATTTGATTAAGTAATATAGTTTGATGCAGTGATTTCGTAATTTATTTAACGATGTGATCAATTAGTTAGAAATGTTATTTCATCATTGATATTATAATTGTTAGTATAGTTTTGGTGAAAGGATAGTGTAGCATCACTCATTTACGAGTGCACTGCTACGCTGCAATTCCTTCTCACTATGTAATGCTTTAATTATATGTACATAGACATGTACACAACCTTGTTTGTATGTAGGGATTGCAGGTACAGAGTCTCGATTCCACCTGCTTTGGCAGGACAGGGCGAGCATCAAAATAAACTCAACGGGGTTGATGTTGAAAAAAAGAGTGGTTAGGAAAGTGTTCCCGTCCCAAGTTCGTCTTTTGTGAGTCCATTGTTGTCTTTGATTCTATTCGTCCTTGTATGCAAATGTGTTAGTGTCAATTAATATTTTGGTTTGGGATTTAATTAATTTTTAATTAAGTGTGATTTAATTATTTTTGGTATGTGTGATCAATTATATATTTAATTGATGGAGTTTTAAGTTAATTGTAGTTTAAAAGTTAATTGTAGTTTAGTTAATTGAGTTATATTCTCTATTAAAGGAATAGTTTAAATAAAATAAATTTTACTTTGTTGATATTTTAAAATGTTTTATTGCTTTTGCATTTTTGAGTTAATTAAATAGTTTATTAAGCTATAATATTAATAAATAAATAAATATAAATAAATAAAACAAAATATAAATAAATGAATAAAATTAATTTTTTTAAATTATTAAATTTTCTTTTATTGGATTTGTACAAGAAGTAGTGGGGAAATTAATGAGTTTTGTTGGGGAAATTATTCCCGGAAAGAAAGGAGGCATGGGGTAATAGAAGTTCTTCAGGGGAAAATTTTGGCTGAGAGCAGGGGAAAGCTCTGTGTGAATGAATTTTGGGTTTTTTGTTGAATACTTGTGTGAGAATTTGGAAAAGACTGTAGGAGAGCTTCTGGAGTTGCATTTTGGTTGGAGGAGAAGCTTTGGGAAGAGGGTAATAGTTGGAGGCTCTCGTGGCCAGGCTTGGCACAACATTTGTTTCTACAGCCTACAGGAAATAGGTTCCCTTTGTTTTTATTTAGTTTTGAATTATTTCCTGCTTTAAAAAGATTGTTTTTAAAAAGGCTTGTTTGTACCTTTGTAGAATTTAGAAGTTTTCTTTTCTGTGGAGAATATTGTTCCCAGCTGCTGCCGTTAAAATTGTGTTGCTTCTGTATAAAAATTACACAACAAATTAGAGAATCTAATTAAATGAAATTCTTGAATTAGAAGTTCTCAAGAAACAGTAGAAAAAAAAAACCTCTGTAGATTTTAATCCAAAACCCAACAGTTGAACAGAGGAAATTTAGAAAAGCTATTGTACAATTTTTATATTATTTGTAGTTAGATATGGTATTTCTTCTTTCAATTTATTCTTTTTAATTCTTTTTAAAGAAAATTTCCAAAAAAAATTCTCTCTAGTAATGTTATGCTATTTTGTGAAATTAATTTGTGAACAGTAAATATTTTAAATTTATGAACAAATTGTTTATTTCCGTCCGTACGGAAATATTAAAAATAAAAAATAAATAAAATAAAATTATTAAATAAGTGGAGGGGACGGTACCACCGTACCCCCCACCCCTGCGGAGCCCTTGAGGACTGCGCACAGCAGTCAAAGGACTGCTGGCGCAGCGTAGTCAAAGGATTGTTGCGCCAGCAGTCCTTTGGACTGTTGTACGCAGTCCCTTGGGGGTTGCATCCTCCCCTATGGGGAGGTACGCAGCTCCCAAGTGGGCTTGACTTTTTTTTACAAAACAAAATTAAATAAAATAAAAATTTTTATTATATATTCTTTTTTGTTGTTTTTTTTTTTAAATTCGAAATTTAGAATTATTTAAATTAATTTATATATATATATATATATATATTGATGTATATATGAATATATATAAAATGATATATATGTAAATATATATGAATCATTTGTACAATATTATGTTCATGATAGTAAATTTAAATGATTTATTGATTTTATTTGAATGTTTTCAATTAGTTAAATAAATTGAAGAAATTAATGATTGATTTTTGTAAAGAAAATT
Organism: Sequoia sempervirens; assembly: GCA_007258455.2. NCBI lineage: Eukaryota > Viridiplantae > Streptophyta > Pinopsida > Cupressales > Cupressaceae > Sequoia > Sequoia sempervirens. The sequence goes on along the minus strand of VDFB02000013.1, from coordinate 155,886,627 downwards.
TTCGTTGTGCGTTATTGTTGTATGAGTTGTGGATTTATGTTATTAATCAATTCCTTGACTTTGAGTAAACAATTGATTTATTATATGGAGCTCATTATTGAGTCTCTTGAGTTGAGTTAACTACATGAGTGTTCCTTTAATTGGTTAACTTTATTATAGGAGATAGGGTTGTCGTTAAACTTCCAGAGGTCAGGGAATTTGGTGTATTATGTTCGGAGGCTTCTCTTTTGGGTATTTAATTTCACTTTCTTTATGGTTGTAATCTTACGTATTCATTGATTTGCATCGTTTTGTTAAGTAATTGAGTTATGAGATTATAGCGAGATGGCTTTTGCCTCGCGAATTTCTGTCATGTGTTTTGTGAACTTGAGAGTTCGATCCCTTATGTTTTGTGATATGTTAGGGATTCTAGAGAGAGTGGTTCTATGTGGGCGCCGATGCACAAAGGCGCTGTCAGGATAACCCACAGTAGAGTTAATGTAAAAAGTGAAAACCTAACTAATTAATTAGGGGATGGGTAGTTAAGCACTATAAGATAATTAAGATTCCTCGCTCACCTGTTAGGGATTCCAAAGACTAAAGGTGGCCGAGAAGGTCGTGGTTGGCATAATCATGATCTTGTTTCCACGAGTAATGCACGATTCCGCATGAGTCACCCTATGGGGCGGCGCCTTGAGATAGGCAGTCAGGATAACCATAGATGGAGGCGGCACCTTGTGATAGGATGTTAGGATAATCCATGAAGGCCATGCGATGACACTCTCCTCTAGCTCTCCCCTTAGTTGTTTTAACTGGAATCCTCTGGAAGTGGTCTATTGATGAGTTTGGTGATCAGTTGTTATGTTCTGGAAGTGGTTTGTTATCGTGACTTGGTGTTTATTGTTGTCATGTTTTGTTAGTAGACTTTTGTTGTTATGGTTTCTTATATGTTTGATTTCTCTTTCCATGTTTGGAGTTGAGTCCTATGTGTTATCTTAGATGTCCTTGCTCGGGAATCCTTTCTTAACTACTCCTAGCATGGGGGTGGTCGGGTGGAACATGCTTCGCACCCCATTGGGTTTCCCATTCGGCAGTCGTACCTTCAATGTAGAGATTGTGGTGACAGTTTGTTCCATATTTATGTTCCTTCAGATGTATGCATTTGTGCTTTATTCATACCTTGTAAATTATATTGTAACTCTCCCATGTGTTGGGATAATGTATCTTGTAATTTGGATAATTGTTTATTGAGATTTAATTTGTTGAATGATGTATTGTATTACCACACTTGTAATTCAAACTTTATTCATGGATGTAATTATACTTGGTGTTGTATTATATTTGAGCTTATGAGTTCTATTTATTTCTAAGTTGGATGGCTTAGGAAATCTTGTATAGCATCATTATGGTTCATTCTTGTTTTAATGCTTAGCGTTTATAAATGTTTAATTGGAAACTAATTTTAGTAGAAACGAATGTTGGGATTAATCAAATTCGATAGTGGGTAGATACGTAATGTCTCTTCGTGTACCCTAAGGGACTTAGGTGTTTAGTTGTAATAGTAAATATGTTAGTTGCCATAGTTAACATAGTATTTTTACTTTACGTTTTAAAAAAAATTGTTGTGTACTTAGTTGTCCTTTGGGGTTTGCACGACGGGGTGTTACATCTAGCAGTGTCTTTCCTATTCATTAACAAATTTGCAAAGCCTCTCTCCTCTCTTTGCAACAATAAACTTTTCCTCCAAATCTGTCTTTGCTCCAAGTTTCTTAACAATAGAAAATTTCTCCATGTGGAGAAATTCACTTCATTCCCCTGCTATGTGAAAAACATCTCAGCCTTGCTTGCCCGTGTAAAACTCTACGAAAGCCTTTTAATTTCTATTGTTGCACTTTACTTTATACTTTCACTTTCAAAATATTATAGTTTTATAACTTTAATAATTCACCTCCAACTCACATTAAAATATTTTCCTTTTATTCTACAGCACAGAATGTTTGCTCATAAAATGAATATTTAATTCATTTTACTTTAACTTGGGAAAATAAAAGATTTAACCATGCACACTTGACCTTCATTGTGAATTTAAAATATTTCACCTATGCAACATGTGTTTCATTTTATAGTGAAATATTAAATATTTCACTTTGATCTCTATTTGTTCAAAATATTTTCCTTTTTCAAACAAAATTTGTATTAGGTAAAATATTTTACCCATCCACCTTCGAGCTTTCCTCCAGCCATTTATTTACTCTACTGTATCTGCTTTTACCCTTATGTGCTCAACAACATTTAATAAAATGTTTTACATTTAAAATGCAAACATTTAAATGTTGTCTTTGGCCACATTTAATTCACCTTATCTAGGAAATATTTTAATTTTCCCCAGAATTTACTTTTAAACATTGTATTAAAAAATACATTGGGCCCACATTGGCCTCTCCTCTCAACCCGATGCTCCCGCAAGAAATAATTAACGGGCATTTACTCCCGCGAGCCAATGGGGAGTGGTGGGAATTTACCCACATCCACCTTGCTTTTATTTCACATGCCACATTTTAATCCTTAAATTTTCATGGGGGCACATTTAAATTTTTTAAAACTTCAATGCCTTGGCCTTTGAAAATTTCTCCTATTTTGCATTTTTCCAATTGGATAATATTTAAAATATTTGAAATATTATGTTTTGCAACTTTACAATATGTAGCAATTTTAATTTCGGTTGTCATCCAATTGCAAGAAATTCATTGTGAGCAAACCGGGATAACTAGAGTTGTGAAAATTTGCATAGGGGCATCATCAATTATTTAGAGAAAACTCATTTTATCAAATTTTTCCCAGCCCACAAAATTCAAGTACCTCCTTTGTAAACTGGCCCTAGGGACGTGTTAGTCACGACAAAAATACATTAAAATAATGTATCATATTACCTCTAATATTGTTGAAAATGGAGCTATAGAGGTTTTAGACAAAAAAAAAGAAATGGGTTGTCATTAGAATTGAAAAATTTGAAACTTTTCATAACGCCATTTTTGGCCCTGTTGCGATCAAAAAATGATTAAATAACCCATCAGAACTTATCCTGGAGTTGTGAAACTAAACAGGCATATAAACATTTGACCCAAGAATGAAGTGCAAAATATTTCTTGGAAAAAGGAGTCACGAGGTGAAAGATATTAATCAGCAAAATTGCCCAGTTGAACTTTCTACAACAATCAGTTGTTTTGAACCAGTTAAAACTCAAGAGATTACCTCATTGCAAAAATATCAAATCAGCTCTTGGGAGGATGCCACTGGGCATAGTAAATCATTTAGGTACAGTGAACATGTGTGCAAGAGGGATTTTCTTGAATCATCATTCATCAAAAATTATTAGGGGTCAAAGTTGACCACCGTGAAATGTTGTTAGGAATGCAGATGTAAAACAGGAGAAATTACATTTGGTTTTGATCTACTAAAAATAGTAAATCAAATCATGAGGCTTTGAAACTTGACATATGATCTCATCTTGGTATGGAGAATTCATAGCAACAATAATTTTGGCTTGACGATAATCCGGTTGCAAAATGCAATCTCAAACGGGAGGCTACTTTGCTGAAATGAAGGTTTGCAAACAACAGAAAAGTGTCAAAACTCTCTAGCTTCTCTTTTCAAAATCCTTTCAAAACTCATCATGGGAAGCTGAAAATTGACATGCCTGCTCACATAGGACACATGAGTGGGCCTGCAAATGGGTTTTGCACGAAAATCAACATGCATCAAATTGTGACCCTCCAAAGTAGGTCACTTAGGCAGATTCTTCAGCTGCATTTCTGAAAGTGCAAAGGAAAAATTTTGAAATGGGCACTTCAAATTTGCAAAAATTTGAGTGCCAACATAACATAAGTGTAAATGTTGAAGAGGAAGGAAATGAAGAATCCCTCAATTGGTCTGGAAGAGAAAAGATGAAGCTTCATAGAGTGAAGAAAGTTCCAAGAAATAGAGAGTGGATGTTGTGGACATTGATAAAGAAGAAGAAATCAAGAAAGAAAAGAAGGCATTTGTCATCGACATGCGAGAGAATAAGAAAGAAGCAACCAAGAAGGTGTCTTAGAAGAAGAATAAATCATAAACAAGACAAAAGAAGACTCTAGATGAAAGGAAAAATAAAAATCAAACACCTTCGACAAGCACACACACTCCCATGAAGTTAGAAGCATTGTTCAATAATATTTTATAGCATGAAATGTTAGGAGAAACTACAACCCTGTACAATGAAGAAAATGAGGTGGATAAAATCACCATTGTAGAAGCTATCATTAAGTATATTATTGTTTTAGAAGTTGACATGAAGAATATTGAAAAACAATTTCCTACGGAGTTGTGGAGTGTCTTTGTGAAGAGAAGGCAAGAAGCAATAGAAGAAGAAGAAAAAAAAAAGGAATATGCATTGGAGAAGATTGTCACTCCTCTCTTAGAGAAAAATAAAGCCACATTTGTTGAGTTGTATAGCACAAAATTTAGAACAAAGCAAAGGGTGACTACCCTTATGGGAAGAGACAAAAGTGAGGCTTAAAGGCTCTAGAAGGAGACAGTTGACAAGATTGTAGAGATACAATAGAGGTAAGGAATGACTCGCGAATGCAAAAAAAATCCTATGTTAGATTTCAATACAAGAGATGAAGCATATGACATTGATGCTCAACAAGAGCATGCAATAGATGAAGGCTATACTCAAGATAATGTTCTTTCAGAAGTGGAAGAAGTGACAAAGGAAAATGAAGAGGCAGAGAAGAATGTTGAAAAAGAGACCACCACCGGTGAAGAAACAATAAAAGAGGATACCTCTCCTCCTTCTGTACTTGCAGAGAATTATGTTGAATATACACAAAGTAAATCAAAGACAACTCCTCTGAATACCACAAACTAGTCTAGTGGTGAAGAAAATGTAAATAAGGATGAAGAAAAGGAGAATGGTGACCAAGAAAATAATGATAAGGATGATGATGAAAAGAATAAATATGCATTCAGAGATGCAAAGACAAAAGAAGAAACACTAGTGAGCTCTGGAAAGAATGGGGAAAATGAGTTGAAGGAAAAGACTATGGAGAATATAAAGGCTTTTGATGAATCCTTTGGTTCCTCCAAATATTTATTGAAGAAATTTCTAATCATGCAGCTCAATTTCTAGCCTATTGTATCAACACAACTGCTATAATTACCTATGCAATAGGGAATGTGGACCTTGACAATATTTCCTCACTCCACAAGCTTTAGTTGGGAGATGTATTTCATTCATTAGCTCGGAAGGAGATTATAGAGACCCATCAAAATAGTGGAGAGCTAATGGACGAAGCTATAAAGGCTCTTCAAGAGGCCATACCTGGTGCAAGGATTGATATATGGAGAATTTGAAGTTTTTAATTGATTATTTTAAAGAATATGTTGTTGGTCTTAAGGTACAAGTTGAGAATGAGGTTAAAAAGAAGATAATGGAGATTATTGAGAAGTGTACCCTCGCACACAATTTTTTTTAGGAAAACCTCAAGGGTAAACAATATTGTGTGGATGAGGCAAAGGCTCTATTCTAGTATTGTATAAAGTGGCCTGGAGCCACACATAGCATCAAGAGTGAGATGGAATCAACTGAGTCCCAAATCAACAATGCTTCTAGTACCTATGATTTGACACATGACCAGATTGGAAACATGAGAACAACAATAGAAGATTTGCATGAGAGATTCTTCTAGCTACAAGCCCAAAAGGAGAAAATCACTTTGTAGTTTTGAAATCTAAGGGACTTGGTAAATTCCAAATTCATATCTGTTTCAAGTGACCTGTTGAGTGCTAACAAGGCTATATAGATCAATTTGGTACCTAGCACTCTAGAAGAAGGAGAAGAAATTTTAATGAAGCTAGAGACACAATGCAAGATACTTGGGACAACAAAGAAGATTTGGGAAGAAGGTAAACAGGCATAGAAGATACATGTGCAAAAGCTTCAAGATTGAACTTCCTTCGTTTGACAAAATTCTTTATGCATTTCCATTTTTTAATTTTAGATTCTTTGTGCATATGTCGATTATATAGAGTGGTTTCCAATACAAGTTTTTGGTTTTTACTATAGTACATAACTTAGGGGGAGTCAATTCAATTTTTCAATTTGTACATATGCATATATTTCTCAAGGGGAGATCTGGTATGTGTTAGAAAAATTTTTGTATGTGCCCTTTGCCCTTAATGTTAAAGGGGGGGAATATTTTGGAGATTTTTAGGTATTTTTCCATCAATGACAAATGGGGAGATTGTTGGAAGAATGAGGAGTCTCTCATTGATGTTTTTGTTGGCAACATGAGCATGTGGGATAAGCACAAGGTATATTATTATGCATAGCAGTGTTGTTGAATTGATCTCAACATTGTATCTTGCTTTGGAGATCATGGTGCAAATCATTTTGGTTGGATCTAAACATGTTTTAGGATGTTTGCATAAGGTGATTTTGAAAGTTTTGATCCAATGTGATGAAAATTAACTAATTTAGTGCTTTTTGGTTTTTGGCTCTACATCGGTCTGCCATTTAGTGCTTTTTTTGTGGTTCTAGTATATTTTTGTTAGCTAGTAGAAGCATCTAATTCCAAAGTTTCATCCCATTTACCTTTTGGTGTGAAAGTTATCATGAGTAACAGAAGTTCAGCTTGACAGTTATAGGTGTTTTACAGTTCTTTGCATATGAGTTGGAGAATTTGCACTTCTCCACGGATTGGATTTTGACTTTGCATATTTCAAGAGATGTTGACATATTTCAATAGAGTGTACAGTCTAGTTGGCATGAGAGGTACACATGTTCGAATTTGGGTATACAATTGGAGAATTTTTATATTAGGTCTTTTGTGGTGTCGACCTAATCGCTTTTAAGGTATGTGAAGCTTAATTAACTATTGTGAAGTTATGTGGAATCTATTATAGGTCCATGCCAACCTATTTCAAAGTGTTTTGAGATTTGAATCTTGGTGTGAGGCGTGTGTGGAAGGATTTTGAGTTGACAAGTTATATTTTATATATTTTGAATGATACATCTAATTAGGCTGACCTAATTGATGTTATGGGTGAATCAGATATATAAGCTAGATCATTTTTGGTGTTTTGATGAATGTCCTACATGAAATTGATGTGAATGATGCGAGTAGAGTGAATATAGTGTGAATCTAAGTTGTGAATGTTGAGTAGAATATTAGAGTGATGTGAATGTAGAGGAAGGTAGAGTGTTAGATCAGAATCAGATGAAGTGTGTTTAAAGTCAATCTATTGAGCTTCATTAGAACTATATTTCATGCATATGATAGATGCAATTTTAATAGTTCAATCTAGGCTAGGAGCCACAACCTTTCTCCTATCTCTTTTCTTCTTTCAGTTGGCAGTGAGTCCACCTATAGTGAAGACTTTTGTAATATACTATAACTGGTTATAATATATTGTGAGCTAATCCTCATCGTGGTTTTTCCCATTTTGGGCTTTCCACGTAAAAATCTTGGTGTTCATGTGTTATGTGTTGTTGATTGAATGTTTCATGCTTTCTTTCATTACTACAATTGAATATGCTATGTAAGTTGGATGTTTAAATGTTTGAATGGTTTAAAATAATATTGATTCGCCCCCTCTCAATATTCAAGTTGTTCAACATACCTCTCCCTCCATCCCTCCCTCCATCACTCCCTCCATACCTCCAAAATAAATTAACCCACTAGAAAAATAAAAACCTACACTAACACCATTTCCTTTCATTTTATCACCTTCCCTTTTTTTTAACTAAAATTTTGTGTGTCTTGGGTTTTATTATTCTTGTTAGCTCCTTGAAATATATATACTAATTCCAATAGATAAACCACAAATAATTAAATCTAAGGATTAAGTTGATCTAGACAAAGGTACAAACCTATAATCAAATTGAGGATAATTAAGGACCAATTGATGAGATTGGGATGCCTCTTCTATTCTTTGTTCCCTACCAAGATTAGGAGGATGTTCCTAGAGACCTTTGTAGGATGAATGTAAACTAATTGGCCACATGGATTAACCAAACCCTATGCTTAAAGACTTTCCTAAGATACGTTGTCACTCCATATTTCTACATTTTTTAATCAAATTTCTAGACAAATTTTTATTATAAGGTAGAAAAACACATTAAATGATATATCATTGGATGGGTAAACTAGTTAATAATCCCTACACATAAAACCTTCATGAATCCATACTTCACCAGCAACTTTGAATACATAGTATAAATAAATCTCTCAATTTGACTAGTTGATGTAAGCTTACCAAAGTTCAATAAAGATTTATAGTGTTGAGTTTATGCACATTGGTAAAGTATAATTAAAAAATATTTTCTAAAATATATGAATGAATGGTTTATCATTTTTACTTTGAATTTTGGATTAGTGCTAATTAACATAGATCAATACCTAATCCATTAATAACAAAGCTAAAACACAAGTTAACTATTGCAATAACAAGGCAATTCACAACTCTAGTTAACAACTCTAGTTAAAATACAAGTTAACCTTCATGAATCTATACTTCACCAGTAACTTTCAATGCATAGTATGAATAAATCCCTCAATTTGACTAGTTGTTGTAAGCTTACCAAAGTTCAATAAAGATTTATAGTGTTGAGTTTATGCAAATTGGTAAAGAATAATTAAAAATTATTTTCCAAAATATATGAATGAATGATTTATCATTTACTTTGAATTTTGGATTAGTGGTAATTAACATAGATCAATGTCTAATCCATTAATAACAAAGTTAAAACTCAAGTTAACTATTGCAATAACAAGGAAATTTGCAAATCTAGTTAGATTTAATTTATTTTGTGTTGTCTTGTAAAGTTTGGATCCTCAAATAACCTTCTACCTAAAGCCACAACACATACATATTTATCCATTTCCTATCAAAATGTACCACATGCTAATTAGAAAGGACTTTATACATTCCTTGAATGTCCAACTAACTATATCTTAGCACAAATATAGTGAATATATACTTAGGGGTAAAAGCATAGAGTTGTGTCACACTTCCAATCAATAAAATAGTTTCTAGTGAAACCATTTCACCCAAAATAATTTTGGGAAAAAGAGTTTCATCCAAAACCACATGGCGTATATGTGACAAATATAGTTTCAAGTGAAACACTTTCACCCAAAATTATAAATTATTTTTTCTATCAAAAATTTAAATTACGGTTGAATTTATGTGTATGGTTTAAGGCGAAATAGTGTTTCAATCGAAACCCTTTTGACCAAAAATTCTATGTGGCTGCCTATGAATTAGCTTAGCCCCTCTTTTGGGACAAATTAAAAAAAAATCAACTTCAATTTTCAATTTCTATAACTAGGAGTACTTTCATGAAAATTTGAAAATACCCTTTTCTAGAGCTTGGATGCTAGAATTTTTTAAAAATGATATTTTAATAGTTTTATTATGAATTTTGTTAAAATTTATTGCAAGTAGATTTTTATAATCAAACATGGGGCTGATTATAAATTAAAAAATATATTAAAACATATTTAATTTTTTTTTTAAATATAAGAGAGAATCTTGTCCAAAAGGGTATACATTTTTTTTAAATGATAAAAAAATAGGCAAAAGTTAACATCTCATAAAAACTATGACATTCTAGTAAAGTTTGACTTTAAAATGTTATTACAGAAAAAACATCATTGACTTTTTTTTCCATGCACTAGATATTGAAGTTAAGTATTTGGGAAAAAAAATTAAGAAAAATAAAAAATTATTTGCTATTTTTCATGACATCCCATCAACATACTTTTTTCTAAAAATATTCATAATTCAAAATTTTCTCTTATATTTATAAAAATATATATCAAACCAATTTTATTTTTTAAATACAAGCATAAACTTGATCAAGAGTTCTACATTTCATTAGTTTATGTCATTTTGAAATTCAAAACATTAAAGCCACTTTTATGTGGTCAAATTTGAAAATTTGCATTTATGTTGATCATTTCATTTATAAAAGTGAGACACAATTTTTCACTTTTACCCAAAGAGCCTATCAATTATCCATGAAATATTTAGTAAAACATAGAGACAAATTGCATACAAAATAGAAAGAATATTATATTAATTTACTAAACAAAAATATGGTTCCTTTGTAATAACTATACTTGAAATAAAACTCCACAATGTTATCCTAGAGTTTTTATTTGAGCTCTTGCAACCTAATTAGAAATTTCTAATTATAAATATTGAGCCTAGTTTGGTCTAGATGTTCGTGAAAGTTCTTGAAAACCTACAAAGACAATCCCATCTAAAAACTAGAAGAGTGCAATTGATAACAAAATATAAATGCCTTGAATTGGACACAATGTTGACATCTAGCTAACTATGAACCCTCAATATACCTTTGCACATGAACATAAAATAATATGTCAATGAAACATTTATCCCAACACCTACCCAAATCTAAAGAAGAAAATAAAAATTCCCCCAAATAATCTTCTTTTAACATATGCCTTTATTTTTCCTTACATATAAATTTATCTATAACAAATAAACTTGTCCCTTCCAACAAAAAGTTACCTAACAATAAAATATATCCATGACTCTATAAAATATTCACTCAATGAAAGCTCATTCTTACAAAAATAAATTCTCAACAAATTTTAAATTTGTACATAAAATATTTTTTCTCTTACAATCTTTATTCATCCATAAAATATTCTACCATATAATTTCTTCCACTCGCAAATGATATCCACTTCATTTTAATATTCATGACCTCTTATTTCATTTTATAAGAATTGGTGTATTACCAATTATGACAGGGCCACCGAAATTCCTAAGGGTATAATTAAACTCTACTTGTATTTCATCTTGATGCATTAAGGTATAATATGATAATAGTAATATAGTTCCATATTATCATCCATATCACTTCATGTTAGACCTTGTGTTTATAACTGTAGGAGATGAGAGTAACACAACATACAACATACAACCTAAAATATTAAAAAAACAGAAGAGTTTTGTTTAAAAATAGAAACAAAGATTTATATTAATGCCTTGTGAAGAACAGAGTTGTTGATGCTCTTATAGTCATGCCTTTTTTTCCTTCAAAATAGAGTTTTTTTCATTCTACAAAAACAGAGTATCATATTGTCTTTTTACAAAATAGAGCTATTCATGAGAAGCTTCCAGAATATGCCTTGAGGAAAGAAGAGTCTAGATACAATAAAGAAGAATGTAGAAGAAGATAGAAGCGGGAAGAAAGAAGAAGTAAATGCGGTGGTTGAGAAGAGGAAATGATGTAGCAGGGAAGATTAAAGAGTTAAGCTGGAAACCACGTACGCCAACACTCCCCCTTAATCTTCACTTCCATATATGTCTGCTATTCCAATTCCTTCCCGAAGATGCTCAAAAACATTCTTTGCAAGTGGCTTAGTAAATATATCTACTAGTTGTTCTTCAGACCTACAAAACTCAAGATATATGTCACCATTGTCCACCAATTCTTGTATAAAATGATATCGTTATCAATATGCTTGCTTTGTTTATGAAAAACATGATTTTTTAGATAAGGCAATTGCTGAATTATTATCACAATAAATTTCTATAGGTTCTTCTTGTGGATGTCTCAAATTTGAAAGTACTCTTCTCATCCATATTGCCTGGCAAGTTGTTGATGTGGCTGCAACATATTTTGCTTCAGCTGATGAGAGTGTCACAGTTGGTTGTTTCTTTGATTCCCAAGAGATAGCACCCAATCCAAGATGAAAGATATACCTTGGAGTGCTTTTCTATCATCCATGCTACCTCCCCAGTTACTATATGTATATCCAATCAGTTTGTAATCATCTGAAGATGTATACAAAATCCCAAAGCTCTTTGTTCCAACTATATATCTTAAAATTCTTTTTCCAGCTTTCCAATGTGATTCCTTTGGTTTATCCATGAATTTAGAAATGAGACTAACCCCATACATGATATCTGGTCTTGTGGCGATTAGATACATAAGGCTGCCAACTAATCTTTTGAATAAAGTTGCATCAACACTAGGACTTTTGTCATCCTTGCTAAGTTTTAAGCCCAATGCAATGGGTGTAGGAGATGGATTCACATTTTCCATCTTGAATCTCTTCAAAAAATAATTAGCATACTTTCTTTGACATATAAAAATGCCTTGATCATTTTGACTTACCTCTATACCAAGAAAATATCTCATGAGTCCCAAATCGGTCATATCAAATTCTCTTTCCATGGCTTCCTTGAATGAGTCAATTGACATGTTACCCGTGAATATAAAATCATCTACATACAAGCACACTATCAAGATCCTCCATCATTCACTTTGACATACAAAGTTGGTTCATTGCCACACTTGTTAAACCCATTGTTCACAAAATAATAATATATCCTATTGTACCAAGCTCTAGGAGCTTGTTTCAAACCATATAGTTACTTTTTTAGTTTGTATACCTTATGTTCTTCTCCCAAAACTTCATAACCGGGTGGTTGTTTTATATACACTTCTTCTTCTAAAATGTCATGATTTTCAAACTAAAAATTGCCTCTACAATAAAACCCTTTTCCTATAATTTTCTTCCTTGGTGGTTGCAACTTGAATTCCTCTTTCTTGACTTCAATTTGATATGAGATCCAATCTCTATGGTGGAAAAAACTACCAAATTATATGATCTTCCTTTTAATAGTGATTCCTCCTTGTCTTGGAAGAGCGCTTCACAGTCAACGAACTTTCTCTTACAACCCATAGTTTGCTTGGTTTAGGTTAATGACTTCTAGATACAGTTGCAAATCCTTTTGCTAGTTTCAAATGCCCTTTGGTTTTGTTTTTCCTCCAATATGTCATGGAATGGTGTCTTTGACTGGCTCCAACAAATTCTTCACAACTAGCACAATCACTAACCTGGCTTTGTAATTTCTTTTCCTAACACCTATTTCTGTTGCAAGCTTTGATACCAGTTTGTAGGAGATGAGAGTAACACAACATACAACATGCAACCTAAAATATTTAAAAAATAGAATAGAGTTTTGTTTAAAAACAAAAACAAAGATTTATATTAATGTCTTGTGAAGAACAGAGCTGTCGATGCTCTTACAATCATATCCTTTTTTCCTTCAAAACAAAGTTTTTTTCATTCTACAAAAACAAAGTATCATATTGTCTTTTTACAAAACAGAGCTATTCACAAGAAGCTTCCATAATACACCTTGAGGAAAGAAGAGTCTAGATACAATAAAGAAGAATGTAGAAGAAGATAGAAGCAGGAAGAAAGAAGAAGTAAATACGGCGGTTGAGAAGATGAAATGATGTGGCAAGGAAGATTAAAGAGCTGAGCTGGAAACCATGTACGCCAACAATAACAACATACATTATATGTGCTAATGCTTCATAATAATGAGGCTCTTTGTACTTTAAAACATAAATTGAATGGAATGAAATTAATGGACTATGTATCCTAGCATATAGGAGGGGTTAATAAAATAATGAGGGAAAAGTATTGAGTGGAGATGTTAGAGATGAATGTACTTATTAATATGAGGAGAGTGATACTAAGATAAGGGGTTGTCACATGGATTTTATTTGCATCTATGTTTTTTGTTAGGAGTGTGGAGAAAGAAATGATGTCATTTACATAAATTCACATTGTTCTACAATAATTTTAAAAAAAATAAAAAAATAAAAGTTTTTTTATGATATTGATAAGAAATAGACATTACATTAACATATAATGATAGAAGACTGGAGAAATTAAAGCCATCATGTTTCAAACTAGTTTTATAAATTTTTTATCAACATCATCATAGGTATTCTCTAACATGTTTTATGAAGAGCTTTTTAGGAAAAAAAAACAAAGATATTAAGACTTTAGTATTTTTTTCACAATTTTGATTAAATCCTACCACATGATACTTCAATCAGTACATCTATAATATATGATTTTTTTAATTGTTTTCAACTCTTCCTATGACATTCTTAAAGTTATCCTGAATATCTATTTAAATATGATAAATGTAAATTAGTGCTTCCACTATATAAAGTTATTTCTTACCTAAATATAGTTCATTAGCATTTGAACACATTACTTGTCTATCTTGACCTATTGTCATTTGTTTCTAATAGTATGAGTGGATAAGATTCTAAAAATAATGTTTCTTTTTAGTCGTGATAAGTTTTATTTTTTTCCATCCCTTTCAAGTATTACAATAAACCATTTTATTTTGTATCTCCTATTTAATAATTTAACATTAGAACATTATCTTTTACCCTTCAACCATCATATTAGGACAAACCACATCTATTCATTCACCCAACAAAATAAATCATATAACAAGTGCTTCTTCTACATGCTTGGTTGAATATGATCATTGCCCAATCACATATTATTGTCTCATCACTACATTCATATTGCAAACACTTTATATTGCTGTTTCTTTGTCCATTAGATATGCACTATGAAAATTCATTAACATTTTAATTTGTATAGATAATATATGGCTAGCACCACCTTTCTCTACTATTACATTTTAAAATGTTGACTCCCTAATGAGTATTTAGAGAACTATGCATTGAGAAGGAGCCACTTGTGTTTTACTTTTATGCATTTGAGTCATAGTATGGTACCATACAATAATATATTGGGTTGGAGAACTATCATGGTAGAAAAATCATTACTCACATTACATTCAATTTTTGCTGAGCTAGAAAGATGATATGCATAGGAATTTTTTATTTCAATTATTTTATTGTTAATGCTAGGTGACACCATATTCGATGTGGTACATATAATTTATTTTTGAACTTTTCCCAACACATATAACATATGAACTAGCCTTTTGGGCCCACATCCCTTTTAATAACAAAGAGGACAGAATCAGATTTTGAAAAAACCAAAGGGGAAAAACACACTATTTTTTATTTTATCACTACTTTCCTTTCTAGGTAGCAAAGAGTATTTTTAAATATCCATATATATAATTTGCTCAATGCTACTTGGGCCCACCATTATTTATTAAAATAATATAAAAAGTAGTGTGTTAAAAGGCATTGGATGGCTCATAAGCCATCGACAATTAGGGAAGGGGAGGCAGCCCACTCGTCTATGTGTGATAAGAAGCAAAAACAAAAAGAACTAAAAAAAAAAAAAAAATTGTTTCAAACCTTAATGATTTGCTTGAAAATAGAAGCTCTAACAAATATTTTTAATTGTATTAGGCCCAAAATTTTAGAGATAAAAATGAAATAATATTTATTTTTATTGAATATGGAAGAAAAAACAAACAAACAAATTTAAAAATTTCAGATAACTTCATCTTTCATAGTTGGTAAAGTCACCTCCCCTAATTGAATAATATTAAATTCATTTTAAATAATGAATAAAATAAAAAAAAATTGGGTTTCATTGGGATGATCACTATGGACTCAAATTTAATCTAAGAGATCCAAAATTCAAACTAGAGATGGATGAGATAACATTTAAACTTGTTTAAGAATTATAATTTTAATTTGTTACTTATAAGTCCAAACTTTTTACAAACAATAAATGTAATTGAAATTACATTTCGTGGTAAAAAAATATGATTGTTTCTTGAAATTAAAAGCCAAGTGCTTAGGATATGGTGGTGTGAAGTTGATGCCAAGTCCTAGTTGTAGTGTTAGTTAATTAGGGTTAGATTAGGCTAGAACATTTTAATTTACACTTATTATTTACATTGAATAGTATTTAAGTATTTCCCACCTTTTCCCTTCAATATATTCATTTAGCAACCTTAATAGTATTTCACTAGTTCTTTCTAATTTTCATATATTAATTTAGTTTTTATCTTCATTATGTGTGCATTAATTATAGATATAAATTCTCTTTTCTTCTTTATCATGTATATTTCCTTTTGATCACTCGGAATACCCTTGTTCATGCCCCTAGTCATTCTTTTCATAGAGTCAAGCCTTGTTCTTCTAGAATCATTCCTCATCATAGGCCTTTCCTTACCTCACCTATGGTTAGTCTTCTCCTTTCTTCTATCACTTCTTATGATACCATGCCTTAATTTCTTTTTTAAGATAATTTTGACAAAGAGTCCCATCTTGACCACTAATACACATTAAAATTACCTCACAATTTCAAGAGGTCAAGAATGATTTGAACCACAAGGTTTTCTCATTCCCATATAATATTCTTGAATATCATTCTCACTAATCTGATAGGGGCTTGAACTCATGCAAAACTCTAGACATATTATTAATGCTCATTCCATATCCTCATATTTTTGACCTATTCAAACTACTTCCCATAATTCTACCTTTATTTATTGTATTATATTTCCTACCTCTATGTCTTTTTCACCATTATTATTCCTACCTCTTATGCTTTCCCTCCTATCTAACCTCTTCTTCAACCTAATACCCAAGCCTCCATTTTTTTGTGTATTCCTTTCCCTTCTTTTCCTAATGCCCTCTCCTTTTATTCCTCTTATTTTTTCACCTAATTATCATCTTACTCACATACCTTCTTACACTGGAATGTATTCATGGCAAATACTACTTATCCTCCGATGACTACTATAGCTCACTTTGTTTCTATTCCTTTTCCTCATTATTCTTACCCACCTCCTCCATCTTACCCTATGTTGACATCTTCTCCATGGTTTCCTCCTTTACCATACCCCTCTTATCATTTTCCTCCACCTCCTTACTCTTAACCTTCATTTGACTCGTTTATGCTCCATGGGCTACACCACCTCCAATGTATCCAATAGAAGCTTGTTACTTAGGAATTCTACATGGATAGCCATCACTCTTAATTGCAATACTCTAGACAATGGTGTTCTATCTAATACCTTTCCTCCTAATTTTAGATCCCCTTAATTTCTTCTATATGATATAAAAGGAGATCCCACTACTCATGTTCATAATTTTTTCTCATTTATGTAAGATTATGTTTATGATGCTCACATCCTTTCTAATTTATTCCACCATTTACTCAAAGAATATGACCTTGAGTGGCTCTACTCTTTGCCCCATGTTTCCATGAGAACCTTTGAGATTATTAACAAAGCCTTCATCAACCATTTTAAAATTTAAATAAACCTTCAAGTAAATTTTATTGATCTTATTCATCACAAAAAAAGGGCCCCAAAAAAATATTAGTAACTTTGTCCTCTACTTATAGTTTATCGTAGCTAAAATAGACTACCACCTCCAAGACATAGAAATCTAATGACTATTTATAGAAATCCTCATTTGATCTAATTTAGAGAAGATATTATTCAAAAAGTATAAAACTTTCAAGGATATTCATGTAACCCTTTAATATTATGAGACACATATGCAAGGTTAACACTTGGCTTCTATAAGGATATCTACCTCTACCACATTGAAAAACTCTAAGAAAATTTTCAAACCTTGTAATAAACATGTAGAAACTTAAAATCTACCTCTATATTGTAACTTAACACCATTGTATTTTTTATACCGTCATTTAGACCACATCATTTATTTTTAATTTATCTTTCCTCTACTAGTTAATTAAAGAAATAATATTTAGTTAATTACTTAGACTAACCTTCTGCCACCTCTAATCAAGTAAATAAATCAAGTTTATTTAACTAATTAGATTAACATCATACCCATACATCTTTCCATTTAATAAAATAAAAAATTTACCTCCCATTTCATATTGTAAAAAATGATCACCCATTTAAATATTTTAAAAATGCCAAAGAAAATTCAATCTAGCTTTGCATCCTAACCATTCATCAAAGCCAACTAAATCATAGTTATCTAAATAGACACCTATTTCTCACTAATCAAATAAAAATAGAAAATTTGAATCAACATTGTATCTCATCTATTCATTCAAGTCAATTAGTCCTACCCCTCCATCTTGCCACCATATTATCTCTAATTTTTATTAAAGAAAATACCAAAATCCTCTCAATCAATCTCAACCTCCGAGGAAAAATCTCAACCCTTCATTCCCTCAACCATATTTCTATAAATCCACAACAAGGTAAATCATCTAAGAATTAATCAATATCCTTGTGTATGTATATGCTACTACTTTGAGGATTCCAAGGATAACCAACATTTTCATATCAAAGGTATCAAAGGTCTGCATTTGGTAAGAACTTGTTTTTCCATGGTGTTTGCATTCCTTCATTTTCTCTATCATAGGTATTAGCTATATTTAGAGTAGGATATATGTTTGCATTTCTCCTTTTTCCCTCAATATTTTTGTTTTTACGTTCTAGTGCACACCTAGTGGGATGTTTGTCTCTATCTAATTTTTATGATTGTAGATCATTTTGACATGTCATTTTAAATGTTTTTACACTTCTAGGCTATGTTATCTCTAGATAAATGCACTAGTTCTATATTTTAGTGTACCTATTAAATCTTCAACACGTACATTTAATACACAACATATCCATTTTTTGTGTCTATAGTGGTCTTTTCCCTTGATTTTTTTAAGGTTTCCTTACTAGCTTTGGTCTCGCAAAAGTCTTTGGGTTCATTCCAACTCTACGAGGGTTATCCATTAACTTGGGTTATTTTTAGGTGCTTGGTTAGCTAGGGTTGTGTGAATTCTTGTTCTCTAAATAGGGTTTTGGCATAAAATTTTCACTAACTAGGTGATTGTAGGAATTGTATTTCTAATTGTTGTGTTGCATGAACTTTTATGTCTAACTAGTTTTTTTTTGGTTTTATAAGGTCCTCCTACTAATATGTGGGTGTTGGAATATGTATTTAATATTATATATGTGTGTTTAATAAGTGTATATTATACCTTTCAACATATTTATTTACTAAATCATTTACTATAGGTTAGTATATCAACAAAATATTTAATGTAACTATCTAATTTTTAGCACATCCAAAAACCCCAAGATGTTTTTATTGGCAACTATTTTTCTCTATTTTGGTAATATCTATTTAATTTTTTGCAATACCTATATGTATTTCAATTTACACATCCTATTATGTCATTTTTAAGTTCTATCTTGGCCTACTAATCTCTAATCCACTAGGTCTAATATGTTGGAGAAGCCAAGATCTAAAAGCACGATCTAATGATATCTTCCACTAGTGAAAAAATGAGCATAAAATCATGTCTACCATATAATATGAGAGTTTTTAAGAATGTGTACAATGAGTGCCTTGAATATATAGCAAAGGTAGAGGAGGTAGGAAGGTAGGACTGAATGATTGACTACCCCTAAAAATTTGTAATAGTGTAAGCTCAAATAATAAGTTTTTGAGCATGTGGCAAGTGTGCAAGAAATAGGTGTCTCAAGAGGTGAGTACAATTGTCTCAACCACATGAAGTGAAACAAAAAATAAATAAGTCCATAAGTGGAGACTTAACTAGATTGAATGGGTCAACCTAGAAAGGGTGATTTTCTAACTAGGTGTGAAATGACACTATTTACACTAGCATAATCTAAAATTTTCTTGTTGTTCTAACCATTTATGTGTAAAAATGGTATATGCAAGGAAAAATATTTCAAAAAATTAAATAGTGGTGTTGTAGGTTCATTTTTTCAGATATTATATTTTCAAATTAATTTCACTAACATTTATTTTTTATGAAGGGGGAATTAACTCTTTTTTTGTGTTTATGTTACTCTCTTTGATCAAGACATTACACAATATCCTTGTCACATACAATTGGTACTTATGTGTAACTTTTGGTATATCAAGGTTTCCATAGTAACCATTTTCTAGCCTAGCATAAGAAATATTTTGGTTGTTTGTCATATATGATGCATCAATAATTGGTTAGCCCTAGGAAGTTATTTATACCATAATTTTATAAAAATAATAGTACGTTATAGGTATGGGCCTAATCACTTGTAGTTAATGCTCTAATATATTGGGCCAACACTATTTACAACCAATTTGAGTATTTGTGTGATCTCACAAGCCAAAAAATCTCACTTGACTAGCATAGCTTATTTTTATGTATTCATTATCTTCCCCTATCCTCTTGTGCAAAAATTATGCAAAAATTAAACCAAACAATATATTCAAAACAAGAGGCATGGTCCTTTTTTTTATGAGTTCATTAACCAATGTAAAAACCCATTTGAAAAGAATAATGATGATAACCTTGTGAACCAATAAAAATATCACAATGATTAGAATCTTTTGGATTAAGAAGAATATCATAATAAACACAATTATTTTATTAACACCAAACAAATTTGTGCCTTACTACATCACTTCCTACTTCAAAAAAGGATTCCATGGTTAGCTACCTCATAAGACTATGAGTTAGGATTCCCCTAAGTTACAACCTTGAGTTCTTATGTAAAATATACCTTTCAAACCAAGAGTCAAGAAAAACTAATTATAATCCATCAACTTATATAAATTGTAATCCATCAAACAATATAGATCACAATTCATCAACTAATGAATCTCCTAACCATGTGTCCACCCTCATCAATAAGAAACCATTATAGCATAAGAGGGTCATTTATTTCAAAGCCAAGAAATGCTTGACCAACCCCAAAACTTAAACAAGAAATTATCTACCTTATCCTCCTTCATAATTCCATCACCCAAATATTCACAAATCTAAGAAAAAATAATAATTTATCCAATCAACCTAATCCATCAAATAAACCTAGCTTAGCTTTGAAGGATGTCATCCAAGGGATACTAGCAAGTAATCATAATTGAAAGAAGAAATTTGAGGATTTGTTCCATACCCATTCTCAAGAAGCATCATTCTTTCACAAGCACGAAAATGTCATTAATGGTAGAGTTACTAATTCCAAGAACATATAGGTTATCCAAAATCCTCCTAGTATTACTATTCCCATAATTCAACCCACATAAGAAACTAAACAAAGTTAATCCACTTATGTCATGGGTACCATACAATTTCTGGGAGATTTTGATTTTTGTTGTTCAATCACATATTTTTAGAAAATATAATGATTTAAGCCTTAAAATTTTCCATTTAAAACATTCCAATTGAAGAGGGTTTGATCAAACTACCTTAGATCAAACCCCCTTGGATAGAACCTTGCTATTTTTAAACCATACCTATAATGGAGTCTCCTTTACACCTATCAAAATGCTGATAAAAAATCACTTTTGATTTACCTTTTGGGGGATCAAATAAATTCATTTAAAATTTATTTTTGTAAGTATGTAGTCCTTATTATTAGCTTCCCAGAAAGTATAATTTTAAATAAATTTAATTTTATTATTATATTTATTTTTAATTTCTTGTGCATGTAGGTTTTTCATTGAAAATCAAGCTCTTTGTTCTGCACATGTGGAAAAATAGAAGATTATCAAATATATATATATATTAGTGCACCAGCTATTGAAGTCCTTGATCCAACAAAAAAAAAATTGAATTTTGATACGTACAAAAAATTTATGTACATCCGCCTATGTCTGAATCGTAATTGGTTTGACTTCAAAACTTGATTAAGGAAAAAATATTCAATAAAACACTATGAAACCAATTGGAAGCACTAGATATCATAGTTACAAATCTAAATTCGAAAAAAAAAAAATTTGATCCTTCATGGAAAAAAAGTTATGTGTTATACGGTGAGCGTAACTCCTTAAAAATGGTGTTTATTGAAAAAAAAAGTTTTCGAATGAGATGGAAAAAGAAGTGCAATCCGATTCTAATTTTTTTGAAAAAAATATATTTAGAATCTACAGACAAAATTTCACAAATCACTAGTTTGCATCATCTTCAAATTTCTCACAGTTTAGCCGCTATAGGTGCCCGAAAGAGAAGATTTAGTTAGAAAGAATCATTTCAGTGTCCAATTTGGCCAAAAATTGTAAACCATTATTGTGGGATCACCAAGCATAAAATTTAAATATATTCCACTCATTGATGCTTGAAGCTCAAGAATAAAATTCAAGACCTAATAAATAGATGATACACTAAAATTGAAGATAGTACATTTACAATGAATGTATCTAAATCATAAACTCATAATTTGGGATTAATATTAAATTCCTTTTCCAAAGCATGATCAAACTCATCTATGAAAAAATCAAGGTCAAAGCACCCACACTAATATAATCCTAGCACTAAAAATCCTATCAAATTGGTCAAACCACCTTTGTCTAGTTTGGTCTTCTTCTAGATGAATAAATTGAAAGTTCCAATGGATCTCGACATCTAATGATGAATTCACACCTTACTTTGAAATTAACAACTTGTATCTCATCAAAAATCAAATGAAAAATCATGAAATATCAAGGGAAAGGATTAGGCCTTTATGACTATAGAATCCTAAAACCCATACATGTTTATGCAAATCAAATATTTTATGTCATTTTCTTCAACTATCTTAATGAACATTCTAAGGATGTGTAATTACCATACATTTGCTTACATTGGGATGCTTATGATGAGTCGATTATTTTAACTATGTATCATTAGATGTATAATGCATTCTTGTGCGTGTTGCATAGAGTAGTTATTATACTCTATTGGTGTGTTAGCTTCATTATTTTCATTTATAGATATGGTTATGAATATTATATATTTAGTGGTATGTTTGTCATATGAGATGTATTTAATATATTTCATGTGTTTAGATTACCCACATGTTTAGATATTGTGCTCCTTTACATTTAGGTGTGACTATATATATTGCTTACATAAGATACACGCATGAAAATGTGTAAATTTTCTTGTGGGGGATTTGATGTATGGGTGTTGCCACAATAGTGTGTTCCATTTATGGAACATCCTGATTGTTTCCTAAAATCACATATTTTTTAGAAAATTTAATGATTTAATCCTTGAAGGATTCCATCTAAAGGGTTGTAATTGAATAGGATTAAATTAAACCCACTTGGATAGAACCCACTAGTCTTAAATCAAAACCTCGATGTAGTCTCCTCCACATCTATCAAAATATTTATAAAACCATTTTGATTTACCTTTTGGGGGATCAAATGAAGTCAATACAAATTTCATTTTGCAAGTATGTAGCCCATATAAAAGATTTCCAAAAATTTAATTTTTTATTATAATTAATTTTAATTTTTTATAGGTGGTGAAATGGTGGGGCTTCTTGCCTATAGTGCCAACAACCAAGGTTCAACCTCATGGGTTCGCTCTCTACCATATCAACAATTGAGATTACTTACCCTCAATTTCGGTAAATATTAGTAATAGGGCTCATTAATTAGACAATTGCACCAAAATGGCACAGGTTGGCACAAGTTCGTAGGGTGGTGCGGGCTCGCAGCTCAGAGTAAATTTGTTGCATGATGATGCAGTAAAAGGTGGTGTGGTAGAGAAGATCGGAAACTCCCAAGAGTCAGATGATTGAAAGCAAAAGGTGGAAGGAGTGATGACGCACTAGGGGATGAAGCTTCGATGGGGAGCCTGGCTAGGAAAACACAGAATTACCAGCCTCAGCTGGTTTTTTCAGAGGGCAAGTGGGTCAATAGGTGCCACCCATACTACTGGGAAAGAGAATACATTGAGGGGTGTGGTGATGGTCGAGCTCGACAGAGACACGATTCACCAAAATCATTTGATCAGAGGGAGGAGACCTTCGAAACAGTTAGAACGTGACATGACAACCCAAAAATACCTAAGAGTAAACATAAACCCTGGTCTGGGCAGGGTGAATGGGATGAAAGTGGAAGGTCCCTATAAAGTGAAGGTCCCTGTAAAGCGAAGCCAGAAGAACAGGCACCCATGTGAAGCGAACATGCCTATCTCGGACCATCCGCTCCTAGCAATACCCCCAGTTGGGACTGAAATATCACCCTCGTCTATCTAGGGCAACAAGACCCGAAATGATAGCTGCAACCGCCTAACAGTAGGGAGGTGCAATGACCCTATATCACTCTAACTCTATCTATCACTCACAGAAGATGATGTCCCATGTGGCGAGGACTCTGCAGCAGGCCTCGCGTCCCTTGTCCATATCAAAGATTGCTCGCCGGCTGTGAATAGGCAATCGTAGAATGCGCCAAACGTTCTCCAGAGTGACGGTAGCCTTGCCAGTGGGGAGATGAAATGGCGACATCTCGCTGTGCCACCTCTCGGCCAGTGCTAACAACATCCCTAAGTGAGTGCGCACTGGCGTTGCATACGCAATGTGCCATAATCCCGCAACCCTGAGTTGATCCTAGTCCCTGTCACTTAGGTCTCACAAAATGCTGGCCAAATCTCGCATCCGGTGCTCCCGAGAGTAGAGCTCCATCACCGCATACTGCATCAAGGAGGGTCAGCGTGTTAAATTTTTTTGAAAAATTCTTGGTCGAGCGCTCCAAAAACATCCCCAGCAGTGCAGTTTGTGATGGCATCGCAGTTTGATTTTACTCAAACTCTGAAGCTAGAGCCCAAAAAGAGCCAAATGGCGCTGCTGCGGTGCACTTTCCCTTCTAGCATCGCAATTTTCGTGAAATGGGTGGCGTCGCAGTGCACTTTATCAAACCGACCCACCGAGCCCGAGCCCAGCGTCAGAGTTTTTAAATTCTGAACTGCACTGTGCGATGTAGTTTGAATGTCGAGCGGCACTATATAGCGGCGCTGGAGGCAAGTCGTGCCTTTAAAGCATTAATTAAGGCATTGAATGGAAAAACAAAGCTTGCATAAGGGTCACATATCGGTGCCCTGGTGCCAAGTGGCCACTGGTATGTCCGAACTCAATAAGTGATGTGTAGGGGAAGCTATCGTTGTGCCATATCACCGAGAGTTAGAGCTCAAATCTCAAGGTTGCTAGCAGAGGTGTGTGAAAATGACTTGAAAGTGACCCCTCGGGCCCCTTTTAAGCCTAAAAATTAGGGTTTTTTAACCCTAAATAGTTGTCCTGCTAGGGTTTTGGACTCTCGAACCTATTTTTGTCCAATTGAGGCTTGTTTTTCATCATCTTATTGAATTTAGACATGTTTTTAGCCTCCCAAACCCCTTTCAAACCTATCGGGTTCTTTGTCACCTTTTTTTTCATGAGATCACCCAAAAAATTAAAATTTTCCATCTGATCTCTCGAGGGGGCATTATATTGGCATGTTTTCTCTCACCATGCAGTAGTGGGGCAAGTTTTTAAATATCAAAAAAATTTGGCTTTGATCGAGATCGTTTATTCTTTGAACCAGCGCAACAAGTGCATTGCTTCAAAGAGGGGCAAAATGTAGACACGTAAAATATACTGATGGACATTGTGCATCTGATCCTGACTTACTAACATCATTTTTCCTGAATCATCCCTCGGTCTAACCATTTAATCAAATCTCCTTATCTGATTAAACTCATCAACTTTCATCCCTTAATTAAATAAATCATTTTGTCTAATTTAGTCAATCTCTCTTGTTAATTAAATCAATCCATCTTATCTAATTATCCCTATTTAATTAAATAATCAATTTTATTTGATTAAATCTCTAAAGTCTGTTCCATTAAATTGAATAAATTAAAACTTATTTGATTTAATCTAACACCATCTCTTTTAATTAAATAAATCAAAATCCTTATTTAATTAGCCTCTTATCATATTCCTCTTTTATTTGATTTAAATAAATCCATAAATTTGAGTCAAATAGGTCACATCATCTAACCTCTCTCATTAAACTAATTAACCCTTGATTAATTTAATCTCATCTCATGTCCCATCCTCTAGATAATGCAAGTTGCACATGAAAATAGATTTAATTCATTTATTAAATCTCTATTTTCCTCACAAGGCATCTTTTGGAATATTCTCTCAATTTGAATTCAAAAATTCCAAGTCAACATGTACATCCAACAAGGCAATAAATTCCTCTTACATGTCCTTTGCTTTGAGCCAAGTGGCATTTATTGCATTTTCCCTTCCCTCTTACATGTCATTTCAACAAATTTGAAATTCAAAATTATGCATTTATTGGCACAAACCCCAAATCTTGCACATCCTTCATCCATTCATAGCTTGACAAGTGGCATCATATCATTAGATGAATTTTAGTCCCACATTGCTCAAATTTGGACATTCATCCATCTTGGAATTCTATAAATAAAGAGCTCATATCCTTATTTCATCATCCACAATCTAGGCAAAGTTACCATGCTCAAATATATCTTGAATTTCATCCATTATCATTAAATCATAGTTAGATTTTTTGCAGATTTTGGCTTGGAGTTCTCATTCTTCACCAACAAAGTGGATCAATCATCTTCAACACATCAAGCTTGCATCATAGGAATTGGGAAAGGGCCAATTTTCACATCAAATTGGCACCAATTCCCCCATGGGATCATGAGTTTGCACATCTAATTAGGATTTGATCTTTGTTTTATCATTTTCATTGTGTTCTTTGTTATTTTCTTTCCTAGTTTGAAGTTGTAAATGGATTTCATGGGGAATCCTTATTTTGGCTTGCAATCACTTGTCTAACTCGCTTATTCTTATTGTTTGGCAAGTATCAAGGTTGGGGTTCGCACAGGGGGAAATGTGGTTTATGAATGGAGCTCCCCTCTACATGCAGCAATGGAACCATAATTTCGATCCAGTAAAGATGAGACCTTATGATTTTCCTATCTGGATCAGACTTTATAACCTCCCAATGGAATACTGGCTGGGGGATTGTTTGGAAAAAATTGGCTGATCATTGGGATCTCTTATGGAAATTGACCTGGACATTTTGGAAGGGGATCTATACAAATATGCTAGGATAAAAATTGCAGCTATAGACACCATTCCCCAGAAGATATGCCTTATGGTTGACGGAATCTGTTGGATTCAAGAGATCAAAATAGAAGAAGACAAAAAAATTTGTTCCAAATGCAATGATTGGGATCATAGTGGGGCGGATTGCAAGAAAGGGAAAATGAGAGTATGGATGAAGAAGAGCTGCAGGTCAATTCCTCTTCTCCCACACATCCCCCTAATTCAGATATCGATGTGAACCATTTAAAGGAAGGCATTGTTGAAGCAGAGGCCATGACCAAAATACACACAATTCCTAAAGTTGTGAAGCCATCGAAGGTCTCGAAGGAGGTTTCGCATTCCCCAGGAAAATCCAATGAACAAACTACAACTGATGAGATGGATAAAGCATCCTTGGCCAGTGATGATTTGGACTCAAATGTCGACCTGACAGAGGTTTTGGATATCATTGAGGAATGGTGTATATCACAAACAACTGCAAAACACTTAGGTATGGGAAAAATCGGCATGTCAAGTAACACTAGAGGGAGGAAATCTTTTAAACAACTGCGGGAAGAGGAGGCAGTTGCCAAAAAGTATCCTAGTATCACCAAATTTCTAAGTACCAAGGGAGGAAGCCCCTCCCTTGGGAAGCAATGAAGATCACCACCTGGAATGTCAGGGGCCTCAAGGCCCCTAACAAGCGATGCCTGATTAGGCATCAGTTACAAAAAAGCACAAGTAGTATCATATTGTTACAAGAAACTAAATTGTCGAGTGTAGAAGTGTTGAAGTTCCTGGGTATTTGTAAGCAATGGAAAGGTTATTTTCAGGATTCCTCGGGCTCCTCAAGGGGCTTGGGCTTGTTATGGAAGGAGGCTTTGATTTCTGTAGAAGTGGTGAATTCATCTCCAAATTGGATCACTGCTAGAGTTTATGTTCTTGGATTAAATTGCCAATTTACTTTAATCAATGTTTATGGCCCAACAAAAACTGAGGAAAAAGCTTTAATGTGGCAAGCTTTGTTGGACTTCAGCCGTCAACTTCTGAGGGAGAAGCTGGTCATTGGGGGCGACTTCAATGCTTTTTTGGAATTAATGGAGAAAAGCGGTGGGATTAGAAGAATTTCTTAAGCAACATTAGATTTTAGATGGTTTGTGGAGACCGTTGGTCTAGTCGACTATCCCACAGAGAATGGATTGTTTACATGGAAAAATAGGCGTAAGGATTTTATAGCCATCGCAGAGAGATTGGATAGATTCCTACTATCCCCTACCTGGAGTATTTTGAACACTCACATTCGTACAAGTATCTTGCCAGTGTCAATCTCTGACCATTTTCCTGTAGAGCTCTTAATCAATGATTGGTCAAAATAGGTGAAAACTACATTCAAGTTCTAGAATATGTGGTGGAGGGATGGAAGCCTTTTAGGTTTATTGGATAAATGGTGGATTGAAGCTAAGGTGGGAGGCTCGATTAGCTTCAAAATAACTAAAAAGCTTCAAATACTTAAACAGAAACTGAAGGATTGGAATAGGGAGAAATTCCAAAATATCTTCATGGAAAAGGCAATCACAAAAAGTGAGTTGGAGGCTTTAAATGAAAAAGTTATAAGGGATAGGATGTGGAATGAAGATTATCGGAAAGAAAAAGAATTACATGCGAAGTTGACGGAGCTCCTTAAGAAAGAAGAAATCTATTGGCGAGACAAATCTTGGGAGGTTTGGTCCAGGATGGGGATTCGAATTCCAAGTTTTTTCATGTGTTAGTTTTGGCAAGAAGGGTGGAAAACAAAATAGAAGAAGTTAAAACTACGGACGGCTCTCCGGTTCGCGGCTCAACGGATGTAGGAAAGTTGGCAGCAAATTTTTTTACATTGTTACTTGGCAATTGGACACCAAAGGTAGTTAGTGATTTTTTTTTGGAGGCACTAGGCAACTGGGTTACTAAAGCAGATAATAAAATGTTGTGTGAAGCTTTCTCAAAAGATGAAGTTAAAAACGCACTTTTCCAACTCCATCCGGACAAGGCTCCGGGGCCTGACGGATTCTCAGCAAGGTTCTTCCAATCTTGCTGGAGTTTTGTTGGAGATGAGCTATGGCAACTTGTGGAAGATTTAAATAATTCAATAATTGCTCTAATTCTAAAGAAATCTGAATGTCAAACTTTTAATGACTTCAGACCCATCTCACTCTGTAATACAATATATAAAATAATAGCTAAGGTACTAGAAAATAGACTAAAACCGATCTTGGGGAGAATAGTATCACCTAAACAAAATGGTTTCATCCCAGGAAGGGAAATCTTTGATTGTATCTTGCTCATCAGCGAAGCCGTTCACACACTTTCAACAAGTAAAGAGGTAGGGATGATAATTAAACTTGATGTTTGCAAAGCCTATGACAAAGTTTGTTGGGGGTTTCTTTTGAAGGTAATGGAAAAATTGGGTTTTGATTCTCATTGGAGGGAACTAATATCCTTTTGCATCTCCACAGTCAGATTCTCAATATCAATAAATGGCTCTCTTCATGGCTTTTTTCAGGCAATGAATGGATTAAGATTGTAATGTCCCCTTCTCAAGCCTAACATTTCCAGTGACCGTTGGCCTTTCTTTGGGAACCCGAAGGCTAGTCGGAAGTTAAAATTAGGGTTTCCTATTTTTGAGGAGGTCATTGCTCAGAGATGGTGGATTTAATGGCGGATTCCTTCTGGGTTTTCAGAGGGCTTCGCAGTGGTATGTTCGTCTCAGCATTCAGAGCACTTTTTGGAATTTACTATTTTTAGTAAATTCTATTTTTGGTAGCTTTCCAGATGAGTTCAACTCGGTTGACTTCCTGATTCAGTTGGTCAGTTGTTTGCTCAGTTTTGACTTCAGGGCCTTTTCGAAAGGATAAGTTAAGTCATTTAATTAAAAAGTCACGTTTTAATTATTATAATTAAACGTTGACCCTTGGCTTAGACTTAATGACTTAATGTTGTTTTTAAAAGGTGGGTCCTTGAGGGTGGCGCCCTCATTGAGAAATGATTTATTTATTCCCTAAGTCAAAGCAAAGGTTTGAGGGACGCATATTTCAAAGGATTATATTTAATTAAAATGTCAAATCTTAAAGCCTTGAAGAGAAAGTATGCCTTCTTGAGAAGATGAGGGTTTTTGACCTAAAAGCAGATTTGAGGGTTTCGTGAAGTCAAGCAAAAATTATAAAAAGGAGTCTTGTGCATCATTTTGGGCATCTTGGAAAATATACCGTTATGCTGCCGGATTGACTCTGGACTGCTTCGAGGAATGAAGGCCTCCTAGTTTGGGCATCTCTTCTCGTTTGTAAGACAACGACTAGTGATGATTATTAGTCTAGTTTGTGAGTACTTTGGAGTTTGTGCATTGTAATCAGCATTCATCTCTTAGGATCAGATTTGGCATATTAGAGATTTCTGTTTTTAGTATTTTAGCTTTAGCAGATTTGTGTTTTCATTCATAAATCAAAAAAGACAAAACATATCATTGTGGGTATTGGATAATTCTCTTCCTTTGGTCTAGGCGCCCTTGTGTGTCAAATTGTAGAATTTTCATTGGAGAATCTGATTTTATAAAGCAAATCGCCCTTCTCAGCTGTGGTCGTACTTTTCTATATCTTGGGATTTGTGCATTAAAAATCTGTTGCATTTTAAGCCAGCTTTTGTGTCTTGATTTGAGCGCCCCCTCTCTATTAGTCATTTGCAATTGATATCGAGCTTTTTGCATGAGAAACGAGGAAGTTCCGAGCATTTTATTGGATCCTATGATGCTGGTTATATTTTGAAAGTGCAGGTCTGTAACAGTAGTTTGGAGAAAATCTGCAACTCCTCTATTGATCGAGGTGATAAGTCCTTTAAGAGCATTGAGAAGACTTCAGTGAAGGTTGCCCAAGTCTGGCAAACGAGGTTGGATCTATTCATTGTCATTTTCAATTAATCTTTACATTCAGCAACGCAATTCATGAATATTGTATAATTCCTTCCTTATGATGATTTGTATTGTAAGCAAGATTTCGTTTTAAGATTTGTAAGCTGGCAGTAGTACTGACAGCCATTTAAGTTCTTGCTTATCAGTTGTAATAGTCTTCTTCTTTCAGCAGTTGTTATTGTTTTATTTGACCTCCGCCCTATGGTCGCTACTATCCCATTCTGGGTTAGAAAGCACATTCTAGGTGTTGAGAGTTTTCAGCTTTCAGTCATTTCCTTTCAAGCATTAAATTCTGTAAGCACTCCGTCATATGGTCGCCCCTCACTCCGCATTGGATTGGGTAGCACATACTTGACGTTGAGTTCCTTTCTGTAATTAGATTAGTAGACCCTCTGACCAATGCTCACCATCATCGACGCCATTCTGGTTAGAGTTGCTTTCTTGCACGTTTTGGTTATTTCCTCTAACCTTAACGGATGCACTGTTTGTAATTGGAAACCTGTTAATTTGAAAAAAAGAAAAAAATTTGGCTCAGAATATTTCAGTGGTATCAGAGCCACGCATCCTGCCATCCTGTGAAATCAGATTTCTATGAGTGACAGAGAACAGAGGTATTTGGCAAGAGTATACAAGAGAGGCACAGTTCAGACACAGTTGCATCAAGCCCCAGAAGGTCAAACAGCTTCAGGGATTTTGAGGGCAAATTGGGAGCCTTCTCAAGAAACAGCAATGGGGGATAATGAAAGGATTCTTGGTGGCAGTGAAAGAAGTTCTGGCAACAGAGATGACAGTGGAAAAGGAGGAGAGAGATCTACGAGTCCCGGGAAGGATTTTGGAAAAAAGATGGATGCCTTGATGGACATGGTATCTTTCATGATGGGGAGAATGGGACAGAATAATGTTCCACAGACCAACTCAGGCCACAGAGGGGAGCATAGTGCTTCCAACCAGCATGATGAGCATGCAGCCCGGACAGTTTCAAACAACACTTACATCTCTTCCAGACCATTCAAGCCCACTTTTTTAGTTCCTGTAGTCAATCAGCCAGAACCTGAAGAGAATGCTTCATGGGTGGAGCAGTTGAGGGTTGGCCGTACTAAGTATGACTCTCTACCTGTCGACATCAGGATGGACATGTCCTTCAATGATTTCATGGATCATAAGAGGAAGAACAGAGGGCAAGGAAGGAACTTTGATCAAAGAAGACCATCAAATCAAGGAGACTTGTACCAAGCTGTCAACAAAGTTATACTTCCTCATTTTGATGGGAGTGATACAAGTTCAGCCCGAGCTTGGATTCAAAAGCTGGATAATTATCTAGCTCTCAGACCAATGGCGGAAGATGAAGCGATTAAGTTCGCTACGCTACACCTTGATGGGGTGGCGCACGAGTGGTGGTACCATGGCCTCGTCACTCTAGGCCATCGGTCTATCACAACATATGATGAGTTCACCACTAGGCTCATCGAAAGGTTTGAGAAAAAAGATCCTGAGATCCATTTCAGAGAGCTTGCTCAATTGAGACAGTATGGCACAGTTGAAGCCTACATCGCGGAGTTTCAGAGACTCTCAGTCATGGTGACTGGAATCACAGAAAGGAGATTGGTGATTCTTTTTAGTGAAGGGTTGACAGAACCCCTCAAAGGCTGGATTAAAGCCTTTGATCCTCCAACACTACAAGAGGCCATGAAAAAGGCAAGAAACATGGAGTGGGCTGCTCCTAAGGTGAAATTTCAGTCAAACTCCCCTTTTCAGAAAAGGGATAAAGGAAAAAGGCCTCAGTATAAAAATAATTTGAGACCTCAGAACAAGGAGTTCAAGAATCACAATCCCCATGTCACCAGGTTGGATCAAGAAACCCTGAATGAACTCAGAAGAAAGGGGTTGTGTTTTCGGTGTCAGGAAAAATGGTTTCAAGACCATGTTTGCCCTAAAGGGGTCAAGTTCAATCAGATTGAGTACTATTCTGCTGGAGAAAGTAGTTCTGATTTTTCTGACCAGCAATCTAATTTTGAAGGAAACGAAGACGATAGAGCTCCAGAAGAGTCCGGAGATGAGAAGGGAAGTGGTGGAGTTTTAGCTCAACTCTCCAGTTTTCAAAGAAATGAATCATTCAAGGTTCAGGGGATGGTCAAAGGGCAGCGAATCGTTGCTTTGATCGATACTGGAGCAACTCATAACTTCATTGATGAAGTTGTGGTAGCCAAGAAGGGGCTGCAAATAGAGGAGTTCGAAGGATTCAAGGTCATGGTTGCCGATGGTTTTCATATTACTTGCACCAAGAAAATATCTAACATGACCATGCAGTTGGGCAACTACGAAGTCAAGGATGACTTCTATGTAGTTCATATTGGGGATACTGATGCCGTTCTAAGCATTCAATGGCTGCGATCTCTTGGAGAGATCTCTTTGAATCTGCAGACTATGGAGTTGAAGTTCCAATCAGATGGGAAGAAGATAGTTTTGAGAGGCATGTCCAATGGGGGTCCTCGAGTAGTGTCATTCAAAAGAATGGAAAAGTTGATCCGTCACGATCAAGCTGAGTGGGTTGCCGAATGCATGATACTTCCTGCTAGTCCTCTTGAGACTAAGTGTGACCAACCTCCTGATATCCAGTCACTACTCACGAAGAAGAGCAAAGTCTTCGCAGATTTGCCTCCTGGACCACCACCTGAACAGGGTTCAGAACACATCATAGAGCTCAAAGAAGGAGCCAAACCGGTGATCACAACTCCATATCGGTATCCGAAGAGGCAAAAGGATGAGATCGAGAAGAATATTCGGGAACTTTTGGAGATGGGTTTCATACGACCAAGCAAGAGCCCATTTGCTTCTGTAGTAGTTCTTGTGAAAAAGAAGGATGGTACCATGCGCATGTGCGTGGACTATCGTGCTTTGAACCAAAGCACCATCAAAAATAGATACCCCATTCCTAGGATAGATGAGCTCATTGATGAGCTACATGGGGCTAAGTTCTTTTCGAAGAGTGATCTGAGGTCAGGTTACCATCATATTCAGATGAGGGGATCGGATGTGGAAAAGACAGTGTTCAGATGTCACTATGGCCATTTCGAATTCTTAGTCATGCCCTTTGGATTGACCAACACACCGGCCACCTTTCAGTCTTGCATGAACCGTGTGTTTCAGAATCAGTTAAGGCAGTTTGTGTTGATCTTTTTTGATGATATTCTGATTTATAGCAAGACTTGGGGAGATCATCTCAAGCACTTGGAGGAAGTGCTTAGTATTCTGGAGTCTGAGAGTCTGTTCGCAAAAGCTTCCAAATGTGAATTTGGAATGGAGGAGTTATTGTACCTTGGCCACATCATCAGTGCTGAGGGAGTGAAGGTGGATCCGGAAAAGATCAAAGCAGTGGTTGATTGGCCACCACCTGAAAATTTGACTCAGTTGAAAGGTTTTCTGGGTCTCTATGGTTTCTATCGGAGGTTCGTTAAGGGGTATTCTCAGAATACTACTCCCCTTACTGATCTCACCAAAAAAGGAGCCTTTGTTTGGTCAGAAAAGGCTCAACTTGTTTTTGACAAATTCAAAAGGATCATGAGTTCATGTCCGGTTTTGGCTATCCCAGATTTCTCCAAGCCATTCAAGCTGCAGTGTGATGCATCAGGTGAAGGAGTTGGGGCTGTCCTGATGCAAGACAAACACCCTATCGTGTTTGAGAGAAAAAAGTTAAGGGGTGTTGAAAGAACATATTCAATCTATGACAAAGAAATGCTTGCCATTATGCACGCATTAGCCAAGTTCAGGCAGTACTTGGTGGGGAACAAGTTCGTGGTTAAGACAGACCACAATAGCCTCAAGCATTTCATGCACCAGAAAGATTTAAATGAGAGGCAACAGAAATGGGTGAGTAAGCTTCAAGCTTATGACTTTGACATTGAATATGTCAAAGGGAAAAATAATGTCGTGGCCGATGCTCTCTCCAGAAGGCCTCATCTTAGCTCATTGTGTGAGCTTACTGCAGATTGGAGGGACATGTTGCTTGCTGATTATGCCAAAAATCAGTTTGCAACCAGCATTCTGGAAGGTACTTTCCATGATGAAAGGTACCAGGTGGTTGAGGGATTGATCCGGTATAAGGGAAGAATTTTTCTAGTGGCTGATTCCAAGCTCAAGAAGAAGATTCTTTTGAATTTTCATGACATTCCAGTTGCTGGTCACCAAGGTTTTTTCAAGACCTATAGGCAGATCCGAGAAAGGTTTTCTTGGAAAGGTTTGAAGAGAGAGGTTCAACGCTACATTCAGGAATGTCCTGTTTGTCAAGCAAATAAAAATGAGCATACATTGCCAGCCGGTTTGCTGCAACCACTTCCAATTCCCAATCAAAAATGGGAAAGCATTTCAATGGATTTCATCACTGGGTTGCCCAAGGCCCAAGGGAAGGATTGCATTTATGTGGTAGTTGACAAATTAACCAAGTTTGCTCATTTCTTTGCCATTACCAGCACTTTTTCTGCAGCCCAAGTTGCAGATTTGTTTTTTCGAGAAGTGTTTAGGCTTCATGGGTTGCCCAAGAATATTGTAAGTGATAGGGACAGCAAGTTCCTAAGTACTTTTTGGCAGGAAGTTTTCAGAATGAGTGGTACTGTGCTCACTCCAAGCACGAGTTATCACCCTCAAACTGATGGGCAAACAGAGTGGTGAACAAGTGGTTGGAAGGCTACTTGAGAAATTATGTGTCAGAACAGCAGAAAGCTTGGGTTAAGTGGCTGCATATAGGCGAGTACTGCTACAACTCTACCTTCCATATGTCAATCAAAATGTCCCCTTTCTTGGCACTTTATGGGTATGAAGCACCCAATTTTGCAGATTTGGTGTTTGGTGACAGCAAAGCACCATTAGCCAAGGATTTGTTGCAGCATAGTCAGGACATAATGAGATCCTTGAAGGATAATTTGCAGATTGCACAAAATAAGCAGAAGAAGTATGCTGATCAGAAGCGTGTAGAGCGCTCTTTTGAGGTTGGGGATATGGTCTATCTCCATTTACAACCTTATAGACAGTCAACTCTCAAGAAGAGTGGAGCTGAGAAGCTCAAACCTCACTTCTATGGGCCATTTAGGGTCATCAGAAAAGTTGGGGCAGTAGCTTATGAATTAGAGCTACCCTCAGATAGCAGAGTGCATAACGTCTTCCACGTGTCTCGCCTCAAGAAGGCACTTGGACACAATGTAATTGCTTCTTCACAGCTGCCACCGTTGGATGAAGAAGGTCAGTTGGTTCCGGTTCCCGAGGAGATACTTGATGTCAGAGAACGTTCCTTGAGAAATAGAACTATCAGAGAATGTTTGGTAAAGTGGAAGAACCTACCTATGGAGGATGCAACTTGGGAAAGTGATGAGATATTGCAGCATCCTAGTTTGCAATTGCTTGAGGACAAGCAATCTTGGGGAGGGCGGACTGTAATGTCCCCTTCTCAAGCCTGACATTTCCAGTGACCGTTGGCCTTTCTTTGGGAACCCGAAGGCTAGTCGGAAGTTAAAATTAGGGTTTCCTATTTTTGAGGAGGTCATTGCTCAGAGATGGTGGATTTAATGGTGGATTCCTTCTGGGTTTTCAGAGGGCTTCGCAGTGGTATGTTCATCTCAGCATTCAGAGCACTTTTTGGAATTTACTATTTTTAGTAAATTCTATTTTTGGCAGCTTTCCAGATGAATTCAGCTCGGTTGACTTCCTGCTTCAGTTGGTCAATTGTTTGCTCAGTTTTGACTTCAGGGCCTTTTCGAAAGGATAAGTTAAGTCATTTAATTAAAAAGTCATGTTTTAATTATTATAATTAAACGTTGACCCTTGGCTTAGACTTAATGACTTAATGTTGTTTTTAAAAGGTGGATCCTTGAGGGTGGCGCCCTCATTGAGAAATGATTTATTTATTCCCTAAGTCAAAGCAAAGGTTTGAGGGGCGCATATTTCAAAGGATGATATTTAATTAAAATGTCAAATCTTAAAGCCTTGAAGAGAAAGTACACCTTCTTGAGAAGATGAGGGTTTTTGACCTAAAAGCAAATTTTAGGGTTTCGTGAAGTCAAGCAAAAATTATAAAAAGGAGTCTTGTGCATCATTTTGGGCATCTTGGAAAATATACCGTTATGCTGCCGGATTGACTCTGGACTGCTTCGAGGAATGAAGGCCTCCTAGTTTGGGCATCTCTTCTCGTTTGTATGACAACGACTAGTGATGATTATTAGTCTAGTTTGTGAGTACTTTGGAGTTCGTGCATTGTAATCAGCATTCATCTCTTAGGATCAGATTTGGCATATTAGAGATTTCTATTTTTAGTATTTTAGCTTTAGCAGATTTGTGTTTTCATTCATAAATCAAAAAAGACAAAACATATCATTGTGGGTATTGGATAATTCTCTTCCTTTGGTCTAGGCGCCCTTGTGTGTCAAATTGTAGAATTTTCATTGGAGAATCTGATTTTATAAAGCAAATCGCCCTTCTCAGCTGTGGCCGTACTTTTCTATATCTTGGGATTTGTGCATTAAAAATCTGTTGCATTTTAAGCCAGCTTTTGCGTCTTGATTTGAGCGCCCCCTCTCTATTAGTCATTTGCAATTGATATCGAGCTTTTTGGATGAGAAACGAGGAAGTTCCGAGCATTTTATTGGATCCTATGATGCTGGTTATATTTTGAAAGTGCAGGTCTATAACAGCAGTTTGGAGAAAATCTGCAACTCCTCTATTGATCGAGGTGATAAGTCCTTTAAGAGCATTGAGAAGACTTCAGTGAAGGTTTCCCAAGTCTGGCGAACGAGGTTGGATCTATTCATTGTCATTTTCAATTAATCTTTACATTCAGCAACGCAATTCATGAATATTGTATAATTCCTTCCTTATGATGATTTGTATTGTAAGCAAGATTTTGTTTTAAGATTTGTAAGTTGGCAGTAGTACTGACAGCCATTTAAGTTCTTGCTTATCAGTTGTAATAGTCTTCTTCTTTCAGCAATTGTTATTGTTTTATTTGACCTCCGCCCTATGGTCGCTACTATCCCATTCTGGGTTAGAAAGCACATTCTGGGTGTTGAGAGTTTTCAGCTTTCAGTCATTTTCTTTCAAGCATTAAATTCTGTAAGCACTCCGTCATATGGTCGCCCCTCACTTCGCATTGGATTGGGTAGCACATACTTGATGTTGAGTTCCTTTCTGTAATTAGATTAGTAGACCCTCTGACCAATGCTCGCCATCATCGGCGCCATTCTGGTTAGAGTTGCTTTCTTGCACGTTTTGGTTATTTCCTCTAACCTTAACGGATGCACTATTTGTAATTGGAAACCTGTTAATTTGAAAAAAGAAAAAAAATTGGCTCGGAATATTTCAAAGATAGGGCAATCCAATATCGCCTTTTCTATTTGTACTATTGGTGGAGTCTTTGAGTGCAATGATCAAAATGTGTTTCCAATGGTTGGAGTGGAAGGGTGTTTGATTGGCACTGAATGTTGAACCATTAACGCATTCGCAGCTTGTGGATGACACCTCTTTGTTGGGTGAAGCAAGCATCAGGGCTTGGCTCGTTGTATTCAGGAAGTTTTGGCAGAGTATGAACTGCACTCGGGTCAACATATGAATAAGGAAAAATCGTGCATATAATTCTTCAATACAAGAAGGTCACTGGAAGGAGCCATCTTTGCCATCTTGGGATTTAAAGTTGGAAAGCTCCCTACAAAGATTTTGGGGATCTCAATATTCGAAGGAGCCTGCCGAACAAAACACTGGGAAGAAGTGATTAATAAATGCAGGAATAAAGCGATGGAATGGAAAAACAATTGGCTCACATTAGCAGGACACATTATAAAGGTCAAATCAGTATTGTCTACAATTCTAATATACACTATGGCTTGTTGCGATGCTCCTGCTAAAGTTGAAAATGAACTAGAAAAGATCTTGAGGAAATTCCTCTGGGAGGGTTCTAAGAGTGAGAAGAGAATCCCACTCCTCAGCTGGGAAATGACGTGTAGAGCCAAAGCCAATGGCAGCGTGGGTTTGAGAAATGTCATATTTCAGAACAATGCCTTGGGAGCCAAAATAATTTGGAAAATGTACATGCATCTTGAGAAACTCTGGTGCCGTATTCTTCAGAACAAATACCTGGATAGAGTGGAGTCTTCGAGAATCCTTACAGTAGAGGATTTAGGTGGCTGCTCGGTAGTATGGAAATTCATAGCTAATTATAGAGAACTAATCACGAACCATCTCACTTGGCGAATAGGAAATGGGAAGACGGCCCTATTCTGGACAGACTCTTGGGACAGGCATAAGAGTCTAACAGAAATGTTTGGTCTAGAGCAGTTTGTGGATAGGCTCGGGGAAGATTGTGGGTCAAAGGTGGTGGACTATGTTTGCAGTGGCACTGAAACAGTTGGAGGCATAATGAAGTGGAAAGGTATGGATGCCTAGCCCCTAGCCCAAAATCTCAAGGACGAGGTGGCTCAAGAATTGAGCAAAAAAGAACGATCAATTTATGTAACCGGGAAGACTCAATTATCTAGTGCAAGGCAACCTCTAGTGAGTACTCGACTAAACTAGAATACCAGCTCCAGATTGCACAGGGGGCGGAGAAATCATGGATGGAATCACTATGTTGGAAGCATGAAGTACTACCTAAAGTTGGTGCTTTCCTTTGGGTTGCCTTACATAAACGATGCCTCACCAGAGAAAGACTGAAAAGGATTGGTATGGTCAGGCCATCCAGGTGTGTCCTTTGTGAGTAGAATGAAGAAGATGTGGACCATTTGTTTCTAACTTTCCCCTTCGCCACCTTTTGTTGGGATTGGTTGTTCGGGGCATTGCGTATGCAGTGCCCTTGACAACAAGTTGTGGGATTTCCTGAACAGCTAGACATTGACAAATAGGAATGGCTACTAGTATAGCATCTGGATTGTGGCACCTTCCTTTGTGGTTTGGCACCTCTAGAAAGAAAGGAATAAACTTATTTTCAAGGAGGCGGCTTTAGAAGAGGTACAAGTTATAGAAAAAATTCTGGAAGCTATTACAGAAACTATAAACAATAGAACAAACATTGGTTCAAAAGAAAAATGCACGAAGTGGGATGAGGAGATGCAGAAGTTGTGGTCTAATCTTAAGATTCTGAAGTCTAAGGTGGAAAAAACTTCAAAAGTGGACAGGAGGAAGGTCCATTGGTTATCACCAGTAAGGTTAAAGTGGAAACTCAACTTTGACGGTGCAGCTAAAGGTAATTTGGGTCAAGAGGGGGTGGGTTGTATTATAAGAGATGTGAATGGTAAGTGTGTTTGGGTAGCATCTAAATACCTGGGGGTCCAATCAAATAATATTGCAGAACTTGAAGTGTTAGCCCTTGGCCTTCATCTTTGTATTCAAAAAGGTATAGAGGCTGTGGAAATTGAGGGGGATTCACAAATTTGTATTCGGGTTGTCTCTTCTAGGAACTCTCCCAACTGGCGAATTGGTAATTGGGTGGAGGTGAATAAGTCACTTTTGGGTAGGCTTGTTGACTTCTCTCTTACACATGTGTATAGAGAAGCAAAACAAGCGGCAGATTTGTTGGCTAATTGGGGTGTGTACCAAGATACTGATGTGTTGGTGGATGCCTCCGCTGACCATTGGATGGGACTCCAGGCTGTCTTAGATGAAGATATGGAAAAATTGGGTAGTGGTCTTCCCGGAGAGATCTTGGAACCATGATTTGGCATACATAGAACTCATGTTAAAGGACGTAGACACTACTGATGAATCTACAAAGTAGATATGTTTGGTACTTAGTTCTTGATATTGTGTTGGAAGTTGTCATGGTATGTCGTCTGTTTCCTGGTCTGCAGTTCTATTTAGGGTTGCACCAGTTTGTGCACTCATATCCAACTGTATCTACGGGGCTGAGTTCAAAGGGCAAGTGGTTAAGGATGGTGCATTGCTTTGGTGTCAATTGTGTTTGCAAAAATGAAAGTCGGGCGGGGCAATGCCAACGCCTCTTTCGCATTCGTCGGCCTGAGATGTTATATGCAATTCTCGAGGTCATGAACGGGGTGTTTCAAGATGAACGTCATAAATGTGATGGTAAGATCCTCGAAGTGGTGATCAGGCATCTGGTGGACATTCTGAGCTCGAGGGAAAGGATGGTGGAAAACTTGGGGGGGTTTGTGGTTGAGATCTATGTGGCTGTAATGGCAAGTGCAGTATTAGATTTTCCTATGTTGGGTTTGACAAGCCATCTTTGTATGTATTTCAAAAGCTCTGATTTGGATACTGAGGAGAAGGAGGAGGAGGAAAGAATCCAAGGAAAACTTTGTGGCTAATTCATGGGAGGTCTTTTGGACAGGGGTGATAAACTCAGATATGAATGCCTTCATCAGATTCATGGGCAGAGGGCAGTCATGGCTTGGAGTGAACAACACGAATAGGTTGATTTCCATGGGTTGGAATTTGGGCATTCTCTACCAATATCTATCATTGTAAGGGGGGTTGTTGATTTAGGTGTCTTCATAGTTAGTTACTTGTTGGCTTATAAGGCCTTTTATTATAATTAATTTTATTATTATATATATTTTTTATTTCTTGTGAATGTAGGTTTTCCATTGAACATCAAGCTCTTTGTTTCGTGCATATGTGAAAAAATCTAGAAAAATAGAGAAAAAAATTGAAAAAATATTTGTGCACTAGATATTGATGTCCTTATTTCAACAAAGAAAAAAATAGATATATACAAAAATATTTATGTGATATGGAATAAGCCTATGTATAAATTATAATTAATCTTTCTTTAAAATTAATAAAAATTAAAATATATAACAAAAATTGTGTACACACTAGATATTAGTGTTACCAATCTATTTTTAAGAATTTATAATTTAATTATTTTTTCTAAAATAAGTTGTGATATGGAATAAATATCACTTTTTAAAAATGTTGTTAACTATGAAAAATAAGTTATTAAAGCTTACGTAAAAAAATCACAAATCATATTTTATTTTATTTTTTTAAATAAATTTACAATCTACATAAAAAAATCTCAAAAATCACTAGTTCACATCATCTTCAAATTCCTAATTGTTTTGTTGTTATGGTTTTTTTATTAGGAAAAGTAGGTTTTGAAGGTGCCCTAAAACCCTTTACAACAGAGAAAAGCAACTAAAAAGAAAGAAACAGTAAAACCTACAGCCTGCAAAAATCAAAATGTTGACAAAAGATAAAGCAAGAGAACCTATCAACAACCCTATAGCAAGAACAAAAAAAAAATCATAAAAAAAGTACATCATTTTATCAATAACATTGGTTGAGTCCATATTTTCAGCAATGACCATGTCGTGCATCTTGACCACATCCTAGAGATCCTCGAATGTAATGGCTACCTTTGTCTTTGTCTTGCTCATCGTTCGCAGGCAAGGACAGCCTCCAAATTCTTCACCTCGTCAGGACCATTATCCTCAATTTTATCCTCCATGTTCATGTGGTTAACCTCAGCAATGGCTGCCTCATGTTCATCCAAATCCAAAGACTGACCAGTCCACTTAATAGCTTTATCAGTTGAAACTAGTGGACCCTTAGCACTAGTTTTCAGAGATTGATTACTGATTCAAACAAAAGTCTACAAATCATTACTGATCTTGCTAATTCTTTTCTCCATACTCACAATCCTCTCCTCATTGAACCTTTGAACAACAATTTCCAGAGTGGTCAACCTTTCCTCATGGCTTTTACCAAGTCTATGTCTTTTACCAGTTTTGTTATGGTTGATAGAAAGTGAAAAACTAATTAAAAACAATGATTTCAATGTCCCGCTTTGGTCAAAAAGTGGGAAACACTATTTTAGGTTGACCTATATTTAATTATATGTTCTATACTTGAGATATATGTGTTTTTATTTATATGGCATAGTTATACATGTAGTTATTTTAATGATCACAGTATATTGTATTTTCATTGATTATCCTAATTCTATAATTATATTATATTGTACCATATTGGATGTTTTTACATTGCTTTGGCTATTATGTGTGTGTGTGGAGTAGGTATGCTTCATGTGTGAATTGATTTTGTAGGTATAGGGAACTATTTCCCCTTTAGTATGCAAGTCTAGGTTATTTCATCAATGGTGGTTATATTGGAGATGCCACTTTGGGTTGATGTGTATGGTAGTCACTATCACACTTAGTTTGAATATGAGATAAGTGTTATTTTCCCTTATGGTTTTGGATCAAAATTGATGGTGATTTAGTCATTTACATGTTGTAGAGAAACCTTAAAAGTGTGATTTCAATTGTGATTATTTGTTTCTCCATTTGCATGCAATTATATTTTTAATGTTAAATCTTTGTGTGTTAATGATAGCTAATTCATTAGGAATCGAGAAATTTGGGAAAGAGAAGAAAAGGGAAAGTGCTAAGTTAAATGCATCAAAAAAGTACTTGGGTATGTGTAGGATCATCATGGAAAAAATAGGCCCTTAAGTGGCGAAAAATTAAAAAAAATCAAAGTTAGGCAACTTGATGTAAAAATTTGAATAAGTTATCTATATTATTTCAAAAATATGTAAGAATAGAATCTATAGAAAATTGAATGTAGTTTCTAAACTACTAGGTTTATTTTAAAAAAATCTATTTGGTGAAAATTTGAAATTTCAATGTAGTAGCACTTAAATTTTAGGGAAAAGAAGTAGGTGTCTATCCGACCACCCTAACCACAATAAAATGATAATATTTTTTTATAATATTTTAGATATAAGTAGAGGACTCATGTCCCGATGTGATGCATTTTTTTTGTAATTTTTTTCCAAGTAAATAATTAATTATGATTTTTTTATAATAAATTTTAAAAAATATAAAAGACTCATATGCCTGACCACCTTAACTTGGTCAAAACTTCATAAAATTCAAAAAAAAATTTAATCCTATAGTATGCAAAACATATAATGTGACGCATATTTTAGATTCAAAAAATGTGATACCGTTTGAAAGTTATAGATGTTTTTCAATCAGCCTATCAATTAGGACTTTAGTCATATTTCAAATAGAAAATGAATAATAATTATTTATTAAATTCAAAGTAAAGCATAATTTATATTGGTGGAAAGCTGAGAATCTCCTTTAAAAACCCTTTTCTATTTCATCAATTTTGGGTTAAGAAAAATTCATCGGCCACATACCCTACACATACCCATCATATTGCCACTTTTTGGCCCATCATGATCCTACACATACCCACTTAAACTATTGTAATTACTTAATTATCATCAAAAAGTATTTCATTATTTGAGAAAGTTATTTAAAATATTAAAATTTTTGGGAAAGATTTAATTTGAATTACTTCAATTATATTTGAAAAAGGGAAAATAACATAAGCATTTCAAGTCACTTAAAAAAATATAAATTGTTAAAAAAAAATA
The DNA here is from genome assembly GCA_007258455.2 of Sequoia sempervirens. Classification (NCBI taxonomy): domain Eukaryota; kingdom Viridiplantae; phylum Streptophyta; class Pinopsida; order Cupressales; family Cupressaceae; genus Sequoia; species Sequoia sempervirens. The sequence continues at coordinate 155,842,675 of VDFB02000013.1, read as the reverse complement.
ATAAAATAGAAAATAAAATGAAAATAGAAATAGAAAAGAAAAAGGGAGTTAAAAGAAAAGTTAAGAAGGCATTTTTACTATTCTCATTTTTAGCAAATATTTCTCTCTCAAAATTAAAATTTATGTGAAATTAATAGTGGATTCCATTACTAGAGTTTGGAATTGGATTTCCAAGGAAGGATTGAAGGTGTGTTTGTTTTGTAATTGGATTACATTCCCAATTTTAGAGAAAATTTATTTTTTTGAAATATTCAATTTATAATGTAAATCCCTTAATTTTCTTTGTTTTTGATAAAGTAAGTTGCATTTACAAGGTGTAGTACCCTTTACACAAAGAGCCCAAAGGGCCAAAAAGAGACCAAGTCCAAAGTTACAACATTAAGCCCAAAGCAGAAACAATAGAAGAAACCAAAAAACCAGACACAACAGACCGACAACAAAGAAAAGACCCACACCCACAAAACATAGACCCAACCACTAACTGGCTAATCTCTCCCACTTCTTAGTGAGAAGATTCAATACATCATCACCAACCAATTTGGTTCCCTCACCTTTAGTCTTCTTCTCCACTTCCTCTTTGAGTACCTCAAAGAGAGTGGCAGTGGACCTGTGGATGATTTTTATCATGAAGTGCATCAGTAGAGTAAACTTTTGTTCAAGTTTGTCTACCCAAGCCTATAGTTTGTTGAAATCCTCATCATTATCATTTTCTCCCTTAATCACCACCTCCTCCCCAACCATGTGATCCAATGATTGAGTGGTAGAATCCTCATTGATCATTTTGTTCAATTCCAAGAAGTGACTGGGGCCTTTGACAAAGTCCTCCATTTCCTCAACAGTGACTAGGGCCTTTGGCAAATTTTGTTTAATTTTCTTTGTTTAGAAGCTTCTTTAAATTATGTTTTTCATGCTCACCCTTGTGGTATCATATGATCTCTATTATAGAGTGATTTCCATAATTTTTTGTTGATTTAAATTATTATTTAATTTTTTTAAATATCCATTTTAATCCATGGTTATAGGAAAGTGTTATTCCCAACTTGAGAGAATATATTATGATGAGATTTTCTCCCTAGTAGAAAAGCTAACATTCATTCAATTTTTATTATCCCTTGAGACATCATATGATATTGAGGTTAAGCAGATGGATGTGAAGATAATATTCCTTCATGGTGATTTGGAGGAAGAGATTTATATGACATAACCAAAGAACTACATTAAGAAAGGTAAAGAACATTTTGTAAGTTAAAGAAATCTTTGTATGGTCTTAAGCAATCTCCTAGGATGTGGTACCAAAAAAATAATTTTTTGGTGTTAAGTTTAGGATTTCTAAGATCCAAATTGAATCATTGAATTATTGCATGTACTATTAGTTGGATGGTGATTTTATTCTTATTATTGCATAAGATGTTGATGATATGTTATTTTTTATAATGAGAAAGGTTCAATTTATGATTTAAAGTGTTAGATTTCAAATTAGTTTGAGATGAAGAGCATAGAGGCAACCAATTACATCTCAGGGATAAAGATGAAAAGAGATAGAGTGAAAAAAAAGAATTGGTTGGTCCAAAGTAAGTATGTTAACTTAGTGTTGGAGAGGTTTAACATGATAGATTATAGGTCATTGTGTGTTCCTATTATGATGGGGACAAATTTATCTATTGAGTAGTGTCTAGTTTCTCCAAGTGATATGGGGGATATGAATAGAGTAGCTTATTCTAGTGGAATTAGGACTCTTATGTATTCTATGATTTGTACAAGACCAAACATTTCCCAAATAGATAGATTCATTAGCTAATTTATGGCTAAACTTATATGAGTACATTAGGATACAATAAAGAGGGTCTTTAGGTATATGTGTAATACCTCTAATCATTTCTTATGCTATCATGGTTATCCTATAGGGTGATATCCAATTTTTATTCATGGATTTATGGATTCAAATTGGGTTGGAGATATTGACAATTGAAGATCCACCAATGGATATATTTTTACTATGGTCATATATCCGCTATAGAAGTTGAGTACATGGAAGCAACTCACACTTGTAAGGAAGCCATTTTTTAAGGAAATTATGTCCATATGTTGGGCTAGAGGCAAGAGCAATTATTGTTAATTTTGATAGTCAAAGTGTCACATGTCTCACAAAGAACACAACATTTTATGTGAGGAAAAAGTATATTGAGGTCTGCTACTATTTTTTGAGATATGGTAGAGGATGGGGGGGTGGTGCTATCAAAAATTTGACACTTTGAATAATGTTGCAAATGCACTTATAAAGCCAATGAGCATAAAAAAGTAGGTGGTATAAATTTATGGACCTCCCAACCCCTAGAAATTATATAATTGTGTTGATAATTTCTTTTCTCTTGCAAGGTGTTTGAAAAATGGGAGAATTTTGAGAAAGTGTTTAAACCTTGCTCCTAATGTTAAGATTACAAAAAGTGCATTTTTTTATATAAAATTAAAAAAAACTCAATTTCTAGGCTATAGAATTGATTTTTGTCCAAAATAAATATTTCACATTCTTCAGTACCACCTATTAGGGTGCATGTTGTGTAGATATCTTTGAGATCTTTAATTGAAAAAGGGGATCAATTATCCCAACAAATCAAAAGTTATGGCCTCTAGAAGTTTGCATATAGAAAATATAAAAAAGTTGTTGGACACATAAAATAGTTGTAAAGAGGAATTACACTAGTTGACAAAATTATGATACATGTTATGACACATCATAAGACACCTTTAATTAAGGATAAATTTGGGCAACACTTTTTGGGTGCTTTTACCTTATGATTTTCTATTTACTATTTGATGGTTTCATGTATTGTATTTCATATATTTAGGTGTTTGAGATTAAGTTTGTGCATGAGTTTTGTAGATATTATTAAGTTGTAAGAAATCCTCTAGGTTTGTGATACTCTTGTGAAGGCTTTCTCTATAAGTGTATTTTAACTATGGTTTACTAAATAATACATTGAGCTTCTCTGGAGTCTGAGGGTTTTCTCCCAAAAGGGTTTTCCTCACGTACACATGTTTTATGATATATTATATATTTTATTTTTAAATGTATTTATGATTTTTATAATCGTTAAAAGATTGAAATTTGAACAACACTCTCATAATATTAGTGTAGTCCTGAAGTATTTTGTGTACCTTACTTCCTTTCATTAAATAGTGATTCCATGTATTCATGTATCTAGAAAATAATCACCTCCTTATTTATTTGGCACCAATGGTATGGACACAATTTTAGAGTCTTTAGAAATTTATTTTTCAAATTTGAAGAAATAATTTACAAGATTGAAAGCTCAATATCTAAATATTTATACCTAATTTAATTATTTGAAGAAAAATAATTTTTTGAACTAGGACAATGAAATCTTCAAGAAGTAGTCCTTCTTAAATTCCCCTCCTACTGATAAGCCTAATTTGGCCATAAATATGGCTTGTTAGTCTCTGCTTACATCTACAATAGTAAAAATAAATTTTGATCAAGCCTCTGAGGGTAACCCTAGAAATTTTGGTACAAGTTGCATGATTAGAGATAGCTATGGAAAATTGCTAGCAACTAAATTTAATAAACTATCAATTAGAAACATAGAATTATCGAAGCATATCCCTTGCTTATAGGGATAGAAATGGTCAAAAAAGAAAATTCTATGGATATTTATATTGAGGGAGATTCAAAGATCATATAAATGTAATAAATATTAGAAAGGCTTCCAACTCAAGACTTCTTTATATTTTTCACTTTATATGGAGTGAATTAGATATCTTTGAAAATTATGTCTACAATCACTGCTACAGAGAAGCAACTAAGTTGGTTGATTCTCTTGCAGAGTTTGTAATTGACCATGTCAAAGACACATTTTTTTTAACTCCAATATCTACTTCTAAGAATTATAATTTAGTCAAAATATCTCCATAAGGAATTTTCAAATTTTAATCCTTAGACCTTCCCATTTGATAATAAGCTTCTTTAATGTCCTTCTATCTTCAATGAATGACTATCTTGCTATGAGGTGGGATACATAAATTACACATACCGAAAGAATAAAAACTATAATTTTTTTTATTCTCTCATCTCATGTTCTCCAAGCAGATGTATTAGTTGTTGATTTGATCTCAGTTCATTATAAATGTATTAGAAGGCCTATTGACAATCAGTAGATCTCCACTACATCATCACTTCCTATGTACATAGATCATTGTGGGTGTGATTAAGAGATGGATTTAATTTGTTTCATCAAATATTTTTGGCTATTTTTATAATAGCACTTAAATTCCCCTACTTAGTTTTTAATTTTTGTAGTTTCTTGGTATTTTTCCTATTTGCAAGATTCATATTACATCAGCTCATCTTAAACAAAAGGATCTTTATACAACCATAGAAATGTGAATTGCTAGAATTGGGACTCTACGACTCTAACAATATTGCAAATGCATTTTCATTTAATTCCCCTCATGTTGAAGCTACATTACATATAATTGTGGGTGAATACTTGTTAAGGGAATCTCCAATAAAACTAGTATGTTTAGAGATTGTTTATGTGTTTATCTCTCATATTATGGACGTGTTTCAAAATTTAGAATTTGTTGAAGTGTTTGGTCAAGGTTATGTTTAGGATTATTGTAATCCCTTAATTTCCTCACTCAAATATTATGAGCTTTAGAGGAAATCTAGTTAATCATTTGACTATATTATCTTTTATTAAAAGCATTATTGATCTATATTTTTACATTGTTGTCTAGATTGTATGTGTGCTCCACATGATGCATGAGATACTCTCACATGTAGATTTGATTATGTTTATATTTCACCTTATCTTGTGGATGTTTCATATTTATGTACATAATTATAAGATGAGGTTTGAATCATTATCCTGTTGGTATTAACAATGCTATTAATTATTGTGTTTACTTATTGAATTATGTGGTATTGAACCCCATTGAGTGCTTTTATATTGCTTTGACTATTATAAATAGATACTAGTGTGATTAATGTGTGAATTAATTGTACAAGTACAAGGTTATTTCCCCATCTAATAATGTAAATCTAGGTTATTCCCCAATAATGGCTATATCAGATATGTTGCATTGCTTGCCTAATATATTTCTTTTCCTTATCATACTCGAATTGAGTATGATTTATGTCATATGAGATAAAATTAAACTAGACTCAAATTGATGGTGCTTATGGTGTAGTGCCCCTCCGATTCGGTCATCTTTGGTTTCCGAGTAAGTTGTTTTCTAGTGTACTTAGTGGTTTTGTTTAAAATGATTAATTATAATTAAGAATTATTTTACTATGCATGAATTTGTGTACCTTTAGATAAATAAACAAATATTATAAAATAAATAAAATAGGTTCTTAAAAGAGATTAAAACGAAAAAACTTATTTTTAAAATGAGAAGAAATATAAATTTAATTAATGGGACTTTTCAATATGACAATAATAATAGTGATTTCCGTATTTTAAAATTAAGATATTAATGTTCAAGTATTAGTATTAAAGTAATTCTATTAACATTAATAGCAAATAAGATTAATATTTGCTTGATGGATAATCTTGGGGGAATTTATGCTGAGCTATGATGGCGCGTTGTCTTAGGCGCAATAACAAGTTTCATTTAATTTTTAGCTGCAGTTTTTATTCTCCATGATTTCAGCCTTTGAATGCTCCTTTTGAAGAGGGATTGAAAAAAAAAAAAACAAGTGCTTTGTCCATGCATGGATATTTTGCATGCACATCGCCCAAGGTAGTTACAACGAGAAGAAGAGGGGGAAAAATTCCTGGTTCGGTGAGGCGGGAGGGGAAGGCACTCTGGCAGTCAACGAAACCTAGGATTCACGCCCTCCTAATGCATTTTTGAATTAAAGGAATCTGGCATCTTTGTCTGGGAGGTCGGTGGCTACACATCCTTGGCAAGATTTGGAGATTGGTAAGGTCCTTCGTTGCTCTATTCTCATTTCTGTTTATAGGAAAATGTAATCAGCTTTCTAGTCAATCTATTTGCACATTAGAATTGTAATGGTTGCCAAAGATAATTTCACATAGAGAGAGAACAATTGATTTGAATGTGATACTTAACTGTAAAAGTCTTCAACTTTATCACTCGAATTCTTCGTATGTGTACATCTGGTTTTTTTTTCTATGAATGGTCCCATGCTGGGAAAGGTTGCGGAAATGGGCTTTACACCTACCAAATGCATTTGCTTGAAAGTTCCAAAGCCTTTTCATCAATTCCGTTTTGCGCATAATATGCAATCATAGCAGTCGATGAGATCTTATTTCTTAGAGGCATTATGTCAATCAGTGCACGCGCTTTTTCGTATTTCTTTGAGACTTTCTGTCAAACAGTGACTTCCCTTGTCCATGTCACGGACATGAAGGTCAACCATGCACTCTTGATGATCAGCTATATCTGTAATACAGTAAGGGCGACTGATGTGTGAAGTATGTGCATTCCTCATTCGATAAACCTGCCTTCTACGCACCTCCTACACAAGCAAAGCTTACTACATAAGGGTGTGCTGCAGGGAGCTTCATTAATTCTAAGATTTTGAGAGTTTCCTTGCAAATCCATTTTGTGCACATTTTGCAATTTTTGTTTTCCTTGAGCCGGCTGATTCTCCTCCATCAATTTTGGCCTTGGTTTCCTTTTGTTTCCCTGCCTCATCTTCATCATCGTTGTCAAATGAGTATGCAACATCAGTGTATACTTTGGAGCTAACCCTTGTTGTTTTTTTTTTTTTTTTTAGTCCTTTATCCTTAACAACCACAGTGTCAGCAAGGAGCGATGATTAATTCTGTGTTTTGGAGTTGTCAGTCCACAACTGCAAATTCTGAAACCCCAAGTGGTAATAAAATAAAATCCATCCCTGCCTTCACAATTATGTATAATTCTACTTGCCATGTTTCCAGTCATTATTGAAGGGAAATCTGTACTCAGCCAGATCACTTTTTGGTTGTGTTTTATTTTGCTCTAGAACAGCTCTCACAGCTTGTCTATGCGTTCATATTTTCTATACCTTTTTGCCAGAAAATTGATACTCAACATTTGACAAACCTTCTATATCCTTATTGATTTGATGAATATTTATTCCCTGTTGCAAAGCTCCCATTTTAGCATAGACAGTGGGAATGCTGGAAAAAGGCTGTGATATTCAACTTTATGGCTGTTGATTTTAATTGCTTGAAAATCCTTAGCACCCCTTAAACAATTTGTTCTGTGCATATCCTGCAATCATTGCTCCTCTTAGATCACATTTATTAGAGGCATTTTTTTTAGATTTCGGCTTCCTCTGTATGCATTATCCCTTCCCTGTGAGTGGTGAAGGAAACGTGTTGTGGACTTTTTAAGTAACCAAAAAAATACAATAAAACAAAATATATACCTATATTCAAAAAACAAGACGAGTGTAAGAACTCACCCTAAGCCACCACGATTCCACTTCCTTTATACGTGGCTATATAAAATGCATTATATACTTAAGTCTCTTAATTCTATTTTTAAAATGGGAGGGGAAGAAAAGTTCATACAAGACAAAAGTAGAGGGAGAAAGTGGACTTTTTCTTTAATTAAAGAAATTAATTTTAGGAAAGTTCTATAAACTAATTCATGTGTTTATTTAAAGGAACTTTTAAAATAATCAAGCTCCCTAGTAAATTCTATTAATAAAGATATTAGTAAATTAGTAATGTTAATTAAAAATCTTATTATGCTCCAATGGCTTGTAGATCCCATATAAAGTTGGTTATTTAGAATAAATATTATTATAATTACTTATATTGATTATGTGCACTTATGTATCAAGGTGTAAAGAACATAAATTAATAAATTTTGTAAGTGGTGGACTCTTGTGAAATGAGATAATATTGCCTTTCAAGTTGCTTGATATTAGAAAATTGATTGTTGTCATGTGGATGAAGTTGTGAGTAAGCTAAGAGATCTTCATGGAGTTAGTTAGAGTGAATATTTGTGTTGAATTAAAAGCTTGGTTTTGTTTTGTGTTTGGTCTATATTAAGTGGTTATTAGCCAAAGTGTAATTGTTTGGATATCATGTAAGGAGGATATTGAGATTTCCCTTGGATTCTCTAATGGATCATTTACTGTTGGTAATTGTGCTTGATGTTGCATTAAATTGATTACGTTGTCTTGTTTTAGTTTGAAGGTTCTGTTATGATATTGCTTCTATTTTATTTTTTTTACTTGTCATTTTGTGAGTTATGAAAATTATAGAGTTTTTTTTTGTGGTTCCATGATGTAAGTCTTCCTTTTAGTGTTAAATTCTAACAAAGGAGACTTTATGCTTTGTCTTCCCAGTAGTCATAATTTGAGATGGTTGGGGAACCCAAGTATTTACGTACCCTCTAGTTGAGCGTAAATGAATATTGGTGTCATAAAATCCCTGGTTTTATTCTTTGTATGCCTCTAGAAGTGGTCACCTTGTAGGTGATCATTGAGATTGATGTATGTTATATTTTGTTTGACCTTGTTGTTCCGTCTTGTAATTTTTCTACTTGTCTATCTTGGTCGAGGGTCTTTCTTGTCATTTCCTAGCATGGGGGGTGGACCTTCGGGTCCACGTGGTCGAGTGGAACGTGCTATGCACACCATTGGGTTTCCAAGTTGAATTTGTGATGCGGAAGCGAATGCAGAGCCTCCAAAGCTACTCTTGGTTGAAGACTGATCTTCACCTTGTACCTTATTCTTCATTGGTTTAATTATTCTTTTACTTGATGTACTTTTTCCATTGATATAAGGAAAGCATTATGTAATGTATTATTTTGCCCATGATGTGTTGTATCTATGGAAATATGCTCCACAATTGTGCGATTGAAATGTAAATTGAATTGCGATAAAGTGATGTATTGTTTTCCACTCTTTGATCATTAATAGTTGTAAGTTATCATTGTGTAATCTTGGTTGTTTATTCACTTTCATTTGATAAAAGTTTATGATTCGTAATGACCGTTCTGTGTACCCTAGAGGACGTTAATGAATTTGTAATTGCATAATTGTTTTTCATGTAATGTATGTACTTATTCATCGTATGCAATGTTTTGCCTTTTAAAAAAAAAATTTGTACAGTGTTTGTTGTCCTTTGGGGTTCACACGGTGGGGCATTACATATGGGTCTACATGTGTTGTGAATTGAACTATAAATGTGTTATGCATATCTCTTTTTGGGTTCATATTTTCCTCCTATGGTGTTCATTGATTGGAATGAATCCTTGATAAGACAAGGAATTTAAAAATAATCCAGGATAAGACATTGCAGTGGTTCAATGGTAGTTTAAATTTTTCATTACCTAATAAATAATCAAGGAAATAAATTAATAGCCAACTCATTTATAATATTTTTAGAGGAGGAATTAAATTAAGATGTATTTGAATAAAATAAAATATACAAATTTAAAATGGTTAAATTAAATTAAAACGAGGTAATTGGGAGAAAGATGGGGGTCATAGAAAGTAATGATAGAAAGGGAAATAGAGGAGGATGGTTGCATTTTATCCAACTACAATAGGAGATGGGGAAAATGATGAAGAAATAATAAATGGTGGAGGTAGACAAGGAAAAGGATGTCATGGTGAGGGGTTTTTGGCTCAAAATTAGGTACAAGGGAAAAATATAGGCTATTTCCCCTATTGCAAGGAAGGATTTGTGAGGTTTGTTTCTCTCTCTCTCTCTCTCTCTCTCTCTCTCTCTCTCTCTCTCTCTCTCTCTCTCTCTCTCTCTCTCTCTCTCTCTCCTTCATGTGTGCATCATGAGCTGCTAGTTTACTAAAATAATAGAGGATCTAGGCATGTATTATATTATTTTTAACTCTAGTTCTCTATAAAATTAGGGAGGTAGGATAAATGAATATTTTGGAGCATTCACAAGACAAAATTTTGAACTAAGGAAAGAAAGTAAGTCGTAGGCACAACTAGGGAAACTGGGTAAGTATGACTACTAACAATCCTTCAAAATAATTAAGAAGCTTTGGGTGCTTGTCTAAAAATGATGATTTGGTTGTGTGTGGCTATGGGTAAAAAAGGGTGAACTTCCATTTCAAGATAAAATATATTTTTCTTGAATGGATATCCTACCTATGAACATTTCTTGCTAATAAAATATGATTTTCTCCTTGTTGAATCATTGTAGAAACCATGTAAATAGTTTATGGTGGGTTTATGTTGTTATTTAAATACTAACTATGTTTGAATGACTACTTAGTAAAAATTCTAGGATTGAGGTATAGGGGCTAGAAGGAGGGGCCCTCAATATTGCCTCAAGTCCAACAGTGACTTTGAGGTTACAATAGCTAAGGGTTATGATTTTTAATCAAGTGATAACTAAAGAAACACAAATAGGGATAAAATGAAGCAATTTTAAAATGTGATGGCATACTGGGAGATATATTAAAGACTCATCATGTGGGCCATGAGGTGCTATGTTGTAAAATAACAGAGCCTCAACATGGACTCCATCTAGTGACATAGTTAGGGTGCTTTCATAAGCTTAGTATGTGCACCAAGGACATGCCACTACTTTCAAGTTGCTATATGTTGGGAGTAATTCCACCTGAGGAAAGGGGCCATGTGGTTTATCTTGCAAAAAAATTCAATGACACTCCTTTATTTTCTCCAATATCCCCATCCTTGAGTTTGTTTTATTTTTATCTGACAAGAAACCCTTATCTTTTTCTACATGTGATCAGATGAGATCTTGGTTGTTCATGTGTTTAGACATATTTTGCATAAAGTGTTGCTCCCTTTTTGGTGTGATTATTTATGTGCCTATAAGACTAGATATGCTAGCATATTGGAGTGCATCTATGGTACAATATGGTTGGGTGGCATGAAACCACTATTGTAGACCAATGACCTTGGAGGAGCTTAAGGGTGTTCTTAAGGATTTCTTCTTACTCTTTCCAAGTTTCAACTTATTAATTATTCTATGTGTTGTTGTAAATGTATCACACCAAACATGGTGTTCTCTTTTGTAATAGCATCTTGTCTAGTTCTCCTATTGAAATTAAAATTCTCCCCAAGACAAGATATATCTTTGTATGAATTCACATTATGATTCCTTCAGGTGGGATCCAATCCTTATTAACAAAGAAATAAATCAAATTATTGTTGTGGATTTCTTATTTTCCACATGTATATTTTGGGAACATTGGAGTTCCCTTGTAAACTATCATCAATATTGGTCTTTATTATTGTCATGATCAAATAAGTGTGATGTACTTTTTTATCACTGCTGTGCTTGGAAAAGTGATGATTTTAGTTCATTTTTAGTTGAATAAGATAGAATATTTTTGGTTGCTATAATTTACTATATTAAAGTTCTTAAATTTTTTCTCTACCAAATTATGAAGAAATGATCTTAAAGTAATTTTTGTACTTATATTATTTAAGTAAAATTGTACCTCTTTGATCTCTATACCTTGATGTTTCCACTATTTTGCTAAATATTCTTTCCTTGGGAAATTTGGGGTCTTAATTCTATTTGGGCATCAAACTTGCTCCATATCCAATACTGCTATGTCAAGGTACTATTATTTCCAATATCTCAATATACATTACCACAATATAAAGGTTTCAATATCTTGATACTATGCTATTGGGGTTTTCAATATCCTAGTATCAGTGATCCAAGGATCCTAATACCAACATATTAGGGGTCTAAGGATCCTAATATACACTATTGCAATATCAAGATTTTAAATGTCCTCATATCAAGGTTTTAGGGATCTAGGGATCCTGAAGCCCACTATCATAGTATTGGGATTTTGAATATCCCACTACTAGGGTATCAAGAATCCAAGGATCTCTAAAAATAACTTTGTAGCCCTAGGTTGCAGTTGACAAATCAAAAAATAAATAAAAAATCCAAGGATCTCAATATCTACTCTCATAGTATCTAGATTTCCAATATTACCATGATCCCAAGGATCCTAATATAAAATTACTAGGATTACATGAAATTTGATATTAGTCCACATGTATTATACACCCTAGAAATCTTATACCAATCTTAAATCATTAGACTTGACCAAGTTTTGATATCTTTCAAGGGGTCATGGTTTAAGCATGATCTCTAATTAAGGTTATGATATTGTTGGTTTGGCCTTTTTCCACTATTGTAACCAAATGAGTTTTTAAGGATGGGTTTGTAAGGAATTTAGAAGGTTGTTATGGTGGATTTGGGGAGGCTATATCTTCTCCATGTTGTCTATTATGTTTTGAACAATATTTTTGGTATGTGGTGTTTGAACTCTTTCATTGTTTCACTATATTTTATGGATAGAAGTGTATGCCAAGTGTGTCATCATAACTAGATCTAACATATTGTGCACTCAATGGTATTGTTGTAGTTTATTTAATTCCACTTGGTATCATAATAAAAATATTCGATCATATTTTTCTAATGTCCTTGGGTAAATTTTGGTGTATTACAATTACCTTCTCCCAAAGGTTAGTTTTTTTCTACTTATTAAGGGCTATGAATTGTTTGTAGGTTCTACCCCAATTGTTGGTCTCTTCTCAAAAAAATTAGTTGCAAGATGAGTTGGCCATCACTTGTGTTCATAAAAACTTGTCAATTGGGGCCTTAAATTTATATGGCTTTCCTTTAAAGGGTGCACTTGTGGCTCGCCATTCAAAATTTGATGGAAAGGTGGTATCCAAAGTGAAAGGGATATTTGACACCCCAAGATTTATGTGTCACCATGCACTAGCTTGGGCCCCATGCTCCTACCATAATGGTCTTTTCTTATTGTTATTGATGTTCTGGTAGCTTCGGGAGGTATTATCCCAAAAAGAATTCATTGAAGGCAAGTTGGCCAAATCACAAATATTTATTCCATAAACATTTATCGGCTCAAGTGAAGCTTGACACTTGGACTTGTATATATGGAGAGAGACTCTCCTCATTCAGACATACATTCAATTCATTCACCATTCCTTGATCAAGAAGAAGGTTCGCTACTCAGAAAGAGGATTGCAATTGCTCAGAAGTTTGCACTACTTTAGTGCTAGGTTATATTTTGTACTTTGCCTAACTTGGCTAATTCTCAAGTGCTATCTTTGCATTATTGTACCTGATCTTTTATTAGTAAAAGTATTGTTAGGTTTTTCTCCCTCAAGTAGGAGGGTTTTCCCAAGATAAAAATTTTTGTTCTCTGTTCTGAGTTTATTTTTCCTTACTGTTCATATCTTATCTAAAAATTAATATGGTATCAAAGCCAGGTTCAAGAAATTTGATCAGATTTGACTAAGCAAGAATTCCAAGTTGTGTGGAATTGAACAATTCTGTGTTTGGGGATTATGGAGGAACTTTGAGAGCATAGGACTCATGGAGTCTTGAAGGACTTGTGTAAATTTGACCGATTTGCTTGCAGACTTGAGTGAAGGACGCGACTGGTGAAGATTATTGTTGTTGCATTTGAGATCTTCACTATTGGAGTCATGGATGGAGGGTTTGATCAAGATTTTGAATGTAGTTTATTGAAGACTGTGTTATGGTTTGCATAGATTGGAGGATTCGAATGAGAAGATAGTTTAGCAGCTGCATCAACAAGAAAATGTTTTTTTGGTTTTCTACATAAGGGTTTAGGATATTAGTCAATATTATTCAAAGCCACTAAAGAAAAATCAAAGCCAAATTTATTATTATTATGATTATGCAAGAGGAATCAGGTCTCCAAAATTATTGTTGTGTAAGCATCGATTGAAGGTGTCAGGAATAAGTCAAACTGAAGATATTTCTGCCTCTTATCATCACCTAGAAGTTCATTGGATTGGAGGAAGTCAATGGTATTAGCAAGATTTCTTAAGTTCGTGGCGGTATCGGGAGCCTGAATTCTACAATGATATTTCTTTTGGAGGAGTAATGAATATTAAAGTATCGATAATTCTTCAAGTCAAATAAGACAAGCCGCCAGATGAAATAAGAATCATATGAAGGAATGAGAAAACTTCATGAGATCGCGATCTCCAATAACTTAGCACCTTCAGCGCCTATCATCCACATGTTGTATTCTGTAGCCATCTATCACAATTTTGATGTGTAAGGGAATCGTTGCTTCCATGAGAGTAAGACTGCAGGAGCATCGTAAGATATGAAGAGTCGAGTCAAGGAGTGGATTTGAATATTCAAGTTGCTGAAGATTAATAATTGATCATCCAAGCAGATCGACAAAGACCAAGGTGGTGGAGTTAAATAAGTTGTGATTTATTATACAAATAGCCAATACAAATACAAGTTGAGAGAAATCCATTGATCTATGTAGTGTGAGACAAGTATCGGTGAAGAAGGTTGATCACTCCATCCTCAAGATAAGAATCAGGCTAGTGCTTGAAGATAAATCCAGAGCTTAATGCAAATAGGATTTAAGGGGAGGAACAATACCAGTGGATGCATATATCTTTGACTCTTTAGAGAGGTGAGCGTTAGAGGATCAAATTCATAATCTTCAAACAACTGTGCAATTACCAACATATCAGGTGATACAGTTGTTTATTTTAAACAGTGATTTCACACTTATGTGGTCTACCACAAGTGTCATTGGAGGCATAAAGAGCATCATCTGTGGTTGGGATCCAGTGCACTATTCTAGAGCCATCAAAAGATAGTTTGCAGGTCTGTGATTAGCGCACCATATTAGATTGTAACAACAGATTTAAGTAACTATTTGTAGGTCTCTGACAAGTGTTCCAGATCAGACTATAATGAAGTTGTGGCATCCTTCTTCATACTTCCTATGAGTTTTTTATTACACACTGGAGTTGAATGTAACCCATGGTGTTCACAACTATTCAGCAGTACTATTGATGAAGAAAATTATCAGTTAGAGGGAACAACTTTATTGATTCCTATGATCATGTGACAATAAATAAGGAAGTAGAAAATGGGTAATACCTATTTGCAAACTCAAGGACAGAGACTTCAAAGGAAGATAATAGTTCCTTTTAATGTAAGAAGTGAGAAGCCCCTAACAAAGTCACCAACTTGTCTTGGATGAAGAACAATCAGACTGAGGTTCATATCTGAAAGTCTATGCGGGTTGGGGAAGACATCTTTGTTTACCCAAAGCAACCATAGCAGGTTCATTATTTCACTGTGTATATTTGCATGATCTATTGCTTCTTCATTAGGTTGTGGGTTACAAGCATCCCTAGGACTGTTAGCTCAACAATTATAATTACATTAGTTCATGATAATTCTGTATTGGCCATTTAGTGATGCTCTAAAAGTTAAAATTTACCATCTCCATTGTCTTCTCCATGAGGACGACCTGCTATTAGTGAAAATTGGCAATAGTTGCAATCATCCTTGACAATATTATAAAAATTATAAGGAAGTTCTTGATGGATTCTGATAATTCAAGTCACAGGTTGAGAACATGTGTAGGAAGAGGATTAAGGTTATGAGATTAGAGAATAGAGGGGAGTTCACTTTCGTAGGATTTTTGTAATCTTTGTATTGAGTCAAGGATCAAGAGGGAGTTTCGTGTTCAGCAAAATGGAGTTGTCATAAGAAAGAGAAAATCTATAGTAGAGGCAACGAAGGCTATGATCCATGATCAAAGTTGGCAGAATTTCCTATGGGCAGTGGCTTCCAGAACTGCAGTATATGTTCAGACCAGAAGTCCTCATCGAATATTTTGGACATGAATTAGTCATTGAGTTCTGGGAGAAGGATGTTGTCAAGGATAGATCCGAGGAGTAAATCAGGCTGAATGATAAGTCTGAACTAGGAATTTTGGTGGAGTCAAGTTTGTGCAATAAGGCATTGATGAAGGTGTTGCAAAGGTTTCATCCATGAGGAACGAGCACAAAGGAGGTTGGATAGAGCTTTTGGTTTTGTGTTACAGAATCGGGCACCAGGCATGCCAAGAGACAATGTAAT
This sequence comes from Sequoia sempervirens, assembly GCA_007258455.2. Classification (NCBI taxonomy): domain Eukaryota; kingdom Viridiplantae; phylum Streptophyta; class Pinopsida; order Cupressales; family Cupressaceae; genus Sequoia; species Sequoia sempervirens. The sequence goes on along the minus strand of VDFB02000013.1, from coordinate 155,826,761 downwards.
AGGCATGCAAAAGAAATGCAACCAAGTTTAGGGTTGCTTAGTGTGGGTGAAGTAATGCAGAAAGGGGTGTCTTTGGAAGACACCAATACAAACTCAGGTGAGCTTGCAGTAGAACCATCTTGGAGGTGGGAATGAAGAGTTCGAGTACCTAGGGATTCATGAAATAGAGTAAGTGGATCAATAGGTGTAAGTTGAGTTGCACTCGTGGTGGAAGTGTTTTGGATATTAATGGGAAGAGGGTGATCCCATGGATTCCTATGACACGAGGAACTGGAGTGACTTAATGAGAAGAAGTGAAGGTGTCAACTAAGTGAGGTGCTAAGTCTTTGGAAAAAAAAAAATTCAGCTGAAGAGAACAGAATTGCAAAAGGCAGTCAACCTTGTTTTGACATTGGTAGCACTGCAAACCTATTGAGAATAGGGTGATCTGGGATGAGGTCGAGGAGGACTAAGTCCTGGAGTGAAGAAAGGAGGACTCTCACAAGTCAGTTGGAGATGCTGCTAGGAGTAGTGTCAAAAGCGTGTGATGGAAACTATTCCACTAAGGCAAGCATTGCAGGAAACCTTGGACGAGGAGGTCAAGAAGTTGATGCGGGTACTTGGAGCTAAGTTCAATTGGGAGTTAGTACTGCAAATGGTGCAAAAAGGTGTTTATGGTGGCACTTGGATGAGAATTCTGAGTAGCTTGAACCCAATCAAGTAGCATGGAAGGTTTTGTATTGAAAGGATGGATTAGCTTAGTGAAGGAAGCCGAGGCAGGATTCTCGCAATGGTGGAGAGAGTAGTTCTGAAGAAGCTACTCAAATCAGGCTAAGCTTGGAAGGGTCAGAAATGGTGTTGAGGAAAGCAATCCAGCTCCAGAGGGAGTCACAACATCATCAAGATATTCTCTCTATGTCAGGAGAATGGATAGAACAACGGATTGATCTATCATAGCGTATATTTCTTTGAGACATAGAAATATGAGGAGAAAGCCCATGTAGTGTATATTTATCTGAGACGGAGAAATATGAGGTGAAATCCTTTGTAGTGTATATTTCTCTAAGACAGAGAAATATGAGGTGAAAGCCCTTGTAGCATATATTTCTCTGAGACAGAAATATGAGGTGAAAGCCCTTGTGGTGTATATTTCTCTAAGACAGAAATATGAGGTGAAAGCCCTTGTAGTGTATATTTCTCTTAGATAGAGAAATATGAGGTTAAATCCCTTGTACAGATTACATATGTGAGACTGATTTGTGCTTCCCATAATTGGGTGTAGCCATTTTGGACGTCATGTTGAGAGAGTCCATGACAAGACATGATACCCTTGAGTAGGACTCAAGGAAGACTTTCCTATGATATGGAGAAGTCCTTGCTATACCTCCCTAGCTAATAGGGAGCGTTGATGTTCCAGTAACTTTGAGAGGTATTATCCCAAAAAGAATTCATTGAAGGCAAGTCGGCCAGATCACAAACATTGATTCCATAAAAAAAAATTCGACTTGTTGAGAATGGCTCAAGTGAAGCTTGACACTTGGACTTGTATAAATGGAGAGAGACTCTCCTCATTTAGACATACATTCAATTCATTTTCCATTCCTTGATCAAGAAGAAGGTTCGCTACTCAGAAGGAGGATTACAATTGCTCAGAATTTTGCACTACTTCAGTGTTGGGTTATATTTTGTACTCTACCTAACTTGGCTAATTCTTAAGTGTTATTTTTGCATTGTTGTACCTGATCTTTTATTAGTAAAAGTATTGTTGGGTTTTTCTCCCTCGAGTAGGAAGGTTTTCCTAGGATAAAATTCTATGTTTTTTGTTTTGAGTTTATTTTTGCTTACTGTTCATGTCCGATCTAAAAATTAACAATGGTTAATTGATGGTTTTCCAAGATCAACTAGTAGCACCTAACTTTTGGGATCTATAATTTTTATTTTGTTTTTCCTATACCCTATATTACACTTTCTATTATTTTAAAATTTTGAACAATTCAAAAGTCTTTCATTCTTGATGTATTTCTCTATACTAAAATTATAATTATATAATATGCAACTGTAGGTTGCACTCCTTTATGTTGATTGCTTGACCATCTATTGCATCCTTCTCAAGATCTTGGCCATTGTGCAGGTAAAAATTAAAATTTATCAAATATTACACAAACATAATATAGATATCTAGACCATTAGATTTCCCTAAGTTCATGTTAAAGTTGATGAAGATATCCGATAATGTTGAAGCACCCTTTCATACTCAACCATCTTCTTCTCAAAAAATTTAAAATAAATCCTTATCTTCACAAGTCTATTGATCAATGTTGTGTTGAATCGATAGACTCCTTTGAAGAAATTTTTTACCACCTCTTTAAACTACCTCTTTAGGTGTTCCATGGAAGTAAATTGATGATTTTTATCATAAAATAGATCTTCTACAAAATTTTCATATCATCAAAATTATTTTGAGCTAATTCATAAGCCACCTTAAATGTATGTTTACTTCTTTTAGAATTTTTATTTGATACCTATATGATTCCTTCCTTTTCTTACATAAATGAGCCTCCTTATCATCTAAAATACCCTCTTCCACTAAGGTTTGGAAGTTCACTTATACCATTTTCACAACCTAAGGATAGTTATTTTCCTCAACCTCCAATTCTACATCCAAATCTTCTTATAATAATCTCTTAGACTTGATCTCCTTCAAAATTTTCTCACACAAAACATATATCTCTTCAATAACCTTATATTTCAATAAAATGAATTCAAAATTATATAGTAGCCCTAAAAATATTGCTCAATTATAATGCTAATAAATATATCTTTCTATTACTTGGACAAATGGTAGAGTTGGTGTAGTAGATGAAGTCTCAACATGGCCTACCAAGTATTAAATATAATAAATGAGATATGAAATTTTCCTTCAACTCTTCTTTGATCACCTTAAATATTTATCCATTTTTTTTATCATAAGATCATTGGATGACTTGGTTGACTCTTGGTTCTCTTCCCTTGTTTTTTCCCCAAGGATACCGTTGTCCCTTGATAATCACATATTTGCATCTCTTCTAGCTTAAGTGAAAAATTGAAGTTATGATTTGTGTGTGTTTCACTCCCTAAGTATTTATGGCAGTGGAAGATCTAACCTTGGATTTTTTAGGAGGATTTTGATCATCATTGAAGAATTTGTAAAAAATCTTCATTTGTCAGATTAGTTACTCTATTCCTCTTTTATATTATTTTATAAAAACAAATAGGGGTGTCCTAAGTAGAAGATTATCCTTGTGTTGCAACCCTTGAAGTTTCTTCTTTAGAAAATCTTGGTGGGGAGGAAATTTCTCAATTTATAAGGACTTTGGAGGTGGAGAAGGCGACACAATTGAAGAAGGGATACGAGTATTTTTTAGAGGAGCATGGAGGTAATGATTTGAAAGGGAAAGAAATAGGATTTTTTGGTAATGGATATCTACTTGGGGAAGAAATAGAAGTCTTCTTCAACGGAGAGGGAATAGGTGACTTAGATGGAGAAGAAATTGGAGACTTCTTGGGGAGATATGGAGGTGGCAATTTGATTGGAAAAGTAAAAAGAAAGGAGATCTCTAAGGGGAGGGAATCTATTGAGAGTCGCTCAAGTCATGAGGTGAATCTTCATTTACTTTTGGTGACCCTTTTGTAGAGGGGGGGAAGGGATGTCTTGAATAATTTGTTTAGTTTGTGTATTAGGAGAAAGACTAGGAACTAAAGAGGTGCCTAGTCTTGAGAAGGACCTTTCCCTTGCTTGTTTTTCCTTGAGTGTTTAACTTTTCTCTTGGGCTTTTCTTCCTTTCTAGCATTTGTGCCTCCTCTTTTGACTCTTTATCCAAGTCTTTTGTATTCACAACTACCATGGCATCCATAACACACCACTACTTATCAAAATTTAGGGACCCTTGCTTTGATTTCATCCTTCATTTTACTTTAATATTTTTTATTTACATGGATCCATTTTTAGTTTACTTCATTTTTATTAGCCTCAAGTTAGTATTAATATCATTTGTATGTGGGGTCAAGAATTTTTAATGTCTACCTAAAGGATCCTTCTAAAATTATTTGGTATACACAAACTAATTTAGGTTCCATAGCTAAAATTGAATTCTTTTGAAATTCATATCACTCATGCAAAGCTTCCTTTGGAGTCCAAGCCCTAAGAATCATAGCATTTAAACTACTTATACCAATTTGCAATACATTAAGTTGTATTGAAAGCCTAAATTTCAATAATGGGTTGAAATTAATATTCTCATATGCAAGTATGTTTATAGCTCCATGTTGATACTCTATCATTTATCTCCTTTTTCTTTGGATTTTAACATGGATTTAAGCATTTTTTACTTTGTTCATCTATCTTAATCATTCACCTTCTAGATTTGGACTTTTTCATGGGCTTATTCAAAACAATATTATTTTCAATTCCTCTTTTGAAGTTTTTCCCTTTGTATTTTCTCATATGTTTGAAATTGGGTCTTTGAGTTCATTATGATTTATATAATTTTTCTATATCCATACTCATTTTGTGATCAAAATTGCAAAATGTGTATTTTTGAAAATTGTCAAATAAACTTTGAATCCCAAAGTCTAATGTTTTCATTACTAGGCTGCAATTGAAATTACACCATTACAATATAAAAAATTGAATCCTAACCCCAAGAAAAATCTTCTCATCTTGAACCCTTTGGATCAAATTTATACACATAAAACTATTAATCGACATCAAAATTTAAAATTCCTCATAGTTGAACTCCCAAACTAAAATTGCACATTTGAAAACGTAAAGTCCAAACCTCATAACATGTTATGTAGACCCCCATTCCATCAAACTAGGACTTTTGGGATAAAACTGCATACACTTATAAAAATATAACTTGAATTCTAGCCTCCAAAATCAATTAATGCTATCCACTATCAAGGTCTGAAACTTGATAGCCTATCACTTTGGACCTTCAATTAAAGACCAATTTCATGCATGAAAATTGTTTAATAATTTTAGAACATTAAGATCATATAGAATTTAGGATTCCAATTCAAATTTTCATTTTATGTAAAATGGTAATCAATCTCTAAACCTTGAACTTCATAAGAGTTAGATTTTTTGCTTTGATTTGCAAAATGTAAGTTTAATTCTGAACCTCGAATTCTTCACTAGACCGAGTTTTAAAATGTGCATATTGTTGGGAATTTGGATAGAGGCAGATAGAAAAATTTACACACGATAATATGCTTCTCTATTCCACACTCAATACATGGCTAATATATAGCCACTTACATAGCCAAACAACCCCCTATTTAATAGGGATGTGTTATAACAAATATCCCAGAATACCATTCACAGGTATAACACATTAACCACTAATTATTGTGATATATTGTTATTTCAACAATATATATGCTAATCATCCAAACCTATATTAGTGGGTTGTTTATTAACAACACCACTATTACAATAGTAATTACTTCTCTACATTTACATAATTACAAACACCTCAAATATAATGTAAACATTAATTTTCTTAACATTCCCCCCCTTAATATTTACATGGTAGAAAAACATTCACACACTCCTTTGCATTATGCTCAGCCTTGTGGCATGTCCAACTATGTGACTCATGACCTTGATCCAAAAAAAAGGTTCTCTCCTTTCATGGTTTTAGATAGGCTTACCACAAACCTTGACGTGACATGAACTCATCAACTGCCCACCACTCATCTCTTGAGGTGGACAGTTGATGGGTTCCTGTTCATGTCCAGGTTTGTGGTAAACCTATGTGAAAACCATGAAAGGTTGGTGGGTAGTGTCTTTCGTTTTGAATCAAGATCATGAGCCACAAGAGTTGGGCTTACTGCAGATGTAGGGTGTGAGTTCTTACCATGTTCACACTAAGGGGGGAATGTTGGGAAATTAAATATTAGTGTTCATATAAGTTAATAATGTGAGTTGCTATCACAACTCACATAACTATTACGGATGTGAGAATAGTTATTTGTTAGAGTTTGTTAGTGACAGGAGTGTTTGTTTGTAATTGAGTTGTTAAAACAACTCAATATATTTAGGGATGCCGTTTATATTGTTTCCTAAATAATAGAATTTAAGAATCCTATAAATATGTAAAGTGTATTGATTGAAAAGATATGTAAAAGCACCGTAGTATTTGTGTTAAACTATTTGCAGCTTCTTGTTTGTCTCCCCCCATATTTCTTATACATATTTTATGCGATATTGTGTTTATTGTTTTACTATAATGTCTGCAAATTCTAATTACTGCTGTTTGTTCTTGGGCAGGTATCTCCAATCTACATGGAATTTGATGATGGTGGTGAAGCTATTGAAATCTGCATGGAATTTGATTATTGGATATGCCCGAACATAAGATCAATCATAATCATAAATCCAATGGTTGTGCTTAGAGGTGGTCAAATTTGGGAGAAGGTACGTGGACTCAAGTTACATGTACAAAATTTTAAAGTTGAACGCTTACAAAATTACTTTAAGATCCAAACTCCAAGCTTTACAAGTGTCAAACTCCCAATTCAAAAATGCCAACATGGTAAAATATAATTAAAATCTAAATTTTGAGTCTTCATTGATTTGAACACCAAGACCAAAGCTTCACAAGAATAAAATATCAACTCAGATTTCTAACTCTGAAGCTTCATCATTTCAAAATCACTCATATGTAAAATACAACCAAGGTCCACAGAAAATGGAATGCACTACTGTTGAAAAGGCTAGATTGGGATTGAGAAAGATGGTAGATTTTGAACAAGGATGGAATATATTGAATAAAGCAATGGAGAAGCTCAACCACATCCTCCAATAGATAAATTGTATGGAGAAATTCACTACAAATGAAGGGATCATGCTCTACAGAAGTGTTCATAGCATGTGTATACAGAGTCCTCAGAATTTTTCACAGCAACTATATGACAGTTACAGGGAAACCATTTCAAATCAGGGTAAGTTCAGCTTTGCAAACTTTGCATTGTATTGATTGATGAGGTCACTGGTGGTCTTGATTGTCAGGTGGAGTGGGTTGTTCAGGAAGTCTCAATATACTAATAATGGGTGTTCCAATAATGCCTTTTTTTCTGATAAGGAATGTGATTATATTGTTGTTATGGAAGAGGACGAGCTTGTAGAAATGGGTGCATGTGAGGAGTTACCAACTATTGATGGCTTGTATGTGGAACTTATTTAATGCGAAGAGTCTGCAAACCCTCCAAAAGGACCTTTAGTTAGGAGTTATTTTAATGCCCAAAAACTGTTTACCAAATACACTTCAAATTTTGATCACATGCATAAAATTAACTCACATAAATTTGTTTCCAAGCAATTACGGGAGGACCTAAGGGGTCAGACCTATTCCTCGGGGGTTCATCTCTGATGGTCTTGCCTACATGATGCATTGAGACTTTGTAGTTCAGCAACAGAAATTGACCAATACAATCTTGATCAACAATAGAGTATATCCTCTTGAATATTTAACATTCCATACCAACCATCCTAATAACTCTCAATCTAACCTTACAACTTTCATTTATCATCTCTATCCTCTATGGAACTCTATACCAATATCAAAATTAGAATAACATGATATGAATATCCAAAGAATAGATTCTACATTTGGGTGTTCACTTAAAGAGATGGGGGTAAGGAAATATAGGTGTAATCATACCTATGTACATTATATGGTTCATCTACCCTCGACCATAAAATGAGTATCATTCTCAACATTTATGAGGTTCTTTCAAATTAAAACTTTGGTCTAAGAAAATTAGTAAAGACAATAGTAAATAGTATACATAAGTGCCAACCACTTTCAAGATACTAGAATAAGTCAATCTAAGCTACTACTGTAACCATCACTGAGTTTAAACCTAATTCAAAGATAATCCAAAATTTATGAAAGACATACAATTTATTCAATTCTCAAAACTTACCTAACTATTTCCTCAGTCAAGGTTAAAACAATAGACAAGATTGTATGCTCATCCCACTTAAACCTTATTTTATTATTATTCCTTATTAGATAAATTACTTTTATTAATATAATAAGATAATATACTCGAATATATTTTCTTTGGAAGATTTCAAATAATGCATACTTTCATTATCAAGTTGCAACTGGTGTGGATGGAAGCAATCTACATGTTTCAAATCACCTTATCTAATCTCTTTGACACGTGTAGCCATAGATAATCAATTTGAACTTAGAAAGTTACTGTAATTAAATCTCTATTTAGCATACTAATATCTGTTCATCCTACAAGAATGTCAAAATCACTATCGGCTGAATTCTTTCTCTTCCTCTCTGTGATATACTGTATCAGCAAAATTTCTATATTTTCATGCTTTTCACGACATTTCATTTAGTCATACATGCTTCAGACCTGATTGGAAGATTCTAGTGTACTACAGATTCTCCATGTTTTATATATAGAGAAGATTAACAAATATAAATTGGTGGGTGTCCTCTTTACAGTGTTGTGGTAGGTTATCGTGCTGGTTAGAAAAATTGGAATATATGTCTTTGGAAGTTTGTTGACATTACAACTTACCAGATATGTAATTGTTGCAAGATATATCACGTTAGAGATTGCAATATCCAATAACCTAATGAGAGGCATCTTTGAAGCCATTGCATATGTCTTTGTCAAGTTACAATGTCATTAGCACCACGCTGACCAGATTGCCATAGGCAAATACATTTCTGAAGAAAATAGCAGCTGGTCAAGAACTATTTGGATATTATCTGATCTGAGATTGAGAACTTGTTATACTCTCAAAACTATAGATTTTAAATGTGTTTGAGTATTTCTATTACATCTATTAACCACTACAAACATATCCTGAAGTTTACAATCCAGAAACATATATTACAATTAGATTTAAGCAAGGGGATTATTCCACATACCTAGAAGTTCTGAATCACTTTTTTAGACTTGAATGTGGTTGAAATCTTCACTCCTAAGACACCTCGCTCTACTCCAATCTGACAATCTATGGACTCCAATCAACAGTCTCTTCCTTCTAAAAATAATGTACTGAGATCCTCTACACTAACTCACTCGAAACATATTAGAGAAAAGTAATGGCGATAAATGGAGAGTGGCAGAAAGAATACACATTCCTTCTCCCCAAATCGACTTCCATCTCCCAACCAAAAGCATAAAGGATCCCCCTTTCTACATGAGGCAGTTGGATATTTATTGAATTCCTATCTCCACACAGACACAGAACTCACGCCACCCCTCACTAGCTTTTGCGCCTTTGTTCACAAAACATACGCCTCTTAAAATAGCAAACTCTCCTCTGTTCTCAGCAGTCCAAACTCCTTCCATACATACGCGCCCTGACCATAATGCTACCTTCTACGCTAGTATCCTCTTCTTTAATCACGCGACTGTTAAAAAAAAACTCCCTTCTAACTGAAAATTGTTTTCTTTTTATAGCTACGCCACCCCTCTCTTAAGCACATGACTCCAGATTTCAATTTCAACCTTTTTCATGGAACTCTCGATTTCCATACCCTGAATGGTGATATTATTTTCAGAATCGGCAACCACGGATCCCCTGAAATTTCCAGGTTCCGAGGTACTCATAGATACGGCGAGCGCCTCCTAGCATTGCGAAATTCCAGGACAATTCCCCCGGTCGCTGAAAACTATCCATCCGCCAAACTAAAAGCGTTCCCCTTTTACCCCCAATGCCTGCATCGCTTCCCTTATATTCGTAGTCATGGATTCCATGAGATCTCTTTTAACATTAACTGCAACTAATTGTTATCCCCTGTTTGCGCTGAGTTCAGGCCCTTCTATCTAACATGTGCACCTATGACTCCTCCTTTCAATGCATGCATTCAGACGCCCCCTCTCTTTCGGTAATTACATAGTCCTCAGAATTTTTCACAGCAACTATGTGACAGTTACAGGGAAACCATTTCAAATCAGGGTAAGTTCAGCTTTGCAAACTTTGCATTGTATTGCTTGATGAGGTCATTTGTGGTCTTGATTTTCAGGTGGAGTGGGCTGTTCAGAAGGTCTCAATATACTAATAATGGGTGTTCCAATAATGCCTTTTTCTGATAAGAAATGTGATTATATTGTTGTTATGGAAGAGGACGAGCTTGTAGAAATGGGTGCATGTGAGGAGTTACCAACTATTGATGGCTTGTATGTGGAACTTATTTAATGTGAAGATTCTGCAAACCCTCCAAAAGGGCCTCTAGTTAGGAGTTACAAGGATATTACTCTTTCCAGACATAAAAGGATCGGTCAGCAAGTCAAAGCCAACAAGATCTATCTTAACCTAGGATGGTCAAGTCACCATCGCCTCAAAGACATGGAACTCCTGTTTTAATGCATTCGCAAGGTATTAACATTACTCCAGATTTCCTTAACCCACCTTCTGATAGAACATGGTGTGTGTTCAGATGTGCAAGAAATTTTAAGTTCCTTGACAAGGCAGGATAGCTTTGAAACATCTTTGCCTTCATTGCCTAGACCAAATGTGCATGCTATTCATCAAATAACTAGCTCTAAAGTCTCTTTTGCCTCTACTCTTAACACAGAGGCTGATATTTTTTTTTCATTTAATACTCTTCTTGCATGCATTCTTGTCCAAGTAGCAGAGGCTTATTATGGAATATCTAGTAAGCATGGCTGGCATGAAGTGAAAAAGTGATGCCTTGTAATCTCATTTATGGGTTTGGTAAATGTGGCTGCAAATCTTCTTCAACATTTACCCTTCGGTACTGTGGGGGAGAAAATGATAGAGCATGCTTGAACAATCATGTTTTCATCATTGTTATTATTGGGAAGTTGTTTGAACAGTGAGTAACTCTTTTAGCTTTAGTGACATTACCTCTTCTCACAATTTCTACAACTGCACAGAAAATGTGGCTTGCTAGATTTGTTTTTAGGTACCAGGGAAATACATAAAGATGCTTCCTCGGTTCTTGAGGATGTGGTCAGAAATATATACAAAGTGATGCAGTTTTTTTTTGTTGGTAAAAGGTGATGGAGCTCTCATGGACAGGGAAGATGAAAATGGAAAGTCTTTTCTTTCTTCAATTGTGTCAGAGAAAGCTGATGTTCTAAAATGAGACATGATCAAAGTCATGAAGTCCTTAATGAATATTCATATAAAAAAGGTGAAGAACGTTCGTAAAGTACTAAAAGGAGATTAAAAAGGCAGGCAAATTTTGATGTAAAGTCAATAAAACGACTAGTAAGGAAGAGAACCTGTTGTGAGGATTTTGAGAAGAAAATGGCATAATATAAATAGGTGCACAACAAGCTGTTAGATACGTTCATCAAGTTAAAGTTGCATTGGATAACTTTTTTCAATGTGTGCAGGAAAAGTTTCGGAAGGGTGCAAAAGGCATTTGGTAAGTGTGCACAAGTCACATGATACTTATCTATATGTAGAAAGGAGAAAGAGGATAAAAGTGCAAGCCAAAATTAATACTGTTTTTTTTGGGGGGTCTAATTTGGGTTTATGGAGAGAATAACTTTCCATCTTTTCTATTTAACAAATCTATTTATTTGTAATTGTAATGTAGTCTAGGGTTGGAAATCTTTGAAAGCCTATTTTTTAATATAATATCTTAATTTTGCTGTTCTATTTATTTGAGTCTATTTTTATAATGATTTTCAATTTCTAAATATGTTTCTCATTGTTTCATACATTTAATTCACGAATGTTTGAAGGATTTAAAATATGTTTCATATCATCGACATCTTGTTGACAATAAACTATTCTGCATGGTCAACAGATGAATGTGGTTTAAAATTCAACATTTATCATGCATAGCAGTTATAGGAATGCTTCCTCCATCTATATAGTGAGACTAGTGCTTGTTGTAGAAATTTCATAGTTGGTTTCAATTTTTTGGAGATTGTACCTTCCTTCATTTTGTTGTATGAAATGGGTCGAGTGAGGAATGATTTGCATTATATTTGTCCATTCACTAAATGATGTATGAAATATTTGAAAACAACTTGAGATTCTCTAACCCTTCTCTTTCCCCCCTTATTTATGTATTTTGTTTATATCAATAACAGATTAGTATTGGTGTTAAAGTTTTATAATGATGAATTTCTGTAAATATAAGGAAGAAAATTTAGTTGTTCATTAAACTTCCACATTGTCTAAATTTTTTCTTTGAAAGATTCATTGTCATCATAAGAATTAAAATTGTATTCTTTTGAAATTGGAACAAAATAACGTGAATAACCTTTCAGATTCTAAGATGCATAATTCTAATTTTAAAAATAATTGGGCTATCATAGGTTTTAAAATTGCTTCTTTTATTCAAATCAATGCTAAAATTGCTATTGGAATTTTGAATATCATAAATTAAAACTGAAGTGAGTTCAAATAGGCTAATTCTAATCGGATTCACTAAGATAACCACTAGATTATGTGAAAAAATATTGGTATTGGGTAAGTGCACAGAAATGAGCGACAAAAAAAGATTCAAAAGTGAACATTTTTTTCTTGAAATCAGCCAAACCTAATCTTGGATGAGAAATTTGGCATGTATAGAATCAAAAATCGTAGATATAATAAGAACAAGAATTGTAGTCCTCTAAATCTAGTTTCTAAACTACTAAAAGAATCTAAAATTGTTACGATTAAAGGGCTGAAATATTAAGGACACACAAAAGTGTTCCTATTTTTATCAATAAAATATAACATAGTGTATGGTGTGTGTGCCATCCATTTTTTGTTGCATTAAATATTTTTTAATACCATTTGAAAAAAATGTAGCTTAGATTGAGTATTAGAAGTTATGCATTTTTATATATTTATTATTAAATTTTTTTGTGATTTTTCAAAGTGGATGTGTCCTAAAAATTGTATCACCGAGCATGCACCTCACATAACTTACATAAAACTAAATAAAATTTTAAATTTTTGAATGTGTAGCATGAAATGTAGAATAATTGTATTTTTTAAATTTAAACAGGTAGATTAGAAGTTATAAAAAATTCAATACATTGGTACTAAAGGAATATAAAGACACTAGTAAAAGAAAATAAAACATAATAAGGTTCATTTATTCAAAACATAGAAAACCATATGGTTAGAAAGTTGAAAATAAAACTAACATATTGATATATTTTTTGTCAAATATTATTGGAAAACAAGTGAATTTGATGATGTTGGAATTTGAAAATAATATTTAAGAAGAAAAAAATCTCTCAAAAGTCAAATGGATGTCCAAACCTCATGTTCATCATCCAAGCCTAAATCCATAAATAAATAAGAGGGAAGAAATTTTTGAAAACAAAAAGTGTAAGAATGCTACATAATGCACTTGCATTTCATAGTGCAAGCATGAATGGCAATACATAGAGCACAAAAGTTTATAAAAATAGGAAAAAACCATGAAACCCATGATTTGGTCCCACAAACAGTAAGCACATGCTTCATGTGTAAATTTTTTTGACATTCTATGAATTTTTTATTTTATTTCATTACAAATGATATATTTAAATTGAGAATTTTTATTTTATTTCATTACAAATGATATATTTAAATTGAGAATCAATAATTGTTCTTGATCACTACATATTCATAATAAATGAAGTAGGAACAAAATGCAACAACTTGTGGAGTAGAAAAAAGAATAGAGACAATAAATTGGGGGTGTCAACATACTGAAGAATTGTATCCTAGGTGGAGGCATTTAAGATTGATAAATGTCTATGCCCTCTTAAAAATGGAAAACAAAACTAAAAATTAATATTATGTCAATAAGCAATCCCTTCAATTTGTAGTTGATAGGATTTATGGTGTCATTATAAGAATCTATAATATAGTGTCATTGTTATTATAATGGGTTAATTCATTGAGGGGTAATAGTAGGCAATTAGTAGTATCCTACATGGGTATATGCATGAAAATGGGGGACCAAAAAAGGGTCTTAAATGGCCAATTTTTTAAAAAAATTAGTAAAAACTAATTTTGGAGGAGAAATTGATAATAGTTATGCTCAAATTTTGAATACACAACAATAACAATATTCATAGTGCTCTAAATCTATGTTTTCTAAACTACTTTTTTTTTTAAATGGTGAAGATTAATGGGTTCAAATAGGGGGAGCACCTAAAATGTTAACATTTTTATATTTCAAAAATCACTTTAGTGGAAAATTAGCTAACACCATTAGTTTATGCCTGATTTTTTGATAATTTTTTAATAAATATATGATTTTTAACTAATTTTCAAAGTGGACACATCTTGAAAATTAAAAAATTGAGTGTGTCCCCCCTAATAGTTTTTGGAAATTGATCAAAATTATTTTTTTAATGAGTATAAAATAGAGTCTAGAATATAAAAATGTAATTTTTTTCAAATTTGGATGAACAAATAAAAAATGACACCAAAAATACTCTACATAGGTTTTTGGCAAAAAAAGAAGTTACTAACAAAATAAATTAAAGATCAAAACCTTAACATAGTTGAAACATAGAAAAAATGGCATGGTTAGAAAGGTAAGAGAGGGCTTGATATTATTGTGGTGTATTTTAGATCATCAAAAGACATGCAAACATGATGGAGAACATGCTCAACATTCAAGTGTTTTTCAATATTATGTTGAAAACACATATTTGGGTATTGACATGCAAGTCATACCCCTTGGGTCGGATTCCCAACGCAAATCCAACCCTAAGGGTTCGTAGTTTCCAAGGAAAGTTATAATGCACTCATGTTATAATGCATGACATCATTATAACATGCTTGCACGATAATGTACACTAGCATTATAACATACTTGTGTTATAATGCACTAGCATTATGAGAAAAATATAAGTTGTCCAAATCACATGATTTTTAGACTATTTTTTATGTTTTCTAAAATGCACTCACATTTTGGAAAAGATAAAAAATAGTCTTTTAATATAATATTTTACAAGGCAATTTATTTTAAAATTTATCTTTAGGGGTGTTTCCCCTAACCCTTGCCAAGGGGGGATCCAAAACCTATTTCTTCCCCCACTAGACACCCTTGCAACAAAATTTGGGGGAAGCCCCTCCCCCCCAAACACACACCCGCATTAAGGACTAGCATATAAACAAGGCTAACATAAACAAGAATATAATCAAGCTCCGCAATCGACATATCTCTCTTTTTATCTCTATTTCTCCCTCTTCCTATTTCCTTCCATCTCTCACTCTTCCTATCTCCTTCCATCTATTCCTCTCTATATATTTATCTCTCCATCTCTCTTTATCCCTCTCATCTCTCTCTCTTTGCCTCTTCCTCTCCATCTCCATCACTATTATTAAGGGGGGAAAGGAGATCATAGATATAACTAGTAGATTGACCTGAATCAATCCTTCCTTGGCTTAACATTGGAACACAAACCAACAAGGGTGTTAGGATTGGCTAACTAACCTAAAAGGAGAGCCAATCTTCCTTTGGTTTTAGTTCCTTTATTGAAAATAAAATTGATTGATTGAATGTGATGTAATTGACCTAATTTATCATGAAGACCTTATCTAAAAATACGACTTATTTGTACAGAAAAAAAAAATGACAAAATAATTACAGATCTAAGAAGGATAGACAAAGGTGCACCTGTGATAACTAGAAGGGTCTGAAATGGGCAGACAAGGGCGAGGGCGCCCTAGTCTAAGAATGAATATGTTTGGGTGTTTGAATCTTGATCTGGAATTTATAGATCTACATTATACTTTCATGTCCTTAAATCTATCATCATATTTGAACTAGCTAAACATAGCAAAGAAAAGGAAAGGGGTGGCTATATCGGAGTTTTCCTCAATCAAACCTTTGTTTTGGTATTTATACCTAAACAAATAGTCAATTTGATGATATATAAAAGTGTGTGCTCTGAACCTTAAGTGTGTCTAAGGATGTAACGAGCTAAGACATGCAAAATAAATGATAACCCTACTCAAGTGTGTTAGAGAGGATTCCTAAATGACACAATCATGAAACATTAAGATCCAACCCAAGAGAAATTCAAATACTCAAGGGAAAATCAATATGCTCAAATACCTTACTTAGGGCAGCAAGGTGATAAAATTATAAAGATGAGAACTCATTGAAAATAAAGTTATTAGGTGCTTGAAATAAGCCAAAGCTATCTACAAACCTTAGATTCCAACTTGTCCTTCCATTGGCATCGAACTCCAATCATTGTGATAAACTTGATAAATCTAGAAATTGCTTGTAAATTTGTAGGATAGGATGTCAATCTTGGTAGAGCTTCATTGTAATTGTGATTGCATACTTTTTGTTATAACGATTCATGTTTAAATAGGGAAACATAGGAAATAAATTAAAGTGTAGGCCAACTTATTTAAATTTGAATTACGAGATTAATTTACCACTAAATATCAAAATTGAATTCACATCACATAAGATAAGACTGACACAAACTTAGGACTTGTTTTATCAGGAAAATGCTCTCACCCATGTCCATGTGTTTTACACACATTAAAGTGTGATCCACAAGTTTAGGGTTTTTAATTAGGAATTATCCAAAATTTGAGCATTTGTCAGATTTAAAAGTGTGTTATGTGATCAAAAAGGTGTTTTACAATGGAATTAACACATTCTCTTAGAGCTTCATTGCAATTGTGATTGCATACTTTTTGTTATAACAATTCATGTTTAAATAGGGAAACATAGGAAATAAATTAAAGTGTAGGCCAACTTATTTAAATTTGAATTACGAGATTAATTTACCACTAAATATCAAAATTGAATTCACATCACATAAGATAAGACTGACACAAACTTAGGACTTGTTTTATCAGGAAAACGCTCTCACCCATGTCCATGTGTTTTACACACATTAAAGTGTGATCCACAAGTTTAGGGTTTTTAATTAGGAATTATCCAAAATTTGAGCATTTGTCATATTTAAAAGTGTGTTATGTGATCAAAAAGGTGTTTTACGGTGGAATTAACACATTCTCTTGAGTAGGGGGTAAATTCAAGACAAGTGTCTTCAAATGAACTAAGAGATTGAACACAAAAATGAGCACTAAGAGGGTAAATTCAAGACAAGTGTCTATATAACTCTCCTTTTATCCATCCCTCTCTCTCCATCTCTAGATTCCTAGACCTCTATATCTATATCTCTATTTACCTCTATCTCTCTCCATGTTTCTCCTT
>VDFB02000013.1:155781486-155796780 GCA_007258455.2 Sequoia sempervirens | reverse complement strand
AACCAGATACCACATATAATCTATATCATACATCATAGGAAACATCGATCATTTCACATGCATTGCATATCATCATCATAATATAGATCAGTTAGTCTAAGCATATCATAAATCATTCGTTGCATAATCACAGCATATCACATCATTCACATCATCAATCTCATCCATCTTACATCATATCATCATTTAAGTTGTTTAGGATAATATAGCTTTGTTATTTTAAGCATCTTAAAATCATCTCATTTGCATCGTCATCCATAACCATCCATTTTGAACCTCTTTATCGCGCGATCGACCCTCAAATCGAATCTTTTCGCTCGATCTCTCGAGGGGGCAATGTACCAGTGTACTTCTTCACAAGTATCTCAAAAAATCATGAAATTTTAATTTCGATTGCGGCAAGTTTATTCTTTGAACCAACGCAACAAGTACATTGCTTCAAAGAGGGGCAAAATGTAGACATGTCAAATTTACATCATGCATAATCATATTCCATTCATCCAATAAATCGACTTTATTTAAATCAAATCCTAAATCAATTATCAAAGTCCAAAAGTCAAATCAGTTAATCAGCATTAAATCAACATGATCATCATCTAATCCTAATCTAATACTAATCACATCCCACTTGCATTATCTAGACCTAGCCACTTGCACAATAAATCAATTTTATTGATTTATTAAAACATCATTTTCTCTCAACAATGACAAGTCAAACAGGGCATTTATTGCTCTTCTTTCTTGTCCCCCTCTCAAAATTTATTGCAAATTTGAATTCAAAATTTCCCCCTCTTGGGCACTCTTCCCAAATCTTGCACACACATCAACTAATCACATGATGACAAGTGTCCTCAACTCATTGGCTTGTTTTTGATCCCACATTGGTCCCTCTTCAACATCTTGGCATTTTGAAAATCTTTAAATAGAGGCTTCAACTTGAGAAAATCCTCCACAATTTCATCCAAAAAGCATATGCAAAGTTACTCTCCTTGAGAACTAATTTTGCTCATCATTTCCATCTTATCATCATCATCTAAGCTTATTACTCAAGGATTGGGAAAGGGTCACTAACACATGTGACACCAATCCACTATAAGATGCTAGTTTGATTCATTAGAATGATGCATTTCTATGTTTTGCTTGTTTCTTTGGCATCATTCTTGTGATTAGATGAATCTTATAGGGGATCTTTTGATTTGCTTTGGTTTACTAACAATACTAATGGTTTTTGTTTTTGATCCAATGCAGATTTAGGGTCCTACAATTATCAACCCTCCTCTTAGATTTGGGTTAATATCAGTAACATTCGGCTTTCTCTCTTGAGGGGCCAAAGCCCAAATTGCTAAAGTTTCATACTCTTCACTGAAGGAAAAATCTTGCAATGTTTCCTTGACCTCTTCTTCAGAGTCTTGTAAGGGGTGCTTGGACTTCAGAATAGCATTGAAAGCTATAGCATCTGCAATGTCCCATTCAGGTAAAATCAAGACACCAGCTTGATTTACTAATTTTCTCCCCTCCTCAAGAGTGATGTTCTTGAACTCTTCCATTAGTTCAGCTTTCATTTCATCATCATTCTCCTGGTCTAACCTATCAGGTCTCAATTCTCTTCTCCTCTTGCATTTATCTTGATATTCTTCCAATTTCATTCTCCATACTAGTTGCAAGAAGACCGGAGTTTTTACAAATGCATTGTCATCTAGAAACTCTTTACATACCTCCATTCTTGCATCTTGTACACATTTTCCTTTCATATCCAGATCAGAGAGAAACAATTCAGCTAGCCTAGGAGGGGAAGGCATACCCATTTGCATGTCCTGGTTAGTGACAACAATCTCATCCACCAAATCCTCTTGTGATTGTTCAATTCTTTGCCTTTTAGGGCTTGGCTCTGATGGTGGTGGTGAGGGACTATTTTCAGGTGATGCATCCAAGTCAATAATCTTGATTGCTCCAGGCATTTTGAACTTTGGACCTTTTTTTGTAGGCAATTTCATTATTTACTTTCCCTTTCTATCCTCTTCTTCTTCATCACTATTATCATTTATCTTCCTTTTGTAAATAGGCCATCTTTCTATAGGTTGGTAAGCTAGCCTCACTTCAATTGGCCTGGCATCTTGCTCTTGTATGCCCAAATCTAACTCTAAGTTTATCTTTTTGGTCATCAAGGTGCCCATGATTTCTTTGAAGTTTCCCATCAAGAAGTCAATTTTCTTATGATATGGACTGAACTCCATCAATGGATCATACTTTCGATCCATTTTGTGCACAATAGCCAATAGTTTGTCATAAGCTACCCACTTCTCCTTGTTCAACTCCTGCCTATTTAGGTCAAATTCATTTCTAATCAAGTCTTCAGGGAAGTTGAACTCATGCACAAACTTACCACCTTTATCCTTTTTTTTGAAAAGAGAAAATAAGCCCTCAGGATCATGTTGTCACTTGGGGCCACACCTCAAGTGGTATTCCTCAAAAATTTCCCAAAATATATCCATCCTCCCTTTGAAAAAATAAAATCTGACACCATAGTCTAATTCGGGAAGAATGTTCCTTTACCTGTCCCAGTAAGGTTGTCCTCATGGATACAACCAATCTGCCACATGACTTCTGCAAACCCCACTCTTGGTGGCACATTGTACGGAAATATATGAGGGGTCCCCTGAAAACCATACACCCTCAAGACAGTGTTGACTGGGTATGGAATGATATCACCCCAGTTATGGCAAACCTTCAATTCTAGCTTCCTTCCCTTTGGTCTGAGGAAATCATGCAACTACTCAGGAATCCTGGGTACATTTACCATCAGCCTGGCTCTCAATCTAGAAGTAAAACAATTGTCAAAATGCACATAACTAGTGTTTTCCCTATTACATGATAAATCTACAGTCCATACCTACACCGAAAATCTCTCTCCATCAACCCATTGCCTTAACTCCATCTTCTCAAAGAATAATTCAGCATTCTTATATAAGAACATATACATTAACATGGAATACCAAAAGAATGGAGTGCTTGTATCATTTTTCTACAACTTTGATAGCCCTTCATGTATCTTTTCGGCCAATAAAGAAGCAAAAGCATAAATTACTGAGAAATTAGGGTGTTGTATTTGTACCCCCATAAACATGTAAGCAATAAGCATCATCGTGTTGGGGTGAAAACCCAAAATTTGGCACAATGAGTAAAAGGTAGCCAAGAAATGCTTTGCAAAGAAATTCAGTCTGAAAGGTTCTTGGTCATTAGGGCTAATATGGAATTTTGAACTTCTTGCCCTAGCCAAATGAGATGGGAGCAACTTAGCTCTGAAAAGTGATTTCGACCTCCCATATTCCTGCTTCATCTCTTCAAGATCAATAGGAACCAATAATGTACTAGGCTCACTCAAATCAAAAACCTGTCGGAATTCCTCTATGTTGATGCTTAACAGAACCTTTCCATCATTATCTCGAATCACCCGTGTGACAAGGTCATATCGTGCAGCCATTTCCCTAAGCAAGTCTATATCAAGGAACACATTTGGTACCACTAACTTCCCCATATCATACATCCAACCATTAGAAAAGGGGTGGGAAAATTCCTTTGTCCAAACTACAATCTGAACATATATAGACCAGTAAGAGGAACCCTAGCATCAACTATGTTAGAACAATTATATACTAATCCCTCCCCTAGATTTTTTCCTCGCATCAAAACCAACCCCTTCTTCCTATCATTTGTTGACAAGGGCAATTGATCCAGGGAATCATCATATAAATTTCTACTTAAATAATCAATCTGGCCAGAGTGTTGCTTTGTCAGTGTCATCCTGAGTAAACTAGGGCTTCCTTGCTATTTCAAACTTGAAACAAACTAGGGCTTAACAAAATATGAAATTACAGAAAAAAAATCTTGCAATTTCCCACAATTCAATTAACTTATAGCCCTAAAACAACTATCGACAAGCCCTACGACAAGCACATAGCAAATTTCCCCCAAATTCAAATTCAGAATAACCAAGAGATACAAAAATGAACTCACGGCTTTACGCTTGCAGAAACCCAAATTCTTGTTGTAACAATTTGTAACTTCATCCTCAACTTTGTAACTTCATCCTCAACTCCGCAACTGCTCCACAAAGATGTTTTGAATGCTTTATGATACCAAAAGCAGAAGAAAAATTGCTTTATTTCGATCAAACCCTGGCAATAGATGTCATGTATGCCATTAAAGCTTACTTGTGCATTGCACGAACGGCTCCAATCACATTCGATGCAGATTCAAATATTGGTCGTTGATCTTTTAGCTTGGTCAGATCATCGAACGGCTACCTTCAAATCAAACTAACATAATCTCCATTGTGGCAACAAGGGGCCCACCATACCACGCATTGACAACAAAATCCACGTGGTGCTCTCCTGCAATATCACAATCGATAAAAACCTCGCAACTTCTAATCACACAATGGCGAGCAACCATGGATCTTCAACCATCGGCAATCTAGTTCATCCAACACAGTTTTCAGCTTTGTCTTTAACCATCGAGCACCTTTCCTACCGAGATTATAACATCTGTGTTGATTTGAAGCACGTGCATCTCATAAACACTTTAGTAACCTGTTGCATAATGTATTAAAATCAAATAGATGCATCAAATTATTTTATCATCCCTTTGGCATCACCAAACGAGACATGTGGTGCTTGCCCGTAATATCAAGATCAACCAAGATAGTGTGGTGGGGTCATTGCGGGATGGCAGGGAATGGTTGAGATCAAACGATGATTGATCAAAGGTCAAGCAAACTTTTCCCTCTGCAAAATAAAAACATTTATTAAAGGAATAAGGGGACATCACTAAGGCAACGAAAAACAATGACATAATTTGTCACTTAAATGAGGTAGCATGAGACCATCCAAGACTTAGGAGAATAAAATTAAATGAAGGAAATAAAATTATAAAACTAAAGGGGTCCAGACCTAGATGAAGCGATGGGACTTAGGGAGAGTCTTGAGAGAGAGGGAGGGAGTGGAAGAGAGATAGAGGATAGAGGGTTTAAGGGTTAAGGGTAGAGTGGAGAGACATAGGAGTGACTGAGAGAGAGACTTGAGAGAGGTAGAGGGGGTAGGAGGGAGAGACTTGAGAAAGAGAGAGAGAGAGAGAGAATTAGGAGGGGGAAGGAAGAGGGGAAGAGAGGAAGAGGGGAAGAAACAACCCATTAGGTTAGCACATGGATAAAATTCATAAAATCAGATCTCTCGTACATATTTTGTTGAAACCTAGGCTTGAACCTCTCATTTCACATGTTTTTCTTCACAAAACTCTTGAGGACAGCAGTTATTCCTTCTTTATTTCTCATCCTACGCCCTATTCATGCATCCTACAATTACAAAAATATCCATGGGGCCTCTTACACAAGCTACAATAATCACAAAAAGTGTAAGAGCCCCTTTATATCATGTTTGGACTACAAAACCCTCAAAAATAGGGTCACTGGGTTGTATGCAAAGAAATGAAGCTTTCTAACTCAAATCAATGCCTTAAGCCCTCAAATCAGATTCAAATCAAATATAACACATATATTCATGACCCGGAATTGATTTCACATCAAAAATATGGCTTCCATGACCATACAAGCAATGATAATGTGAAAAAATACATAAATTTTGAAGAAAACATAGATTTTGAATGTCAAGAAAGCTTGTATTTAAATCCTCAACCATCAACAACCATTACAATGATCACTTTATGCCTTTAAAGGCCTCTTTACAAGTCAACCAATCGTAACAACCAATTCTCATAACTGACTTTTTAATCTTTTATGATCACATGAAACATAAACACACTAATTTCAAAGTTGTTAACATCACTATTGAAATGTTTTAATTTTTTGACCTTTCAAACATTAAAAGTACATCATTAAATTAATTATGTAATGGCATAAAAATTAAAAACATCATGAATTAATTATGTAACCACATAAGTCAAATATAATTCTATAAAGAAATTAATATCAAATAGAATAATATAATCACATAACTCATACATTTCAATGTCGTTGATCTTCTTCTTCATCCAACTTTTTCTCTGTATCATATGATCTAGATTGGAAATTGTAAGGATTATATCATCATCATCATCATTGAGCTATCACTTCTGATAATGCCATCATCCACACTTGATATCATCTTCTATGAACATTAACTCCTACATCATGATCTAGTTCCTCTCTTCTTCGACATCTTCAAGCCGTGATACTATCAACTAATTGTTGATCCTCATCATCATCTACATCATCTCTAGTTCTTTGGTATCTCTTTCTTTCCACCACATTATAATTTACCGGCCTTCCTCTTGGATCATGTCTAACAACAAATGACCAACCCAGTTTACCTGGAACCTTTGAGTAAAATACCTGCTTACATTGGCTTGGAAGAACATAGGGCTCATTTCAAGCTCGCTTGATCAACCTTGTATTAACCATGGTAAATCCATTATCATGTTCCAATAACAGTTCTCTCATGATCATTTTTATTCAATCGTAGCATGTACCATAGGACGACAAACAGAATTAATCTGAAGGACTTAAAGTCACACTCAAGTATATCATCCAAAATCCCATAGTATCAATTTTCTGATACTTTTGGATGTATGTCACTTCTAGATGACACATTAGTCACTTGAAAGACTGCAGTTATACCAGAATCAAAAGTTTTCTTCATGTCATCCAACATTTTGATTCAAAATTTATGACCATTGCACCACATAACCTTTGTGGTGTTTCAATTTGCACATATCAAACCGATGCGAGACGAGTGGTGGCGGGCAACTTTGCATCACCCAAAAATAGCAATTCCTCAAGTTTCTAGTTTTGATGTTTTATACTTTGGATACACCTTTTTCACATAATGAAATTTTAATTTACTTGTTTTTATTTTCTATTCCTCGGTCAAAGATATTGCAATTTTAGTTTCCTAGATTTGCACCTAAAAATCTTCCGAAAGTTAGATTTGAGGCACTAGAGTTCCCGGATCTAATTTAAACTTGCCAATTGGTATAGCCACTTGCCGCTGCTCTTGACTTCGATACCTTTCCAACGGTTCAAACGGTTCGCGAATCGGAGCCATGGATCAAAAGTTATGGCCCCAGGAAGTTGGCGCACTTTCTAGAAGATACAATTGGAAATGTTCTTTTGAAATTTGAACTTCAAGTTGTAATTTTTCAGCGCCAAACCGCCTAAACTCAAATTTGAATGTTGTTTTGGCTCCAAACTAAAGAGGAGCTCTATTTATGGGTGGGTTTCTAATTTTTGGGTAACTTTTTGGGGACAAGCTCGCATATTGCGAAAGGGTGATTCTGTAGCTTTCTGTAACTTGCATGTGTTATAGAACTTGGGGATTTGAGATCCTCTGCATGTAAGAAGCTCCATTTTTCTGAATAATAAAATTATTCTCTTGTTTGTGAGTTATTTAAGTCTCAGTCACACTCATCACAAACATGTACCATTGCAATATCATCGGTTGATAAACATATTTATTCTTGGTTGAATGTATGCAAATAAAATAATCTCAACATATATATACATCAATATAATTGAAAATAATTAAATAATATGGGTGATTAATATATTTATACATACCTTTTATCTCTTAAACTATATGCTAAATCAATTTCCCTTTGTGTAACATTGGAATCTCCATTACGATGAGCTTCTTTAACCAATGAAGCCACACCTTCCCATGTTAATGCACTCCACCAAATTTTGACATCATTCAATCCATACCATCATCCAATCAAGATTGTTTGTGATGTACAAATGTAGTATCCCACTTCTAATTAACTCAGGACAAAAATTTGAAATTCACAAACGACGTATAATTAGTTAAATACCATAGTATATGACCTTAATTTATAATTGATGTATATTGAAGATTAAAAATAAATAAGTACAATATACATAAAACTATATGTAAAATGTATTCCAATTAATCTCCATGACCATCTTATAATTACCTCTCACTTTCCTCAATCTACATTTCCCCATTAGGCACTCCCCTTCTAATTTGTTAATGGAGTTGGGATCCTAAATGCGATTTACATGGATCTTTGCTGCAAACTTAGGAAGATATTCACTAATGTACAATTCATGGTCTAGTATACCATATATCCCTCCACCATAGAACCCTAGGATGTACTTCTTGGTTCAATCCAAAGCCTTCAAAATTTCAAGTGCCTTCAACCATCCATATTGGACTCCTAGGTAGTATGTGTCCACACAATTCAATCTCCTCAACTTGGTGTATGAGGTAGTGTTCTCAGGCATTGAAAATGTCAAAGGTAGACACTTATATTTCACATAATAGACTATATTTTCTCTTCCAATAATTTATATCTTCTTTATGGATTTCTTTAGATGACATCCATCTACAAGTGATTCAAGGCACAAATATAGTAACGAGATTTAACAAAAATATACAGTATATTACATAAAAAGTAAAAAAAATGACAATTATAAGATGTATACAACGAATTGAACAAATATCGCTACTTACTCCTCATGTATTTTCCAAGATCATATATAACTTGCTTGACATTGTTGTCAAAGTTGTCTGGGAGAGATGGAGGTAGAATGTATTGCAACAATTATAAAATGATCTTTTCAATATTTTTCCAAAAATAGAAAACACATTACACTAAAAAGTGCATGCATTATACAAGTGTATAGCACATTCTGCACACCACCTTAATGAAGGTATGCCAATCATGCTTTCATCCTTGACCCAAATTCACCTTTCTTTGTTAGCTATTGTTTATGTTCATAACAAACTCGTGGAAATCGAATTTTCTGTGATGACTTATTTTATAGCATTGCTTTGCTGCTCTGTTAATAACCAAGGAAGGGAACTTATATTAATTTGGTCTCCATCACTATTTAATTGAATGAAATTTTTCATTGCATGATTGGCTTCCTGAATGTCACTACAAATTTTGACATTTTTTTCTTTGTCATGCCTTCCATCCAATATTCTCCATAATTTTTTTGTTATATTCTTTCCAATATGCATTGTATCAAACAAATGCACAATTTGTAGCTGCTCATAGTAGGGCAACCTACTAAATTGTCTGGGATAACTTTTCAGTCCTTGTGGAAGTCGGCCATTAATTCCTTGATGACCTTCATGAAGCATATAAGTTAAACAAATTAACAATGACAATGATTGTCAATTACAGCATGAGTAAACACAACACAATATAAAAATATAAATTCAAAACATATCATATATGATAGATAAACAATTTGATCTGATGTATAACCTTGACGGTTAATTCTATTATATTTCAACTTCCATAGGTGAGGTGTCATTCTTCGTGGTTTTGATGTAGTCTCTTCTTTCCCATTGAAAAGATGTTTTTCATTAGTTCGATACTTATGATTTATATGGAGGAAATGCCTATACTCATCAAACACTTGCTTTCCTAAACTTGTTGAATGACAAATTTTCATCTTTGGACCACAAATTGGACATGCAAATTTTCCCTTTGTTTGAAGACCTACAAGATCATATATAATTGGATTAAATATGTCAAAGAAACTATAATATGCTAAAAGCTAAATCCCATGGACAAAAGACTTCACTCACCTATGATGTAACTAATATTTAAACACACAATCAATATTCATCCGTCCAACAACACTATCAATTAATCTACACCTCAAAAGTTGTAAAACCTTAAGTTTATTCACACAAATAATTATATATAATAAATAGATTATTTTAAAAACATGCATGATATCTACTTCATAAAATTAAATATTGTTAAAGTGCATTTGAATGTTATAACATACCACAAAATGTGTTAGCCCTAGGGCATCATGAATTGTCTATACAAGCATTGCATGGAATTGAAATTGTCTTTGTCCTATTGGTCTAGAGACATCATGCATAGTGATGCCATTCCATAACTTTAGTAACTCATCGATAAGAGGCTCGATATATACATTCATATCTTTAACTTGGTACTTACCTAGTTGAATGAACATAAACATTACATAATTATTATAACCATTTTACTACAATATATATAAATTAATGTACATGACTATTGAATGAAAAAAATATAAGTCATTATGCAACAAATAAGACAAATGAGATGCTACTACGTTAAAGAAAATTGATGTAAACAAATACTTGGAACAATCATTGACAACATTATGTGCTCCCTCTTTATTAACATCCATGGAGGAATGTTATTGTTGATAACAAAAATAGGCCACACCGTGTAAATAGATCTCAGCTCTCCAAATGGATTGACACCGTCCGCTCCCAATGAAAGCCTGAGATTACGAGGTTCTTCTTTAAAGTGTGGTAATTTTTCCTCCATGTCCCTAAATGCATAACCATCCGCAGGCATTCGAAAAATGTCATCTCCACTTCTATTTTGTGCATGGTAATCCATAAATTACACTAAGCTTTCGCACCTAAATAATCGTTGCATACGTGGAATAATGGGAATATAATGAAGAACCTTATGAGACACCTTTTTTGTTATTTGATTTGTTTGATATCTACTTATATGACATTCTAGGCATTATGTTGCAAATTTATGTTGTTTATGATATATAATATGATCATTGGGACATGCATCTATTGCTTGATACTTCATTTTGATATTTTTCATAATTCCAAATAAATCTCGGTATGAGCGAGGTAAAATATTTGATGGTGATAACAAAAATTCACCAATCAATCTACAACAAAAAATAATTTGTTAATATAAAGAGTATTAATGGTACATATTGCATCATTTATTTACTAGTGAGGAACTAACAACTATTAAAATAGATGAAAAAAGATGACATATATGACATACCTTAACATCCATGAGATTGCTATGTTTGATAAACCATTCATAACCTTCAAGTTCAATAGCAACAATACAACGGAGAGAAGAGTTGTTTAGGAGCCTTCATAAAGGGGCATGTATGCCTTCTCAAGTACAGGTAAATCATGAACATCAACAAAGTCATATCAATCATCATGATCAGCTCTGCCACTAAATGTATCATAGATCAATTTATATGTACCATCATCTTCAACTGTGTTTTCTGGCGCATGATTATCTTCTTCCATAGGATCATTAACTTCATCTTCGATATTCACAGCTCCATGTTCGTCCGCTTGCAAAACCACATTCTTTAGGTCATGATAATCCATATCATGTGCCCTAAGGAACCCCACCTTTATAATAATGATAGACACAAATAAACCATGATCATGATCAAGTGATTTTATATATATAAATATATATAAAATGTTAAAATGATATAAACATTTACAAATTCAATCAATATAAACACATATAATGAACAATTTACCAATGGACGATAATCATGCCCCCCTTCAATGTGACCATGCTGCCTATAATGTTTATCAACTGTTGTGATTAAAAGTCATCTCATCTTTAAGCCCTTGCAATTATTGCAAGGACAATAACATTTCCCATCACCCTTTCTTTTCAATCTAGCCCACAATCTATCAAGTGCTTCTTTATTTTGTTCTGGACTAATATTATCTAACATGATTTTTCTTTACCAAGCTTGACTATTTAGATCTTCAAAAAATATCAAACTCACACTCCAATAATTTTTATTCATAGACAGGTAACAAAATCTAATAATTCTAATATTTTACACCAAAAAAATTTGGCATGCAACTACCCTTTCAAAAAAGAAGATAGTATGAAATTAATGACCACAAAAAACACTTTAAAATTCTAATTCCAAAACTTATTAAATTCTAATTTTACTATGATTTCCAACCGTTAGACTCCTAAAATCAGAATATTGAACTTGATCTCAAACTTCCTACAATGATGGAGGTAGCGAGCTAGTAAGAGCAAGTGACCCATTCCTAAGGAGAAACAAGTCGGAATCATCATTGCTAATGTTAATTTAGATTTATTCTTTTAGTTAAAGATGCAATGTGTCACTTCTTATGACGAGCTTATCCCTAGGGCCCTCAACATTTAGAGAGCCCTAATCGCACAAGGAAGCACACACCAGTAGAATTTGGCAAATAAATGACCAGGTGACTAAAACTTTTAGTCACAACAACTAAAAATGACTAAATTTTGCTCATTTTTTGCAACTCAGCTATAAATGAGTAAATAAATTACTAGTTTGGTCGTTGATTAAAAATTATTTAGTCACACAAATAAAAATGACTAAATAGTCAGTCATTTATTTAGTCACAATCCATTTGAATAAATCATTTAAGGAATCAAGAATATAGCCCGCCAAAATACTCTAAAAATTTAATAAACATATCCTTAAATTTTTGTCAAAATCTTATTTTCAGGCGTAGCCCAATAGAATGGAGTTTTCATTTTAATAAACATACTCTAAAACCTTCGTCAAAACATTATTTTCAAGCATAGAATGCCAAAATGGAGAAGTGTTTCAGTAAAGAATGACAGAGAACGATGAGGAGATGTGCGTGAAAGGAGGCATAGGATTCATTGTTGCTTATCTCATTCCTGCTCTCCTCAACAAATCTTACATTGTTCCCACTACTATTTGTAATCTAGGTATTTACTTGACATATATTTGCATAATTTCAAATTCCTTCAAAGGCTTTTGAAGTATCAATGTATCCTATATAGGGTTTAGAATGATTTCTTTTAATTAAAAAAATAAATAAATGATGTATTTCCCTGTAATTAGATAATGTGGAGATCTCCTAAATCTACCCCAGCACACTATCATCTTTGGCACTGTATTCATTACTCCAACTACTAGGGTTTTGCATGTGACATCTTTAATATCTTCATGACCATGGCTTTTAAATAGATCTCAATCTTTTCTTTAATCCTTTTCATGGTAACCCTTGAGTTCCATAATCCACCTTCAATCTCTTCTAAGAATGTTTCCTTAAGCTAGACTACATAGTATGCATATAAAGCAAGTCCTTCATACCTACCATTGTTCCAAACCACCACTCACTGCCTTGCTTAAAATGTTGTCTCCATAAGCACAATAGCATGTTTTAAAATCATGTTTGCTAGTGATTAACCATTAAGGTCACCACTTTCATCAAGATACAATGAGATTTTTGTCTTCAAACTCAAGGCATTATGCAAGATAACATTGTGAATTGTTTTGTGTGTACGATTTGATTTTCTTGCACATTTACTGCTTTGCTAACTTCCTTTAAGACTGGGTATTGCACCTTCAGTTGCAATCTCAAACAGCTCACTGACTATCACTTGAATATTCCTTTCATGAGCATCCTTCTATAAAATCAAACTATGCCATATAGACTGCCTACTTACTACAAGGGACTCAATGTTTCATGGTATTGTAGATCTTAAGATCCTTCAACCTTATTGACACTACTTCACAGTCCAAAAGGTATTATTCAATATTCTCCCATCTTTGATGAGTCTCAAAACACTGCTCAAGCATGCAATCCACTACCTCCATTATACATTAATGGCTAAGAAGAAACATTGAACCTATGATTACCACTGTTACTTCATTTGGACAGTCATTCCCTGATTGCATTTTCCTTGTCTAATACTACCAAAAGCATTTGAAAAACCCTTAAGGTCAGCAAGGGGGTAAGGAAACTCACTGTTAAAATCTCCAATTTACTATGCAAGGTTTGAGCTTTATTATCTTGTCACCTCAAATTTTCACAAATACATCTCAAGGATTATCATTATTCTTACCAGATCACTTACAAATGTCACTAAGCTACATAGTGTGTTTCATATTACACTCAGGATTGCAAGATTTTGTTATTAACTACAATGTCTCAATCTTCCGTATTGTAAACCTCACTAATCCACTAGAGTTATTATTTTATGTTTCTACTTCGAGGCTCAGGTTTGTACCCTAATCATGCTCTTACCAATGCTTCATATATTAAAACAACCTTAAATCTTGGATTGTGGTAAATTAGTTGTCTTGACAGGTTGTGGTATGATCTTGACTGTATCCTAGAGTGTGGGAAGCTTGTGTTTGGATCATTAAAGCATGTAAACCCTGATCAGTGAAAATGTATCCTATATAGCATAATAGTCTTGCTTTAATACTTTCCATAATGGTTATTAGCGTATCACATTATTATAGTTTGCGGTAACCCAAGATTGCATTCAAGTATGTAACAAACTTGGTTTGTAGTTTAAGCTATACACTTTTAAGTAACATTCATAAGGTTTAGAAAATCTTGAACACTCTCTAGAATAGCCCATTAAACATGGTTTGTGCTTGAATACACTACATAATTGATATAACACAACCATCAAGATATCAACCCGAAATATAGGCTCTTTATTGCAGCAAGAGGTAATCACTCTTGGATCATGCTATAATTACATCGTAACCTATTAAACTTGAGACAACATGAATGTACCCAATGATGATTGACACCTACATTATACAACCTAAATTAACTACATTATATGAGTGCCTCCATTTCTATCACAACATAGCCACATTAAAATTGGATCACACATGAATGCATCCTATATTTTTTATAGCACAACTGTGCCACATGACCAATAGAGTTATGGATCACATAATTATAGTCACAAGAATCTGTTCTTTGGTTGTGATCTTATGGTGATTCCACACAACAAGATCTGGACATGAAATTCTCAAAACCCTAAACCTCTAAAAATGAAATCTAATGACATGTTGCTTTAAAATATGATTTTCAAACCTGGAACTACAAATCTGACTTCACAACTGAATTTTGCAAAAATACAATGAATACCCTCAACCTGGCGATATCTTCTTGAATTTTTTTTTATTTTTCCCAAGAAAATCGTCCTTAGTTCTCCACAAACTGTCTCAAGTAGAGCAAATTCGCAAGTATAAAAAATCACTGTCGCAATAAATCAGTGAACTCACTTTTCTTTATGTCGGCCATAATTTTATTTTTTTCTTATTTTTCATGTTTGTCAAAATTTTGACAAAACTGCTAGTCGAAATTTCGACGAAACCCAGGTTCGTCGAACTTTCGATCAATGTTGGGGATAAAATTTTAAAAAATTGAAAATTACACATCAAATTTTACAAGCACCTGACAATACATCAAATTATATATATTTCATCAGAAATTTTCATCGGATTTTGCAGTCAAATGAATTAGTACTTGCTCCAAGGAAAATGGTTTGTCTTCAAACACCACTTGCTCTTCTTCAATTGTACAATCCTCCTGAAGTGTCTTGTACCTGACATCTTCCTCTATGCAAGTCTGATTTTTATTCTCCATAGGATCAGATGTATGCGAATCATCAACTGTTGCAAATTCATTG